>OY292440.1:7925000-8525000 GCA_958496245.1 Perizoma flavofasciatum | reverse complement strand
TAGCAAAATAAAAAGCTGCCTCCACCGAAGTCTATGGTTGGTTTGGAATAACAGACACAAGTTTCCGAGTTCAAAATCAATGAAACTAATCGCTAGACTCTTATCAATGCTTGTTTTCCCTCCAGAATAATCGAAGATGTTTCGCGGCGGAATATTCGCGAGTTTGCAAGGCTTCTACAAGTGGTACGTGCTGGGCTTGGTGTCGGTCGGCTACATCCTGGGAGAACTCGGACATTATCTCATTGGTAAGTTATCAACGTTTTAACCACCATTTTAAACCTATAGCAAACAATAATGTACTCTATAGTTCTACCACTGAGCTTAAAACTTAAACCGAATCTATATCGTCAAATTTTATGAAAAAGAGTGAAAAGACTTTTTTTTAAACATATCTAAAACAGAAAAAAAAGAATAACACAGTTACGCCAAAGCTATATGGCTAAAACACTTTCATGATTAAAAAATGAATCTTTAGCCGAAAGGTCCACCGACATTCCCATCGGAATAAGACGAACACTTTTGAGCCACACTGAATTCCCGCAACCTTTCTTCCAACACTGTGTCGTCCAGTAATTGTGGTTCTAAGAGCTTACTTCTACGGCATTTTTGAGCAAATCCAAAATGTTAGCAATTTTTTACGGTTTAAAATCATTTAACGGTTTACGGTTTTCAAACTGAAACATTACAATACAATTTGGACCCCATCCGGACGCACTTAACTAAAGTTTGTAAGCATTGCGCGAGGCTAAAATATCTTCAGGGCATTTTGATATTCTGTGTCAAAGCCGGATTTCATGGGCGAATTTATAAAAAAACTGGTCTAAAAACCATGTATTTGTCACCTCAAGTAATCAGGCGGACAAAGTCCTTGACTTAAAGACAGTCTTGTTATTTGCATCAACATGTAAATAGGAATGTTGTGGTCGTATGAACCCACATTCATCATTGTTATTGACAACCCACGGCCATGTGCTTAGCTCAATAATAAATCTGCGCTGAAAATAATTCCCTCTGTATTTTATTATCACTTAGTGTTAATATTATCTTCACTATCAGAAGACAAGACTCGATCGACATATTTCTGATCGACTGATCAACATACATAGGTACATATAGTCACGCCTGTTTCCCGGAGGGGTAGGCAGAGACCATGAATAAACAAGGTGCATTAAATCTATTAGTCGAAATTACAGGTACATGAGACTTTACACCCGTTGTCTCAAGGTCGGCAACGCACGAGTGATACCTCAGGTTTTGCTAGCCTCCATAGATTATTGTAATCTCTTACCAACAGGAGGGCCGCATGCTTTTTTACACATTAGAAAAAACAAAAAAAAACCTCTTATTATCACCTTATCTCTTTCAATAAATCCTTTCTTTCCTGGTTCTATCACCATCGCCAAGGCCATAAAATCAATGATTTTTTCTACGTATCTTCTACGACAACAACAAATCTTTGCTTTAACTATTGCTATAGCTTGGAAAGTTAAACTGCGAGCTGATCGAGCGTGTTCGTAGCAGGTATAATTATCTTGACTCAAACCGTAACAAAAAGTTTGGAATCCGTCTTAAAACATTAAGTTAAATTTCGTGGTCGAGGTCGCTCAAAGTCAGGGTCAGCTTGTGCATTAGCGACTTAGATTACGCAAGCTCACGTCACAATAAACTTTTGCAAAGTAACTTAACGACTGATGTTACGCAAGCCACGTCACAATAAACTTTTACAAAGTAACGATTAAGTTGAGCAGACTTCAAAAAAATGAGGTTCTCGGTAAGGGGCTGAGCGATAGGTTTGCAACCTACTTTAGTCTGTATTTGGAACCTGTCACGCGGACGGACGGCGGAATAGAAATAACTAGAGCTGCGGATGTTCATTATGGGGATTACAGTCAAGAGCGTGAATTAATTAATTAATAAATGAAAATACGTGGGATACTCAGAAAGTTTTGAGAAACTAAAAATCTAACTTCTATGGATAAAATATTTTAATTAAAGCTTTTCAAAGAACTCTCCACCAGCCTCTATACAAAGTTTCATGCTTTTGAACCAATTTTCGAAACATTTTTTCCAGTCCGCCACAGACACCTCTTCCACACCTCGAATGCTGCTAGCGCGTCTTCCGGCGATGAAAACTGTATCCCTTTCAGCTGATTTTTTATTTTAGGGAATAAAAAGAAGTCACACGGTGCCAGATCAGGACCGTAAGTAGGGTGACCTAACACTCTGACCGGTGTGGTGTCCAGGAAGTCCCTCGTTTTGAGCACTGAGTGCGCGGGCGCGTTTTTATGGTGAAGCAGTACCCCGCGGAGCCCGGTGTTCGGTCGCTTGTTGCTCATTGCACACAAAACTTCTGGCAGGCGTTTTGTGGTATACCATTCGGCGTTGATGCTGCTTTGGTCTGGTAATGGAATTGAAACCAGATACCCCGTCAAAGTGAGAAACTAGCGATCAAAATTTTCCCCGCGCTTCTCGATCGCTTCACTTTCGTACGCGTTGGTTCGTTTTGAAACAGCCAAACTGTCGACTGACACTTTGTTTCTGGATCGTATTCATAAATCCAGGATTCGTCACCTGTCACAATGTCGTAAACGCGCCGAGACGAGCCTGCTTCATATTTTTTAATCATATCACGGCACCACTCCACACGGGCCTGCTTCTAAGCTTCGGTGAGGTTGTGCGGCACCCAGCGCGAAACTATCCTCCTCACTCGAAGGTGCTCGTGAAGAATCTTGTGAACGCTTCCCGAACCAATCTGCAGTGTACGTTGAATCTCTTCGTATGTAATTCGCCTGTTTTCTTGAATTATTTTTTTTACTGCCAGCACACTTTCTTCCGTGACAGTCGTCGTGTGTGGAGAAAAATGTGGAGGGAAATTCGAAATTCAAACAATGGTATTTTTACTTTTAAATAACCAAAGATTTCTAAATAATTACAATTGGCCAGTGCCTTATACATAAAAACTTTTTTTCGCAAAACTTTCTGAGTGGCCTGGTACTTTATTGTACACCATAAGAAAAATACAACTTCAAAACTTAAAGTAGTTAGGTACAGTAGCGTGTTCGTTTTTGTTTTGATTTTGTATTCTTACTTAGGTTACAATGATAAATTCGAGATGTTTGGTCCGAATCGAATGGTTTTTCATATACTGTGTAGGTAGAGGTGATCCCGGTATGACCTTTTGAAAATATTAGGTAGGAACCTAAACGGGATACGTAAGTACATCGTTTTTACCTAAGTCATACAAACTACTAGCGATTTTTTTTTTATACTTTGTTACGAGGATCATTCTGTGACGCGTTTTTGCTGTCTAAAAGAGATGGACCTCGGTGTGGTCCCCTGAAATTTTTATCTAAATTATAAATAAATACCTAGTTTGTGTTTGTTTTAAACTACTTGTGTTTTCGTCGATACGGTATTTAGACTTGGAAGTCCATGTCTATATTTCGGTCCTGAAGCACTGCTTAGAGTAGAGTTCTCGTGATAGGCAAGGGAAGGCTCGATTTACTAAACATTATTTTGTCGCCAGGTACCACATCAAAGGTGACAGCGGATGATCTGCACTATGGAGACAGATCGTGCATGTTAAACGCGACACACCTTACCCTGAGTCAACTGCCGGTCGTCTGCGAAAATGTCAACTCTACTGAAATGTGAGTACATCATGTTATCACACAGCAAAATCGCAAAAACATATTTTAGTTTCATCTTGTGCTATCATCTGGTCTCATTCAACAGAACATGGGTAGAGTTGATGGAAGATTGGGAATAGATGGTGTAAACTTTTACCATAAACCTTTATGGTATGAGCGCAAGCACAGCCTGCATGGCGATCTTGCGCCAGAATTTAAACCGGGATCTTCTGATAACGTGGGACAGAGTGTTATGAAAAAAGTTCCCTTTTAGTACCCGATAGTGAGATATCCTTCGTGAGATGTCCAAATTGCCTATATTTAACAACATTCGAATAGTTCCAATCTGACAAAAACACATAGTTGATACTTCGAACGCTAACATTTTTAGGTACCTTACTTACCTACATACATGTTTTAACAAAACAAGAACTCGTGCGTGTGCGTGCTCAATATTTTTTGTGTCTAATTAAAGTCCCTCAAGATGGGTTTCTATCAGATAAAAACGTATAATAATTTGTAATTAAGTACTACCTACGCACAGTAAATAAGTACATAGGCAGGTCGTTTAGAAGGTGTTTACCTTGAAACGATCATTTGATTTATCCTTAACTTTGAAAATATAGTAACCTGTGTCATAGCTTCGTTTAATGGTTTCCGTATCACTTTTTCAAAAGTACCTAGGAAACGTGCGGAACAAATCTAGTTTTTAGTGCAACCTAAGTATTCAGTAGACAGACAAAGATCTAGATTTCCATTTCAATCAGAAAAATAATAATATTGCCGTCACCTTTTTGCCACACAATGAAGTTAAATAAAAACTAGTTTTAAGTTTATACTGTGTAACAGTCAAAACAGTGTAATAAAGAAATACACTCAAAAGCTCCCTAGGTACCGAATATGGAATCTTTATGTCTAGGCTGATCTGTATGCACAGAAAAGGATATAAAGAAAAATCTAATAAAACATCGTTGTTTCTACCCACAGATGTGAATCTCTAACTCTGAATGGTACGAGCTATTGCGAGTGGGGCTACAACGGCCTGGGTATCGACTACCAGGTGCTGGCAGGACCTGCATTCATGGCTGTTTTCACTGTTGTTGGAGTGTTATTGGGAATTGTGGCTGATAAGTAAGTAAAGCAATAAATTTTCTATGATCATTCTTGAACTTATACATATCTGACTAAACAAGACTAGACTAAACAAACCTAACATAGGTTTTAAGACACTACTAACTTACTTTTGTACTTTGAAAAAAGGCCACGAACTCAGCTTCCCTTCATTAAGCTTTAGTAAACTAAGCTTTATTGAACTTATTCATCTAGAAAGAGTTCATCACAAAACCCTGATTCAATATTTTCTCCAGATACAACCGCGCTCGAATCCTGTCTATCTGCACCGTGGTCTTCGTAATTGCAATCCTGCTGATGGGCAGCGTCACCGAGTACTGGCACCTGGTCATTCTCCGGATGATATTGGCGGCGGGCGAGTCCGGATGCAACCCACTAGCTACTGGTATCCTAACGGACCTGTTTCCAGAAAGCCAGAGAGCGTTGGTGCTCTCGATCTTCAACTGGGGCATCTATGGAGGGTACGGTATCGCCTTCCCTGTGGGGCGGTACATACCTATACTCAACGCTTGGGGATTGGTGAGTTTTTATTCATTTTAGAACGAACAAAACTAAGACTTCATCTAATTATAGACATGGGCAGGTCTCTTAAAAAGTGCCATAACGAACGATTTCAGGCCCCCTCCATTGATTGACTTCCCGCAACCTTTAAGACGTCATCGTTTAATCAGGAGGGGGGGCTTTTTACACGGCTTTGTTGGTTTGTAGTTGCCATTCGAGAATTTTTCTATGACTATCAAGACTCCAGTGCAAAGACATAATTGACGAGAAAAGCTACACTCAACGGTATCAAGGCCGCAAACCTACCTAAAGAGCAAACCAAGTCAAACAAAAGTAGGTACATAGTTAACAAGAGAAGCGAGATACTCTACGGTGTGAGGTAGGAGCAAACACTGTCAAGCTAGTTGAACTACTTAAATAAGCCAATTTATTTATACAGAGCTGGCGTCTGTGCTACTATGGAGCGGGTATCGTTGGACTGGTTATCGCTGCACTCACAATGCTGACTCTTCGCGAACCAGAGAGGACCACGATTGGGGAAGAAGGTACTTTAAATAGGCAAACAAATATAATCAGCTTTGGTGACGTACAACTTGAACACAACGTTACAATTTTTGATCTTTCAAGCCGGATAAATGACCAATCATGAAATTATCAGCTTCAAAGGACCAAAATGCTTACTAGCATTTTGAGTATTGCCTGATGTGATGCTTTGTCAACAGGCACTACGAAGTCCAACGATGCCTCCTTGGAGTCCGGAAAAAAGATACCGCAAGTAACCATCTGGAATGTAATCGCTCAACCCAGGGTATTGATGCTGTGTCTCGCTGCTTCCATCAGACATTGTGGTGAGTACAGTAGTTTATCTTATAGAGTAGCGAAAATATTGATCGAGACTTCTGCGTCTTCTTATAAGCTATATAGGTGAAACAAATTAAGTTTTATTTTCTAAAAAAATCTCCTAATTCCTGAGAAAACTGTCTTCCTATATAAAAAAAAATACGCTTATCTTAGCTGCTCCATTATCTAGTCACACAGAGTGCTTTTGTTTTCTGCATAAAATATCTTGTTAACACAGAGACATTGCCATGTCCTTACTTAAATAACGTTTTTGTAGTCGAAACGGATTTAATGACTCACTTCTTGGTAAAAACTCTGGTAAATACCTACCTACTTAGTTGTATCGGTAACCAAGGCGTCAGAGTTAACAAATACAAGCTAGAGAAAAGGCTTATAAACTATGAACAGCAAATAAAGGTATAAGTATGAAAGAACAACCACAAGTTTAATGAAGACATGCCTTACTCTACGATAACATCTCGACCAAAAGGAAATATATTTTCGTCTATAGTTGAGTTTTTGGAGATTTGCAGGCAAAGACTCCTTTGTCGAAGGACTCTGACTCTTTCACAAATAAGTACAATTAGCGAAACACATGACCAAAATGGATTGATAATGGATGGTAAAATCAAATTTAACTTTCCAGCTTGCTGCCTTTAGGTTTTTATCTCCAACTAGTAACTAAACTATTTTTACAGAGCAATAAAGAACTATAGAAAACTATACCTGTTTGTTATTATTACCCTGCTATAAGCTAAGCTAGGCGACAAAAGCTCGTTGGCAACTTTAATATACATACTTACTGCTTTAAATATATCGTGATACAAATAATAACTAAACTCCTGAACCAATCACCAGCAAAACCTGATTTTGAAACTCCTGAGCAGGCGTTGTCAGGGCCCATATCTGGGCCCATAACCTGCCAGTCACGATTTGCCTATTCTATCTAACGGCCATAATGTCACAAAACTCAAGGTCTTACAATTAGTAAAGTATAAATTAAAAGACCATTGTGAACGCCGGAAATTAATATTATGTTGTAGACAACGAGTAGTCATGAATTCTTCCGTATACGGTGATTGGTGTGCGTGCAGAGCCGTGTTGTGGCAAGGGAAATAATATGCAGATTACTCATTGACAACAATCGAACCTACCTAGGTTCGTATAGATATTATTATTTATTCTGTCTTATATTATCTACCTCTTATATATTACTGGCTTAGACCGACGAAGTATTGGGAGAGCTAACATTACTTTGATCTACACTGAACTATAAAAGGAACCTTGGCTTCCTTAACTAATCGAATGGTCAATCAATCAATCAATTACCTATCAATGCTGAGCTGATGATGGAGACAGGAAAGTTTTGATTTAGAAAAAATATTTTCTTTTAAATTTGAGATCGTTGTCGGTTTCATCTATTGCCTGTTCCTGTCACTTTTAGTAAACGCTGATCATAGCAATACAAAAGTACCTATGTAGATATAGTAACAGCTTTATGCAATTCATTTGTTAAATATTTTGACATCACAACTATTGAAATCTTATTATCTAATTCAATTTTATTAATAGGTCTGATCTTATAATTAGCAAGAATTGGTCTTGTCGGTCATATTTTTCAAATCTACCCACCTATATTGAACCTAAACAATGCTAGTTGCGAATCTTTTGGTAGGCATGGTATTATCTAACTTAATAATAATTGGTTTTGTCACTTATGTTTACCTATTCTAGATTAGTTTATAACGCACGCTCGCGTATGCAACTATTTAAGTACCTACGCAATGTTTAGTAAGTTATAAGTTCTCGTTTAAGTGAATTATAAATTCTTATGAGAATAAATTCTTAAACCAGATGCCGACTTCTTGTTCCAGGTGGTATGACTTTCGCGTACAACGCAGATCTGTACTACCGAGACTACTTCCCCGACGTGGACCTAGGCTGGTGGCTGTTCGCCGTCACCGTCGGAATCGGATCCGTCGGCGTGGTAGCCGGAGGAGTCATCTCTGACAAGTAACATCATTTTATCTATCTAGACTAAGTATAAAACTAATATTATAAAAAGGGTTAGTTTTTTTAGTTTGGATGTAGGAGGTAACCTCCGAAACTTCTCGTCCGGTTTCAAAAATGAATTCACCAGTATTTAGAATGGACTTCAGGGAGGGCATAGGCTTATATATTATCCCGATAAAATAAAAGGGCTTCTCATAGAGAACAATTTTGCAACGTAAGACGACGATATAAAATGTGTAGTTTAAATAAAACTTAAAAGCTTTGATCACGCATTAAAAATTATAAAAATTAATTCCACTATCTATCTCTTGACTCCATCATCAGACCCGTTACCAAGCCCAATATATTGGACTCGTCAAAACGAATCATATGAGCCCAAACTCGAGGGGTTTACAATTAGCCACTGAAGAGTTTCACTATCCACCTCCTGGTTCCATCATCAGATCAGATACCAAATTATAGTATTGTCATCCGAAATACATAATTATACATCCAGTTTCATTTCGATACAACATTTAAAATTAGGTTAAAATTGACTTCCGAGATTGGATTAAGTACATTGTTTGTTTGTAAGTTAGTTACAAGTGAAGCTAATATAAGCGTCTTAAAAACGGTTCTTACGAACAACAGCTTACAATTTCAAACAGAGCAAATTAAAAGCTAATCGCTGGAGTACAGTGGGCGGCCTTATCGCTTATAGCGATCTCTTCCAGACAACCTTTGGATGGATCACAATTATTGTTTACAAACAATGAAAAAAATGGGTATACATATTCGGACAACTATAAATGAGTATCTAATGGCAGGTTGGAGCGACAGATTCGCTCTGCAACAGGCTCCAGTGTTAGTGAACACATTCCCGATGGGAGAGATTGTAAAATCCAGAGTCCTCCATTAAGTCACGACCTTCAGTATTGAGGATATCGACGCATGGGGAGATCCTTATAATCATAATTTAGCTGGTCTACGCTAGAATCTGTTTAATATATGTATTGTTCGCAGGTTCGTCGCTAAGATGGGCATCAGGTCGCGCGTGCTGATTCTGGCGCTGTCCCAACTGATCGCGACTCTGCCCGCCTTTGGCTCTGTCATCTTCGGCCCGCTCTGGGCAATGATCACCCTCGCTATCTCCTACTTCTTCGGTGAGTTAGCAACATTTTAAAACACCGAAGTTTTTTTCACTCTCTATTGCAGCGCCTACTATGATAAAACTTATCTAAGAGATAGGTATGTTATGTATCACACCGCGTCGCATCGCCCGCGGTATTCTGCTATAACTTCTTTTTCTCAGCTCCTTAGGGTCGAAGGGTGATGTTAAATAGCCTATATAAAAAAACGCTTCCTCATGAATTGGGCTATCAAATGCAACTATATTTTTTTCAAATCTAAAACAGAAAAGAAACAAAAAACGAAGCGTTTTTTTTTTGAACGCGCTAATTTCTGAAACAACCAGTCGGATTAGAAAAAATATTTTTGCATTTCATAGCCCAATTGATGAGGAAGGTTATAGTCACGACCACGCTTCAACCCTGAGGAGCCGAGCTAAAGAAGTAATAGCGCGGAAGGGCGATGCGACGCGGTGGGCGAGGGTGGCCGTGGCACAGCTAGTGATAGATATATTTAATGTAGGTATTGTTTTCCAGCTGAGATGTGGTTCGGCATAGTATTCGCGATCCTGGTTGAGATCGTGCCTCTATCGTGCCGGTCCACCACCGTCGGAGTGTTCCTATTCGTGATGAACAACGTGGGGGGCAACCTGCCCATCCTCGTCGACCCTGTCTCCAAGGCCATCGGCTATAGAGAAGCCATTATGATCTTCTACGCGGGTTTCTATGCCATAAGTAAGACTACACTACATTTTTTTATGTAAAAAATAAAAACCGACTTCAAATAATGGCAAGTTGATAAAAAGTACAAAATGAAATTTCAGTCATGTAGTTCCCATAACACAAGCTCTGCCTACTTTGGGCTAAATGATATTGTGTGAAAAATATCCAGATGTTTTATTTTATTATTATTTATTATTATTAAACTTTCCTCTTCCCTTCCAGGCAGCATACTATTCTTCCTCACAATGTTCCTCATGGACGGGCCAGTGGAGAAAGAAGAGACGAGAACAAACGGAATGGACAACAAGGCCTTCGAAAACGAAATGACTGTTCGTAACGCCGGTAGGACTCCAACGGCGCCCAGAGACGCCAGCAGGCTTTAGAGAGAATTGGGAGTCACTCCCACCAACAAGAATTGATAGAGAACCATAAAACGACATCCTTGAACCCTCTACCAATAGTAAAACTGCTCATTACGCGTACGGTAGCCTAAGGCCCGCGCAAACTGGCGCGGTCACGGCGACCAGTAGCGGTAGCAATCAGAACCTTGAAGCGAACTTTGACAACCAATGGATAACCTTTTCCGCGCATCAGTTTGAGCGGGACTTTATTGTCTAAACGCATTAACAATAATCGGGTCTTTAGCAGCTTCTTTTTTTCTTGAAGCTGCGGGTAAGGGCCTTTAGCTGGCAATATTTACCCTAGCTTCTTCTCTGGAAGCTAAAACTTCCAGGTCACGGAGGGTCAGGTCTGAAGTCTAAAACTTCCAATTGCCCGGATGCCTTCCTGGCTTTAGGTAGTCTATGTGTTGTATTAGACGCAAGGTGCCACAAAATTTCCTATAAGGAATCTGTTGTTGAGCCCGGGATTTCACGAGGTAGATGCCGCCAGGGTCTGCGGATGTACGGGGGCCGTGAGGGTATAACGCATAATGATAATCGCCACTGTCTTCAATTTGAAGTCAACATTAGTGACTTGGTATCGAATCATATTGGAGAATTTGAAAGTTCATGTTAAATTCGACCAATAAAAATTACATCTTTGAAGTTTCCTGGTAACTAAGACCGCTGGCTGCTTTGAAAGATGCATATAATAAACGAGAAATTAAGTTAATTTTACAGTGAAAATTACACTTATGTAGAACAATAAATTGCTGATTAGAGGCGAATATGCGGGTTCAAGTCCTGCTGAATCGGAATATTAAAGACATTTTTCAAATTTAATGTGATATTAAATCTTAAAAATCTCCAGGATGAAAATATCAACCTATAGTAAATCTTGCCTTAGTCTGAGCTAAAGATCAATTTCGCTGTGTGAGAAAGGAATAAAATTGAATGTTATTTTTAGTCCTTATTTTAAATTATTACATCCTACGCTTTGCTTGGGATATATTTTTTTTTTACATTAATTTACATCAAAAATAAAAAATACTGCCTTGAATACTAATCTGCAGTATAGGTGTTTAACTTGTGCACCACAAACCTGACCATGACAATTAGAATTTTCTACCTTTCTTATGAAAGAAAATAATCTTAACAAAATGTTGCTTTAAAATCTTTTGTAGATATTTATTTTTAATTATAAGTGACTTTTGTAAATAAATGTTTTCTGTTTTTAACTGACTGTTCTTTTTACTATAAACAAGAATACTTACAACCTAAATTAGTATATTTTAAAACACACGATTTTAGTTAGTCTCACAACCTTTCTAAACAATATTGTTTTTTCTACTATCCCGGCGGAAGGCATTGTTACGCCATCACACAGGGACTCCTAGAATGGATACCAATGTTATTCATCAAGAATAGCATGTAAAAGGGTCCAAAAGAAGGAATGCGAAAGGGAGGGAGGTCATTTCGGAGATGGGACGACGAGATAGTCAAGAAGATTTACCGAAACAAGTGGAAAGGGTTGGAAGCCTTTTCCAGTGGGAACACAGGTTTAGGCAGTAACAACGCATAAACCAGATACCTACATAAAAAAACCTGAAAAGGGCTATAAATAAAAAAAAGGATATTATTAATAATAACGATTGATTGTACATGTACCTGTAATGTTTGTCAAACACAGTAAAAATTCATTTCATTAACATAATTTATACTTATGTAACATTACATGCCCCCCTAAACCTAAATAAGTATTTTTCAATCAATAGCAACCAATACCTTGCTCTTCCCCTGTGACTTATATTTGAATAGCTTCTCTTTTCTTCTTGATTTCCACATCTTTGTATCCTCTTTCAATAGTATCTGGTCTCCACCAACGACCGAGGCGTTTATCTTATCTGAAAAATCATTTTTTCATAACAATACATCGTTTTTCAGACGTCGCAGTCGTTGACAGATTCTTAAGGTGACAGCAATCAACAAATAATACATAGCTTAGGGATGGCCCTAAGCCATCTGACTATCCCCTACTTGGTACCCTCAAAGATCTTATGCACTGAGTATCCATCAGAGGATGTTACATACTCGGTGTTGAGGACAATCTAGTGTGTTTGTTTTTTTTTATGCTATGTTACCATTCACATACCATTTTCATTTAAATCTGGTTCCTCATCAATTTTTCTTCTCTTTTTCTTAATTCGTTTAGACTCACTATTGTGCAGTTCTGTTAGCACGTCCTTTACGTTTTCACAGGACAGAAATCCTTCTGAAGTGTTAAACAGTTTCACACCACCTTTTATTTTGGGTTTTCTGAAATGTAGAAAGTCTGTGTAACTTATAACAAACAAAGTACTTGTGAATGGCCCAATATAACCAAGCGTTGCTCAAAATTGTGCAACCTAGCTAAGTAGATCCCCTTAAAAGCCTTATAGTGCCCGCAATGTCAGGAGTCTGTATAAACTTTTGACGTAAGAAGTTGATTGTTTGATTGATTAAATGTTACCATTGATCTCTAAAACCGCTCATACGATTTTAATAACAACTTCAAATAATGGGAAGTTGATAAAAAGTACAACATGAAATTTCTTTCCCTATTTTTTCACCCTTAGGGATGGTATTTTTATAAATTTTATATGCGAGTGCCCTTGAAGCATACCCTACCCATTAAAATAAGAATCATTGAAATCAGTTAATAATTGGCGAGGATATTGTGTAACATATACAAAAAAAGTTGGTTGAAAAAATTTGATAATTGACAACAGTGTAGATCAACTTTTTTTTGTCCAAGCCCTGTCCCAGACATTTTTATACAGTGGTGGTCATATAATTAGAAACACTTAGTCACTTGGTAGTCTTTTAATGTAACCAACATTATTAATTCAATTAATTGGAGGTAATAGTTTAATTTACAAAATCACAATGTACATTTATATCTCTGGGATAATAATAAGCAATAACATTCAGATAACCAATACAATAATTATAAAAAATAAAATAAAACAAAAGTATCAATCAATATTCTTAGTACTGGCAGTCGGACAACTAATTAGAAACAAAGTATGACTAGGTTCTAAAATTGAATTTTAAAACTAAAATTCACCTTTCGGAATGTCACCGCATTATGCATTTTGCCGCCTTTTCTTACTCATTCGGATTTGTTACCTTTTGTCAGATTTAATTATTAAAAATGGGTAAAAACAAGAGCTGTGATGCAGCAACAAGAAAAATTATAGTAAACTTTCATTTTAAACGAAAATGGTATTACAGAAAGATCGCCGATCATTTAGAGTTGTTGTATTATTTGAATTTTGGCGCCTTCCAAGCCATAGGCTAGTAAACTAATGTAATGATAGGTTAGATGTCAAACGAAATGTCATTCTGACATCTCTCTCCGTTTCCGTTCTAGTTCATGGTTGGTCTCAATAAAACAAGTGATTGCATTACCAAAAATCTACTTTTTATTAAAGTAATCCTACAGGTTATGCGGCCCAGGCATTTTCTGATTGCGATAATTTATAATAATACAAACGCAGTGTTAAATATTGTCGAGTTCGATATACAAGTTTACGAAAAAGTTAGCGCAAGTGCGCACGCGCCGGCCGGCATTCTGTTTCAGCATTTTTATTTTAGCAAATCGAGAAATAACTATGTCGATGCATACAAATGGATTACACGGATTGCAAATCGAAAAGCTGGCAGGGCGTTCCAACTTCGCCACGTGGAAATTCGCCGTCCAAACGTACATGGAACACGAGGAACTTTGGGAATGTATCACTGGCGCCGAAACTGACAAGAAAAAGGATCTGAAAGCTAAGTCTAAACTCATTTTGTTATGTGACCCTTCAGTCTACGTCCACATAGAAGAGGCCAAAACATCACAAGAAGTGTGGAACAACATTACAAAAGCGTATGATGACTCTGGGCTGACAAGAAAGGTTGGTTTACTGCGAGACCTGATAACAACGAATCTCGATGGGTGTCAAAACATCGAAGAATACGTGTCTAAAATAATGAGCACTGCACACAAACTCCGAAACATCAACTTCAAGGTGGATGATGACTGGCTAGGTACACTATTACTGGCCGGCCTGCCCGAAAGTTATAAGCCAATGATTATGGCGTTAGAAAGTTCTGGTGTAGCAATCTCATCTGATTCTGTAAAGACAAAATTACTGCAAGAAGTAAAAGTTGACTCTGTAGCATTATATGCAAACAAGAATCAAGCAAAACAAAAGAAGGGAAAAGGACCTAGGTGTTTCGTTTGCAATAAATATGGGCATTTTGCAAAACACTGTAGAAATAAAAAAGTAGGCAATAAATCAGATACTAATGCAAACTTTATTGCGGTGCTTTCAGCTACTCAACAAAATTATGATGGCTGGTTCATTGATTCAGGTGCCTCCATGCACATGACGAAGCACAGGGAGTGGCTATACGATGAAACCTGTCCACCGATAAGCAGCATCAGAGTAGCTAATGATAAAGTCCTTCCGGTAACAAGTTCAGGTAGTGCAGACATCCTACTACCCAGTGGACAGAAAATAAAGGTAACAAACATCCTTTATGTGCCTGAACTTGCTACAAACCTTTTGTCAGTAAGCCAGATGATTAAGAATGGATGCCAAGTCAAGTTTGATAGCCAAGGATGCAAGATCTTCAATCAGAAAAATATTGAAGTGGCTACAGCCAAACTCAGTAACAATATGTACTGGCTAAACACTAATAGAAGTGAAGCATACATATCAGTATTAAATGAAAATGATCCTTACCTGTGGCACCAAAGAATGGGCCATATGAACTTCTCCGATCTCAAGAAACTTCCTAGCTGCACAGAAGGTATAAAATTGAATGAAAAAATCGACAAGATAATATGTGTATCATGCCTAGAAGGGAAGCAAAGTAGACAGAAGTTTCCTAGTGAAGGATCAAGAGCCGATGGACTACTAAAAATTGTACATTCTGATATATGTGGTCCTATGGAAGTTAAGTCCATAGGAGGAGCACGATACTTCGTCACCTTCATTGATGATTATTCAAGGAAAGTATTTGTTTATCTTTTAAAGAGTAGATCAGATGTGTTAGAAAAATTTAAAGAATTTAAAGCAAATGTTGAAAATCAGTTAAATCTAAAAATTAAAGTTTTCCGTACAGATAACGGAACTGAATATTTGAGTAATATTTTTTCTAACATATTGAAAGAATCAGGAATTACTCATCAGACCTCCAACCCATATTCGCCTCAGCAGAACGGATTGGCAGAGCGAGCCAATCGAACACTGGTTGAAAAAGCTCGTAGTATGCTATCAAATGCTAATTTACAGAAGCAGTACTGGGCTGAAGCAGTGTCGACTGCAGCTTACCTTATAAATCGCTCACCAACACGCACACTGGACTACTCAACCCCGGAGGAAGTATGGTCTGGGAAGAAGCCTGATGTAAGTCATCTAAAAATCTTTGGTTGTGAAGTAATGGTGCATGTTCCAAAAGAAAAATCAAAAAAATGGGACTCCAAAGCACGTAAGATGATTTTTATTGGCTATTGTGAAAATACAAAAGGCTATAAAGTCATAGATCCAAAAACAAGAACAGCCACTAGAAGTAGAGATGTTGTTTTCCTTGAGAGCTCAGTAAAAAGAAATTATGTATCAATGCCACTAACAGATTCAGAATCAGACACAAAATTGAAGTTAGAGTCGGTTCAAGAACTAAGTATCAAGTCCGACGATATGAAAATCAATCAGTCAAGCATTACCCAGTCTGTCCAGTCTGATGATTCATACTACACTGATACTGATGGTGATAGTTCACCTAATAAAAGGTGTGAAAAACCACATCCAAATGTGACATTAAGGTCGAAAAGTAAATATGTCAAGTGTGAAACAGAAGAAGAGTCATATTTTTGCTCAAATGTTCACACAGTTTTGATTCCAGAAACATATCAAGAAGCAGTGAATTCACGAGAAGCCAAACAATGGCAATTATCGATAGAAGACGAGTTGAAAGCACATGAGAAGAACAAAACCTGGGATCTGGTGGAGAAACCACCTGGAGCAAAGATAATTGGTTGTAAATGGGTATTTCGCACAAAGGATCAGAAGTCAGGTATTCTATACAAATCCAGACTTTGTGCCAAAGGCTGTGCGCAGAAAAAAGGTATAGATTACAATGAGACTTTTTCTCCCACGGTGAGATATGATTCAATCAGAATAATTCTCTCGGAAGTAGCTCAACACAACTTAGAAATGGTGCAATTTGACATAAAAACTGCATTCCTGTATGGTGATATTCAGGAAAACATTTATATGAAACCACCAGAAGGTTTGAATGTTCCAGAAAACAATGTATGTAAACTGAATAGATCACTCTATGGACTGAAACAAGCTCCACGTTGTTGGAATCAAAAGTTTGACACAACTTTGAAGCAATATGGTTTTAAAAACAGTAACGCAGACCGTTGTGTCTACACAGCTTGGATTAATGAGAATAAAATTTATCTGCTATTATTTGTTGATGATGGACTTTTAATTTCAGATGATATTTCTATTTTGAACAAGATCATACAAGATCTCAAAAACAATTTTGAGATAAAATTATGTGAACCACATAATTTTGTAGGACTGCAAATAGAAAGAACAAATGGCAGTTTATTTATTCACCAACAGAAGTATATTGATCAGGTGCTTATAAAATTTGATTTGTGCAATGCTAATTCAAATCATATTCCAGTTAACCCACACACAAGACTGGAGAAAGGGCAGCAGCCAGAGGACACAAGCATTCCATATCGGGAAGCTGTTGGTTCTTTGATGCATCTGGCCATTGTGAGTCGGCCAGATATCATGTTTGGAGTAAGCATGGTCAGTCGCTACCTCAACTGCTATGACCATACCCACTATGCAGTTGTAAAGAAGATCATGAAGTACTTGAAAGAAACAAAGAATTATGGGCTGAAGTATACATCCATGACACATCACCAGGTAGAAGGCTACAGTGATGCAGACTACGCCAACGACACCAATACACGTCGCTCAATGACGGGCTATGTCTTCATGAAGAATGGAGCAGCACTGACGTGGGCCAGTCAACGGCAGGCGAGCGTCGCCTTGTCCACAACTGAGGCTGAGTTCATGGCTGCCTGTGCTGCCACCAAGGAGGCAATGTGGATTCAACAGTTATTGAAAGACATTGGTGAATACAATCAGAACTCAATTTGTTTAAACATAGACAATCAGAGTGCAATTTGTGTAATTAAAAATATAGATTATCATAAAAGATGTAAACACATTGAAGTAAGATATAATTTTGTAAAAGAAAAATATCTTGATAAACAAATTGATTTAAAGTATATATGTACAAATGAACAAAATGCTGATATTTTTACAAAAGCTCTGTCTAAAGATAGATTTCAGTATTTGAGAGCAAAACTTGGTATTTGTAAAATGTAAAAATTATGTATTAACTTGTTTACTTTTCACTGTAAAAATGAAATATGTAAGTTCAGTAATATGTAAGAACTAAGTAAGAAGGTAAGATAATTTATAATAAGTTCATAGAGTGTTTAGTCAAATAATTATAGTAGCAAGATTCATAAGAATACTTATTTGTTGTATTGTAAAAATTACTGATGTTAATTAGTTTTCTGAGGTAGCTAAGTAACTTGTAAAAATTCATATACACTTGTAGGGTAATTACGTTGGGTATTACCAGTAGAGGTTAATATGTTGTATATTTATTTTGCATTGTGTAATCTAAATGATGGAAGGCTTAAATTCGGTGGGAGTGTTGTATTATTTGAATTTTGGCGCCTTCCAAGCCATAGGCTAGTAAACTAATGTAATGATAGGTTAGATGTCAAACGAAATGTCATTCTGACATCTCTCTCCGTTTCCGTTCTAGTTCATGGTTGGTCTCAATAAAACAAGTGATTGCATTACCAAAAATCTACTTTTTATTAAAGTAATCCTACAAGAGTGTTCCGTAAAGATGGTATTTAACGCCATTGCACATCACAAAAAACATGGAACATCCGATAAGGTGCCTAGAAAAGTTCGGCCAAGGAAGACCACCGTTCAAGAAGACAGGCTAATGATTCGTTTGGCTAAGACAGATCCCTTTAAAGGTTCTAATGTTATACGAAAAGAAGTATTTTCACAAGACGACCCTCGAAACGTGTCCGCAAGACTAGTCCGTAGGCGGTTGGTTGAAGGAAATTTGTATGGAAGACTTGCTAGGAAAGTGCCACTTCTCACCAGGCGACACAGAGAAAATCGTCTAGCCTTCGCTAGAAAATATGCCAGTTGGACTGTTCATCAATGGAGAAAAGTTTTGTTTTCAGATGAAACTAAAGTAAATTTGGTAAATTCCGACGGAAAACGATACGTACGGCGACCAATCAACGAGGCTTTGAATAACAAGTACACTATAAAAACAGTTAAGCACGGCGGTGGAAATGTTAAAGTATGGGGATGCTTTTCCGGATACGGAGTTGGTCCCGTGAGAAATATTGAAGGGCTGATGGATAAGTTTCAATACAAAAAAATCTTGGAGGAGACAATGATCCCATATTCAGATGATTTGCCAGTGAATTGGATTTTTCAGCACGATAATGATCCAAAGCATACAGCAAACAGCGTTAAAGCGTTTCTCAGACAACAATTGGGGACAGTGTTAGAGTGGCCTGCTAATAGTCCGGATTTAAATCCGATAGAGAATTTGTGGCACACTGTGAAGAAAACATTGTCGGATGAGCATATCACCAATATCAACCAACTTTACGACGCATTTGTAGAAGCTTGGAGATGTATTCCTTTGGAAACGTGTGAAAAACTGATAATCAATGCCACGTCGTTGTAAAGCTGTAATCGACAACAGAGGGTACCCTACCAAGTACTAACAGTACTAATCGGTTTTGGATGTAGTATTCATAGTATTATTCAAATTAAATGTGGTTTTGTTCACTTAGTTAATGTTTATATTGTTGTTTTTTTTTTGTTTCTAATTAGTTGTCCACTTTAGTCCATGTATTTTAATAGACTTTTTACTATAATGTTATATTTTTATATCAAAATTGTTGTTTGTTATTACTAAACTCGTATAGTAATACTTTAAAAGAACCGATACATCCATATAAATACGTAGGAGCCCTCTATGGCACGTTAAAAATTAGTTATGATGTTAATTTGTAATGAAAATAGAAGACAGGGTTGGTGTTTCTAATTATATGACCACCACTGTATGTTTTCCCCAAAAAGTATGGTTGTTTCTACGAAAAGTAAATGTTTGCCGAATAATTAAGTCTGTATTTATGCAATTAGAACAAGTTTTAGTGAAAAATCATCAAATTTTACTTTTATTTTGGTGGTTGTCCGAAAGACGCAAGTATCATTTCTTATTACTACTACCTGTCCCAAGCCACTATTAGTCTGCAAATATTCGAACAGTGAAGAAATATTCTATTGTCACATAAAAACTAATTAGCCCGCAATAGAAAACCTTATTTCTTAAAAACTTTCAATAACATTTTTATTGGTCCCCCTATTGACGAATTTTAGGAATTATTTCGTTTTCCCTCAAGCTTCCTGCGTATTGTAGGTCCATCAGACAACCGCCAAAAAATTTAGTACGACACAGATATGGCGTTATTATCTCTGCAGTCAATAAAGCTATCGAAATTAGAAGCGTGACAACATAACCGTTTTTTTGGTTTTTTGGATAATGTAATTAAAAACAAAAAATAAACAACTTGCTAATTTTTAAAAAATATTCCTGTCAGGACAATAAAAAAGTTGATCGACCCACAGATAGATAGAACAACTTACTTTGCTTTAAGCTGTTCCACTTCAACAAATTCAATGCTTTTGTTTATAATAGCAGATATTTTGGAGCTAATCTGATGTTGCATCTTCTCAGGGACTTTGACATCATTGTAGTGAGATGATTCATCTAAATGTCTTGCTGATTTCGGTTTCTGGTCCTCTGTAATACAATGTAAAATAAGATGATTTGTAGAATGGTGCGATGTGCGAGTTTGATTCCCGCTGTGAGACAAAATGTTTAAATGTATGTATCTACAAACATACATAGGTCATGTAAACATCTAATAGTCAAAGGTCTTGATGTAGTGGTTGTATTGTAAGTCCCCTCCTAGTTTCTAAATTCCCGATACCTCAGCCACATACATGGCATACACAGATTAATAGCCTATGTGTTGTACTGATGTATAAGCTATATTGCTGTAAAGTTTCATTAAAATACGTTCAGTAGTTTTTGCATGAAAGAGTAACAAACATCCATCCTCACAAACTTTCATGTTTATAATAGTAGTAGGATAAGTAGGTAGTACTTTGTTAATAGGTAGGTCTGTAGTAGATAGGTGGTGTTATCTTGAACAGACTTTGACTTAAGTTGGTATGTGACTGCTACCAGGGTTGCCAGACATACAAGGTTCCTTGTTCAAATACAGGATTTGTGGTTTTTCATACAAGGTACGAGCACAATTTCAACCTTGTACAAATATGTACAAGATTTGGTCCTATCCCTATCCGACTGTCTCTATTCTTTGTAAATGCAGACAGGTTTTCAGTAAAACTAATTAAATCAAAACAGATATTAGGAATCAGATTACTGCAGACACTGTGTGGCACCCTTCTGCAGGAGGTGTAAAAGGTCTAGAAATGTGCTGGAAATTGTGTAAATTTTGAACCAACTAAAGAAATGTACTGCCTTCTTCAGACAACCTTTACTGCAATTAAAAGAAAAACAATATCATATAAATATGATATCAGGAATATGAAGATATTCCTGATATCATATTTGGACACTTACTACATATCGTCAGCTAGCTAACAACACCGCATAAATCGATTTTTCTAACTTTTCAGGCGAACCAAAAAACTGTTTTATCAACTCTGCACAAGTGAGGTGAAGGTGAACAGAAGCACAGTGAAAAGATCTATCCAATGGCATAAAAATTTCAAAACCGCAAAATTTCGTCTTGAGCTGTGTTGTTAGCTAGCCGACGATATGCATGTGTACACTAAACTTTCTACCCGTCTGTTTTAATGAAATTTTAAAATTGTTTTGTACAAAGTGATGTTTTATTTAGTAGCACAATTGTAAATTTGAATAAATAAAAGGTCTTAAAATATGCATACGCTGCATACATAGTATTATGTAGTATATGTTGTGTGGCTGCATCACATAATTATTATGTATGAGGTTTGAAACATAATAGAAGAACAAAAACAAAAGAAATGGACAATGGGCGGTCTTATCGCTGAAAGCGATTTCTTCCAGACAACCTTGTCGGTGTATGAAGAATGACGGTGGTATTGCCTCATTATTAATATTATAATTTTAATTCATCCTTTGCCACTTACGTTTACCTTCAGCCGCTGCTCCGTGTATTAATTTCGTAAAAGAATTATCAACAACTTCTTTGAAACGCGATAAATCTTCGTCTTCTGAAGAATCTGACATTCTCGAAAGTACGTAATAAACCTATCTTACCAAGAGAGAAAGGATAACAAACAAACTTCTGTGCAGGCAGGCAGAACGAAAACAAACTTAAGACTTGCTTTAGACTAGACTAGACTAGAGGACAGAAGATCTAAACAACAATTATAGGTTATTTTGTTTGTTATGTTTTTCTTTTTTTGAAAAGACAATGGACGGACTATTAATGTACAGTAATACTAGTCGTTGTACGGCCAATCATTGATGTTAATCAATAAATAAATCGATTTCTGCTTAAAAAATAGTTTGCTACCTATCTCTTTCTTTGCTTGCGTGAAGAGAGCATGGCAAAAAATAATGCTATATTTTTCATAAAATTAAAATTGTAATCGAAATAAATCGTCGATATTTTGAATCACATTAGAACGACATCCAATATTTATGTTTCGAACAATGAGTTCGTATCAATTTCGATATATTTTTTATGCAAAAAAAAAGGTTATTTAATAAAATAATACTGAGAAGAAATCTGTAAAGAATTTGTTAACAAAATTAATATCGTAGCTATTATTACAAATGATGTGGCCGCTTATATAATGGCAAGGCGGTGCGATTGTTATAAGATATTTTTGCAGAATTTCATCTATGGATTGTTTAAACTTAACCTCATTGTTGATGAACATTATGCGGGAAAATGCATTCTCTCTTTGCGATATGTTTTTCAAATTTTGAATATTTTAAGAATATGCATTGACTAGCTGTTGCCAGCGGCTTTGTTTAAAAAAAAGGCATTTTTCAAACTTTTACCACCCATTTTCCCCTTTACAATGTTAAAAACACAATATTTTTTATTTAAGATGAGTAGCTATAATTACAATTTTCAAGAAAACGATTCTCCCATAAAAACTTACAACCCCCTTTCATCCCTTAAAAAGTGAATATCCAAAAACACTGAAACACGTCATTATTTATTTATTATGAGTAGCTACAATTCCAATTTTCAAGTTCCTACCTTTAAAAAAAATAATACTCGCATACATACTTTCACCCTCCATTTCGTTATAGAATAAACCAATGTTCCAAATATCAGTTTTCTAGACTTAGTAGGTTTGGCTGTGCGTTGATAGATCAGTCAGTCAGGCTTTAAAAGTTTAGATAACTACGCATGAGATAACTGACGATAAATCGATATTTTTTCCTGGATAATTAACGATGCTGTTTAAAAGTATTGATACGATAAATATCGATATTTTTTCACTAGCTCATCCCTAGCCTGAAGTCATTCATTCGTACAAATAAATATCAAGAACAGCTGTGCACTCTACAGATTAAAGATTTTTGTGCACTCTATTCTATCTAAGAGACTGTTATTGTATTGACTTTTTAGGTTATGGCTACTGATAAACATATTGATTTTTTAGAAAACTCAATTTTATTTCTCCTAGACGAAACATCACAAGCAAAATAAGTTCCAAAAGATTGACCTCACGATGGCAGATTATGCAAAACCACCTACAGACCCAGATTTAGAGAATTTTATGGAGAAAAGTGACTACGATTCATTGGCCAAGTATCTTGTTGGGAACCAGCGCCGATGGCGTGATAATATTATAATTCCGAGGATTCTAGGACCCGTGGTTATTAAAACGAATGAGGAGAAAATGATAGAGGCCGCTGTTGAAAGCTGCCCTTTCAGATCATTGACTAGCTGCGTAGTTGGTAAGTGCAAAGATACATACCATTATAACCACTGGTCAAATGTTCTTGTCTAGGATTTCAGTAAATATATTTCATGAATGTCTCATGCCACTGGTACAATATCTTAATTCTTTACCATCCCCTGCCCATATCTTCACTTGCATGGAACCCGGATAAAAGTTGGTTTTCTTGTACAAACTTCAATAACCATAAAGTTTTTACAAGAAAACCCTCTCTAAATTTCATGGTTCCTAAGGCTATCGGTAGAAACTGCATTAATTATCAGGGAATTATTTCACTGGAATGGTTCTTTGACCATGATTAACTGGCTATTTAACTTTTGGTATACCTAATCCCAGATCTAGTGGGGTGTATTATAGTAATTTTTTTTCTCAGGTCAGTATTTTCTGCTTGTTATGTATGTATTTACAAAAAGATAATAAATAGTATATCAGTCATGTAGTTCCCATAAAACAAAGCTCTGCTTACGTTGGGGTTAGATGCTGCTGGGATAAAGGTCCAGCTTTATTTATTTAAAAGCCCAGATGTGATTTCCATTGTTTATTGCAGCGCCCCCAGTTATTTGTGCCAATAAAACATAATCTAAGAAACATCCTTTAAGATAAATCTCTTGAGGCGCCTGCAATGCATATGGTTGCAGGTTTGATTCTCGCCATGGGACAAATGTTGGTATGATCTGCAAATATTTGTCTTGGAATCTGGGTGTTTTCTATGTGTATATATATTTTCAAAAAGTAGTGTATAAGTAGTATGTATCAGTCATGTAGTTCTCATAATACAAGCTCTGCTTAGTTTGGGGCTGGAAAATGTGTGTGAAAATATCCAGCACTATTTATGCTTACAGACAAGCAAACAGATGTTTATGGCGAATGCATAGATGAGTTCCTTGCATCATGCTTAAAAAAGCTGTATCAACAAAAAATATACTAAAATAAAACTTAAAATTGTTAACAGGTTACGGCTTAGGCGCTGCCGTTGGTCTCTTCACATCCTCCCTAATGCCCAATGTAACCGACACAACAGCCACACAAACCCAGTCCGCCCGAGAGATACTCCGAGAAATGAAGGGATCCATGCTGAGTTACGCTAAGAACTTTGCTATTCTTGGAGCAGTGTTCTCAGGAATTGAATGCTGCATAGAATCGGCAAGGGGGAAATCAGATTGGAAGAATGGCACTTATGCTGGAGGTGTAACTGGAGGACTTATAGGCTTAAGAGGTACTTAACAGAACTCAATTCTTATTTATTTAATTAAATAAGGGATGCTAATGATGGTCCCATCTAATTTTTGATGAGTTGATGAAACACCCTGGACCACAGGATCACACACACAAATCACAGTTGTAATTTAATAATGTTAATAAAGTCTAGTCCACCTAGGTCCAAGATAGTGTCTCATTTTACCAAAATTATGACCATCAGAGTGAACTACTGCTCACTAGCTAGCTAGCACTTACCACTAGCTGGAAAAATCTAAGGATTACGACCTCTGTGGCGCAGTGGGCGAAGGTCCGCCTGGGAAGGACCTGGGCAGAAGGTTGCAGGTTCAATTCACGCCACGAGACAAATGTTTGTATCTGCAAATATTTGTCTCAGGTCTGGGTGTTTTCTATGTATATTATGTATGTATTTACAAAAAAAATGTATATAAGTAGTATATCAGTCATGTAGTTCCCATAATACAAGCTCTGCTTAGTTTGGGGCTAGAGATGTTGTGTGAAAATGTCCAGCATTATTTATTTATTTATTTACTAGCTCAGCAAATTTTGGATAGCTCCTGATTTCATGCCTAGGGACAAATTTGACATGTTTAAGTCCTTTTTCGACTTTAGTACAGATGGACATTAAAATTATACCGTGCTTGATGGTTCTGCAATAGGTACTTAATCCAGTCTTTGAACATACTTGAACGAAATAAATGAGTGCCTAACTAACTATTTTTGTTTCAGGTGGATTACGAGCTGGGGTGTTTGGCGCGGCAGGCTTTGCAGCTTTCTCGACGGTCATCGATTATTATATGCATCAACGGGGATAATTTAATAGTAAATAGCAATAATATAAAATGTTTTAGATCATACAAATTTGAGCTCTTTTATTTATTGTTATAGGAACGACAAACAGTCACATTAGTTAAATCTTAGCATTATCTTAATAGTTTTATTTAGTTTGTAACCTTAGGTGTTACATTGTGTCAGCCATAGATTACAACTATTAACTTCTGTCCATCGCATCGCTCGCGTGGTACCCGAATAAAAAGCGTTATTATAGATCACAAAAGACACATGTTCCAAATTTTATACAAATCGGTTAAGCTGTTACGGAGATCCATAGCAGCAAAGGGACAGTTTTTTTAATCTGTGGGGCAGATGTTTCCACAGACTTGTTAGAGATACTACTTGGGCATGGATGATGTTTCAGATTAACTGGTCATAGAGAAATTCCGTTTCCGTTAACCATTACCGGCCGTGAACGGTCAGAACGAAATTGTCTATGGAACAACAAAAATCGAGCTCAACGGACGTGCGTACACAACTTTGTCTGAAATTGATTTTTTTACGTTACTCGGCAAAATGTGTATGAAAGGGTGAAATATTTTAGTAAACTATAAAACATAGGTGTTATAAATTCATCTAGGAAAGTGCTACGTTGAGAATTACCATAAAACATGAAGGATCCTTTTGCGAAAGATATTGCTATCGATTCGCCGACTCGGGAAAGCCTGAGAAATGTCGATGGCTGTTACAATAAAAATATATTCAAGTCCAGTTCGTTCGCGAATTCACGACGTGCCTTACAGTCCGGTGCCGACAAGATATCCAGAACATTTAAAAGTGTCAGGAACACGTTTGGTAATTTGTCTCAGGTATGAAGTTTTTTAATTTGGCTAAGGTTTTTGAATATTCGCTCGTCTGAGCCTGCTTCAATAACAGAGAAACACCTGTAAAGAATTTAATGGTGAACTTATCTCATCCTTGCGAGTTCCTCCAGGGAAGTAAGAGCTTTCCGAGTCCAGCAAGTTGTTTAAATTCTGTAAATTCTCAGCATTTCAGACTGAGTGGTCGTCGCAGACATCGGCTGACGGAGGCCTCATCTCCCAGCCGAGCGCCGTCGACTCCTCTCATGAAGAAGAAACAGGTAACTACTTTGTTATACCACTAACCTCTGTCCATGGGTTCACCTGCATTGTACCTGGATTAAAAGTAGCATTATGTGTAAAGTAGCCTAGGTCATGAACTATACCTGTTCCATTTCATGCATATTGGTTCGGCAGTTTTTAGCAACAAACATATATGTAAACTTTTGAACTTATAAAACTTATCAAGTAAGAAAATACCACTTGAGTCTACTTTGGACAATCCATTTTATATGTATATGTATGTTTGTCCGACAATAACTTCCTAGAACTGCTAGTATTAGTAAGATTACTAGTAGATAACTAAAGAGCCATGGAGCGCACCATTAATCTGCAAGTCAATGCTCCTAGTTCCGAAATCCCAAGTTGGACATGAGTAAGACAATAGTTATGATGGGATTCTGTAATCAGGGTAATATAACCCAAGAGGAACAGTATCCCAATCACAAAAGCAAAATAACTATGAACAAGAGACTATTGAAACTCATTTTGACAGGCTTAGAAATGTTGAAACTTCTAAAATATGAACAAAGCCTAGGTAATGACATGTTCTGTCCTAATTCTAAGTGGGGACAATAAGATCAGCATTGACTTCCCACATTTTAGTGTGTTGGCTCCTTTCTGACCAGACCATAACCAGCACAACTTCTTGAAACAGAGGAGAAGGACTTTGGGTTGATGACAGCTAAGTTCCAGTATCCCTGACCCTTAGGGAGTTGTTGAGAAAATTTTGATTAATGATATAGCTAATCATCTTGAAATGAATGCCATTGTCTCCTTTCTATTACCGTTTTATTTGTGTAATTAGGGGGTAGGTCTGTTTGATAATGGTGTATTTTGTATGATAATTACAGGTCTTGGGTCGCAGCCCCGCTAAGTTGTATAGCCCATTTGGCATCGAGACTCCTCATAGCCGAGACTTCAGGATGTCTCCGTACATGCCTGACACCCCTGATCATGGGTAAATTAGATTAATAATTAAATTTAACTTATAAATTATCATCAATACATGCTCAAAACGGTGAAGGTAAACATTGTGATGAAACTGGCTTGCTGTAGTATCATCTATGATCTATGTTGTATAAAGACATTTGACATTCGTTAGTGTTCCAATAGAGTGGCAATGGATGTGTAACCTGTCACATGGATTGCAAAATGTAATGTTTGGACTTGCTCCTACTTGGTATCCTCACAGATCCACATAGATCTTCAGATCTTCTTGCTATGTCCAGCAAATGTATCCCCATGATTACACCATTCATGTTTTTTTTCTAAAAGATAACTATATCCATATTTGGCTGTGTCACACACAAGCCATAGACCTGAAACAAATATTGCGGGACATACAAATTTTTGTCGGGGAGCGGGAACCTGCACCGAGACGCTAGGTCTCGCCCGCCATACCACTGAGGTCGACTGACCAATAGCATTTATTTATTTAATTTTTATTTGTATGTATGTCTGTTACTATATATGTATATCCGACGGAAATGCGTTTTTTTTATTGATTTGTGTGACTTCAAGAATGGTTTCTAAATAGGTGTTATCGCCACAAGTCAATAGGGGGCGCTACGATAGACATGGCGGGACTTAATTTTTTTTGCAATACTAACTTGTTCATTTGAATGCTGATATTTTGTTCCAAAAACTATCATGAACTTGACTATTCATATTGTAAAAACGGGAATTTTCACGTACTGCACTATCGATGAAGGCACCGACTAAGTTTCCGCCGTGCACGGCGCGACGCGGAAGGAGAAAGTCGCAACCACTCACCCTGATGAAGACTCTCGGAATGAGTCGAAACTTAGTCGGTGCCTTCACCGATAGTGCAGTACGTGAAAATTCCCGTTTTTACAACATGAATGCTGATATAATTGGTTTTTTGTTTGGTTTTACAATTTTAGATAGATTGTATAAGATAATAATATATTTTAGATTAATTGATTGTCAGTGTTAAATAAGACTTAGGCTCTGTTAGAAATAATAAATATAATTATGAAATTATACAAATCACACAGAATAAGCGAATGTTTAAGTGATGATGTTATGATTGTTGACTTAAACGAACAATAAAAGAGACTATCGCTTAGCTACTGTCATGAGGATGGTGTTGGTTTTTGTATAACCTGCCAGCCACTTCAGCTGCAATAGATGATGAAATATTTGTGATACCACGGCGCTCGTAGTTCCTGATACCCACGATACAATCCTAGTGTGGTGTCAGGATTATGTATGTTTTGGGTGCTTATTTATTTATTATTATTATTAATACGAATTTAGCTGTTAAGTTTCATATCACTGTGTTTATTTCCAGCCTATCACCGAAGCGTCGTAAAGGCGTCGCCCATTCGTGGCACGTGCTTGCCAAGAAGCGTCCCAGGGCGCTGTTCCACTGATGCAGTGATGGTCTATACGTACTATGTTATCCCACCGCTTTTAATGTGCTCCGCAGACAGTGCTTAGTAACTGGCTCAAGTTGGGCTTGCTTGCATTTGTGTATCCGAAAACTTAACTTTGTATTTTTTTCATAGAGAAACGAGACTCCCGCCCCCCGAATCTGATAAGCGCCTGTACACATTTTTCGATTTCTAAAAAAAAATTAAAAAACTTCGTCTACTTTGGTTCGAATTAGAACCAACCTGTCATGCTGGCATGACGCATGGAAAGATACAAGTTATCCCTCAAGTCCGAATTGCAAGCAAGTTACTGGCATCGTCTGCAAAGGCCCTAAGTGTAGCTTCTTTAGTTGTGAGTGATTGTATGCGATTGGTGCTATGTACGTCGTTCGACTGATTTATTATAGACCAAGAAAAAGCTTTTTTACTGAAAATAGGAGTGGCTATGCTCAGTTCAATAACTTATCTACGAATATTCTTATCCATTATGGACAGTAAGCGCACTTGACCAATTTATTCTTAGTAATTGACTAACCAAGTAAATTCTAGATAAGTTACTGGAGCTGAACTTTAGAAATCCGATACTGCCAATGATAGACCGCTCCTAATTTCTGAAAAGCTAAACGTTTTTCGCTGATAAGGTAGCTAACATTTTTAAACAATTTTTTGAACAAAATTGTTCACCTACTAAATCTACATATGAAATAGGTAGGTGATAATACTAGCGGATAGAATCGAAACTACCATGCTGCTATCAATGCAGCCAAGCGAGCCCAAATTAATTAAAAATCGTAAAGTTTACATGAAAAGGTTCATCTAAAAGTTAATTCAATTGATTTCGATTATACGTATCGCATGGGCATTCGAGTAGCATTACGCTCTAATTTTATTATTCGACTTTGGCAGAAGTTTTTAATTTGTATAGTGCAGTTTTGTTTCTATACGCTAGTGTATTAATTTGTATGGCGATAAGGTGTGATTGTAAAGTATTATAGCATTATCCAGTATTCGAGCGCCAAAAATCTGCTTTAAAGTATACATTGTGGCAAATATTCAAATATCTCAATGTGCATATCAACTTTGTCAACGGCCTGCAGAAGCCCACAGCTGGACATGATAGCCTTCCTCAAAAAGGACATGACGTACGATCTTCGCCTCCATCTACCGACATTTAAGATGTCATATTTAATAGGTACCTAACACAAGCTCTTTGATGTTTACTTTGGGCTAGGTGTGAAAATGTCCAGCATTATTTATTTAATCATTTAATGAGCAAATAGTACTTAATCCTTTTAGCACACTGTTTCACCGTCGGCCACACACAAGGCTGTTTTCAGGGCGTTATAACGGCGTACTGTAATTATTCGGTACTTTGTGGAAAAACCTGAGATACTTGAATGAACACATAGTTTTTATATTTTTTAAGACGCTTATGCCGAGACAATATTGTAGATTTAAGATATTTCTAAGATGATGTGTATCCTATTTATTTTAATTGGATCTGAGATCTGAAGATCTGTCATTTAAGTACTTACATGGCCAAATACTGAAACGTTACTCAAGATTTAAGTAGTGTTGGAAAGAGATGGCGCTTAATGCAGTATAAAGATGTAAATTTTTTGTCGTCTTTAAGTCGTTAAACATTGAATAGTGTTTCAATGTTAGGCGGTTAGTATATTATTACTGAAGTTCTAAGTTAGCCATGGTATTATTATTTTATTTATTATACATTTTTTAATGTATAAATATTAATTAGGTATCTGACTATCTCATGAAATGTACCTCTGCCATTTTAAATCCGAGATCAGAAGCCTAGGTGACATTAATGTTAGTCATTCGTGACTTACGTTAATGTCACGTTGGCGAAAGCTATAGTTTGCAATCGGGTCAAATTTTGTAAATATTTTCAAGCGGTGCCTGTCGTTTACTTATATTTGTCATATAGTGTATCTTTAAGAGCCTATACTACCTCTGATTGCCTCCTTTCAACCCTTGTTCTATCAACAATGCTACAGCATTCACTTTTTAATAAATATATGTAATAGCGAAGGTCTAATGCTAGCGACTATGTTTAGCAAAAACACGATTTCTTATCATTTTCATATACATTTTCTCTAGAAGAAAATGCAAAGTTACATTCAAAACTCATATTAAACCGATATCCAATAAATACTGAACATGAGAATATGAAATTTAGCGTACCTACTACAAGAACTAAATATAATGCAGGTCCCATGTTTCTTTAATTAAAAAAATATAAACTTTGGAGTTTTGCTTGATTAAAGCTCAATCCAGTTCCGCTGATAACATTTAACAAACCGAACCGTTTAAAAATAAAATAAAAAGATACCTTCAGTACAGGCAACTCATCTTTCATACTTTTTCATTTCCTCCTAACATAAATTTGTCAAGGTAAAACTTAGCAGATGTCACGTAACATTTCCAAATCTAATGTCATTCCCATACAATTAAATCTTTCCGCAGGCGTTAACGCCAACAAAAAGTGGTATTTGTCTAGACACCCAGGTGTCGCAGATGTCAATTGGGGGCGGTAACCGCTCTCCATCAGGTGGGGCAATTGCCTGTTTGCCTCGATGGATAATAAAAAAATAATAATATATGAGTACTTATTTTAACATTCGAAGACTGGATTTGTCCACATAAAGTATTATTCGTATATACCTATTCTAATTCAAATAGTACCTGCATACATACCCTAGTTTATACATTTTAGTATCTTTTTGACTGCATATGTATAAATTTATCAAAGCAATGTGGAGAAAATCTCTGATAATCTCTGATGAAAAAAAAAGAACAAAATAAAAAATAATAATATTGGATGTAATGGAAGTAATAGATTTTATAACACTGATTCTGCTCCGCTTAAAACGACACAATCTTCTAAAGCCTTGTAATATTAATGTTATTTTTAAAATTTACCCAACGGGTTTATTTATTTTATTGTATAATTCGTTGAAATATCTCCTCTTATCAAAATGGCAACTATCTTGAGGTACTGTCACATAATTTTATTTATCCCCGAATAGCAATGATGTCCCGTGTTATTTATAAACATGTCGTATTATTTTTAGTCACGGTCGGTGAAGTGCTGCTACCACACTTTCAGTTAAAAAAATTAAAAACGATATTTACTTTGTCTGACCAAAATGTGGATGCAGCTTCAAGTTCCTCTTTATCTGTCATCCGAGAAAGAAGTATAAAAAATGCCGATGCACTAATCTCGGGTTCCAATTGCAGAAGTAGTCGAAAAACGTCTCGTTATTCCTCGAAAAAGTTTTTAACAGCTTTTCATAGAAACAAGACGTCATGCGGTTAAGTGTGACTGTACCTAATTGGATCCACTTATAAAAAATAACATGGCGCTTTCTGTAGGGGATTAGAAAGTATTTAAGAGGCTATGGTCAAAGTATTGATATTATTGCCACACCTTGTTCCCAATTAAGGTTTAGTATTGGTGTTAAATTTTTCCAAATATACTTTTTTGTTTGGAACGATTCAACGCTTCCCTAACTTGAATTAGGAACCAAGGGAGCGGAATAAGTTTATTTTCTAAGTTTTACTTAAATTACGCTTAGTATTAATCTTACCGTAAGGTATTCTCGTAAATATATTCCTTCCTTTTATACGCATCATTTGTTTCATTACAATTTTCATAGGGAAGGTGAATTTTAATATTTTATGCAGTTTAGATTTTATTATTTACCAACGTAGTGGTCTGAGAGCCGAGGACCAAATCGGCCAGGTAATTTTATCACCGATAAAACTCAGGATTCGCTAAGGTAACAGTAATTTTATTTTGATAAATTCAACATTGTTTGCTGTTTTGGTTGTCTACATTTTCACCCTACCGGTGCACCGTGGCGTTCAGTCTAGCTAGCTTTTCTCCCGTTTACGGCCAGGATAGAAAGGACGGTGTGGCTTAAACGGTCTGCGCATAGATAATTCCAAGAATGACCTACTCGTGAGATCTTGAAATTACCATTTTGATGTAAGCGCCTTCAAGATTATTAAATGCTCCTAACTAAAAATTAACTGCCCAAGGCGAGAGACGTCTCGATACGCTATGAGAGTTCCCGAAGTTGCCTCATATTTGTCGACGGTTCCTATCAATTCTACTTGTATAACTTGATTTCATATTTCGATTTAATCAAATGTAGGTAGATATAATTTTTGTTCATTAGCCTGTTGATGTTTTAATAAATTAAAAATATTTAGAAAAATCAATCATCGGTTAATACCAGTCACAACTGACCGGTAATACCGACATCCACTATTTTTATTTTTTATGACACTGTCATGACAACTTTTGTACTAGGTGTTTGTTCCAGGGTTGTTCTAAAATGCCACCAAAACATATTAACTCCAAATAAAATAAGTAGTTTTAATTGAGAAAGAGCAAAAAAAAAATGGCAAAATCAGCAAAAGCTGAGGTAGTAGTTAAGAAATGTAGAAAAAAACAATAGAAATAAAGAAAAACATTACAATAAAAAAAGAGAGGACAACTAAAGCTACAAAAGTGAAAAGGGTGAAGAAAGCAGTATGAAAGAAGATGGATTGTGATGATATGAAACTGATGTAGGTGAAGACTGATGTAGGTGAAGAATCAAAGTAAGAAATCAACAGATGTGAAAAATCTTCAAATTAGAAGACAACTACAAAATTGAAAAGGGCGAAGAGGAAAGTATTACAGGACGAGACCATGGACGAAGATACATCAAACTCGGAAATAGAGATAACAGATTTACGCGAAGACGACACTGATTTAGACGAAGGCATAGAGAACAAATGTTTAATATACGATGATTTTGGGCGCGACAATGATTTATGGTACCGGTTTGTGCCCGGAGGTTAGGCACACTCGGAATGCTCAGGACGTGACTCCGCTAAGGATTATAAATGTGATTTATGCTCCAAATAGGCTTGACCGGTATTTACCAAGGGCTGGCCGGTTTTACCTGATATTGTGTGTAATACCGGTCAAACACGTTTATTTTTTTATGTTTATTGTAGGTACCAAAATTATGATGATCTCAATTATTGTGCCATTGATAGAAGAATAATTATATTACTAGGTTGAGATTATTTAATTTAAGAAATGTAGATTTATACTCGTTTTGTATTCATTATTCCGCATTACCCAATTCTACCCTACTTTGTGGAAAGACCTATTGCGTACAGAATACCTGTGTACCTACTAGGTATGTTTATAGAATCCTAAAAATAGATAACTACTTATTTTACGAGGTAGGTATGTATGTACCTACCTCGTAAAATAAGTAGTATATTCTGGTAAATACTTAAAAAAAAACAAGCGTAGGTAACGTATGAAATCATTCTTTTATTTTTTGACAAAAGATAAATACAATCACATTTTATGTTTAACACGACTTATTATAATAGGACCATTGGTAGATAAAACATTTAACTTTTTTTGTGTTGTAGGAAGTTTATAGTATTGGCTTCCCATTAGAATAGAGAAAACAATTTTGTGATAATCACCACATTTGAGTTATTCATTTCCGTTTTGCCTAATTAGTAGGATGTGTTTTACATTGGGGTTGATCTTTGTGCTAAACTACATGAATGTAATAGAATCCAAGCCCCCTATTCTATATCTGAAAGTCACTGACGAACGTTTGACATGTAAAATAATCATCACAATTCTGTGGACATATTGATAGTATCTACATATTATGTGCAATTGAAAATCATTTAACTTGTCAAACATCACCAAGAGACTTTCAAATACATATTACGGGGGCAGTATTCGTCTTGTCTAGATGAATACTGGTACCTTTTTACAATTTTTACATATAATTTTCTCAACACTTTATAAACATACTCTTTGCTAATTAGGTAGGTAACCGATAAGTAGGCAAAATACCTACTGGCTAAAATAGCCAAAATCACCTTGAAATTAACAATATTTTAACACGTTCGTTCGCTATCCGAGCTTTTGGACCCCATCAACTATTTTTATAACTATTTTTGATGGACTAAAATAATATTCTTAAACCAAAATTATATTTTTTTATGAAGGAAAACTTACTTACCCGAGTGTTTATTTCGTTTAATCCACTGTTCAACAGTCAATTATAAAATTAGAAATGTCACATACACTTATATTTACATTATGTACTTACTAATACAACAAGCTTTTATTTGCTGATGAGAGTTAAATTATAGTTATGCGATGCTAATTACCTATTGAATTTGGCGATAAAACCTATCAAAGGACCAATCTTGAAGTCAAATCGATTGCAAAAAAAACGCAAAATTTGAATCGGATATTAAGCCGTTTTGTATATAAATAATAAAAAACAGACAAACAAACAACTGTGATTAGACGTTTTCATACTTCAAAAAGAATCCCTAACAAAATATTGAAGGCGAAAGTTATTTCATATATACTTATATATTTTTACGATTAACATGTAAACGACATTTTCGATTATCAACATTACACAGACTGTCAAAAGATTTACCATAGTTGCATATTCTCTGTTTTGCATTTCATAATTTGAGTATTTTGGGATAAAGTAGAAATAATAAGGCTATGTTACCCACATTAGCATATTAATATGGTTATGTACTTAATTACCTCCTACTGTCTGAGTAATACTGAAATACCGAACTTTTAACGGTTTAGGTAGAATATACTCGTAGCTATGTACATATAATACACTGTAAATGACACACCAAACATCATGTCCTAGGCAAATTATATCAAGTTACCCTCATATTCATAATCACTCGCTAATTTTAGTAGAGGGTCTATGCTGAGTTTATGAAATGTCAAAACGTTGACCGTATAGACAAGATTTCCATACAAAAATTGACGAAACGGTTATCGTTTCGACAAGTTTTGAACGTATTTCTAACTCAGCATAGGCCCTCAGGTCGCTAACCCTAACCATTCTTATCTTACACTAATCAAAGGATAGAGGCGGACAACTTTCAGCACGCTGCTAAAGTTTGCGAGTGATTATGAATAAGAGGATTCAAATTGGCACAACGAAAACTTATTTCTAATAGTTACAAACTTAAACCTTACGCTATAGAACGTCACCTACGCATATAAAACCAAACAAACTGTCATTGCTCCATATTTATTTCCGTAACAGTCGTAACAAAAACAACGGACCTAATGCTATGTATTACTTCGTTTTCTGAAATAATGATCCCTATACATATTGACCTCGATTCTCTTCGCTAGTACACCAACTAAACTTAATTGTATCTATCGTTCTCATTTACCTAACAGAAAAGAAAGAGATAGCAACAATTCTAGTGCAGTCAAATTAGTCAGATTTCAGACAAGTTTAGTCGTGATTTACAAACATAGTCAGCATGTTTGTATCCTACTAATATTATAAACGCGAAAGTTTGTGAGGATGAATGTTTGTTACTCTTTCACGCAAAAACTACTGAACGGATTTTGATGAAACTTTACAGTTACATAGCTAACACATAGCTACTTTTTATCCGGGTATCACGCGGGCGAAGCCGTGGGCAGAGGCTAGTAAAGTTATAAACACGAAGAAGAGCGACACGTAAACTAATTTGACAGGTGTATCATTCCTGTCATCCCATTCAGCACTATCAGTAAAAGAGAGTGACAATTAAAATTAAGTTGGTGTACTAGAGAATCGATGCCATTATGTATACTATTATTACATTTTCTACAACTGAAATAAACTTTCTAAAAATACAACAGCTTTCTTACAATATGTACAATATTATTAAGATAGTATATCTTTTAACCTTAGGACCTGTTGTAGATATATGCTTAAGCATACCAAGGAAGGAAGATATTAGATGATTCTAGCTACCTTTAGTTATATACTTATAACTATTTTCACTACATTGCAATTATTTTTACTTAAACAACGTTTAGTTACATTTCTGGTTCTGGTTTTAAACACATTTCGGATTCGAAAACATCAACTGCTGCTACATTACAGATCTGAAGAAGTTTTGAATTCTAGCGACTAGATTAACATCAAGCAACTTATCTCATCGTGGGTAAAGTCAAATTGAATAAACTAGGTTTGTTCATTCAATTGATGGTAAGAATTATTTAATTATATTCTTTTAACGAATGTCAGGTAAGTGAAATGTACTATGAAAACTGTCAAATAATATTAATAAGATTCATAAGGCATTTTGGTCAAATAATGAATTAAAAAAAAACGTAGATCGTCTCAACATACCGTATCAACAGTGTTACGATTTAAGAATTGACATTTTAACTTTACCGCATGCTAGATTGCTCTAAGGTGGGTTTTACACCAAAGGCATTACTTAGAAGAGTAAAATTAAGTGTTACCTCCATTTCGGTAATTCTGAAACAAAAAGCTACACTTGAAATAAACTGTTTGAAAGATAAGCTTAACTACAATTAAAAAACGTCTCACACTTTGCCGTTTTTTTTTTTAACTTTACGTGTGTGTGTTTATCGTGAGGAGACCGGCATACTCTAGAACCGAAAATTCGAAGGAATGTGCATCGGTTAGTACCAAGAAAATTTTGCGAATTGAACAAATTGCGACCAAAAGAAATATAACCCCGGCATTGTTAAAAAAGCGTAAAAATCGCATATGACGACCTCAATACGGCTAAGACGCAAGCTGCGGGTTCGATTCCCGCTGCAGGGCAAATTCATTCTGTAGATGTTCATTCCAGCTTTGTAATAACGCTTTGTAATGACGACCTCTGTGGCGCAGTGGGCGAAGGTCCGCCTGGGACGCAGAAGGTTGCGGGTTTAATTCCCGCCACGGAACAAATGTTTGTATCTGCAAATATTTGTCTCAGGTCTGGGTGTTTTCTATGTATATTATGTATGTATTTACAAAAAAAAATGTATATCAGTCATGTAGTTCCCATAACACAAGCTCTGCTTAGTTTGGGTCTAGATGATGCTGTGTGAAAATGTCCAGCATTATTATTATTATTATTACTAACAAAATAGAACTGAGGAATGCTTCCTATTGACCTAAAAATGTTAAAGTTTCGGACATTGTTGCATAAAACCAGGCAAAATGAGAGCGCCTTTGTCTTGTTCCCATAGCCATTTTGATAGTGTAATCAGGTCTGGGTGTTGTGGTACCGTGGTACTTTTGGTAGTTTCTGATACCCACGACATAGAGGTGATCATTATCAAAAAAAATATCATAATGATGCTCGGTACGGTATGTATAGTCAGTGACAAAAGTAGATTAACAGTTTCAATTTTGTAAACTCAAATATTTGTGGAACCTCTAAAGGTTATGTTATTAAACTAAAGTCTAAACTTTAGTTTAATTAATAACATTGGGCTACATTTGCATACCTGCCTTAGCCCTCCTTTTTCCACAAATCCCTCGTCAAAGAGAAATTGTTAATTTACAATTTCATTGTTAAATCCAATCCTCTTGGATTTACCAAAGTAAACGAGCATTCAAAAACTCAAATTGTTAATCTACTTTTGTCGCTGACTGTACATACAAGCGGCGTCCTATAGACTGTACGCCCAGTGGTCATGCAAGAAGGCATGCGAGTAGCGCAAGACCGGCCGCGGCGCGCGAGCCTGGGCACGGGGAGACGCGCAGTGCCACGCATAGGGTAGCCCATCCCTCTACGCCATGAGTCCCGTACTCTAGGTAGGCTCTCGTAGCGTGGTTTTGAAACCGGGTTGGACGGCGATTTGAAAATATCCTTTATAGCCTCTGTGTCTATTGTGCATTTGAAGGTAGTTGGTTCAGTACTCTCGGCTATGTGCTGAAAAGAAACATGTTATTTTAGAAATACGTCAAAACGTAGTAAGCATTTATTATAAATAATTTTAATATAAGCATTCCATCTGGATGTCTTTATAACGAACTCCCAAAAGATGTCAATGTAACAAATTTTAAAACGTAATTATAAAAAGGGCCTACTATAATACAATACTGGCCTCGATTCTGTAGTTCACTTACTAAACTAAATTTAAACTGTTGCTCTCTTTTACTGATAGTGCAAGCAAGAGAGATAGCTACAATTTTAGTGCTGTCAAATCAGTTTACGTGCCGCTTTTCTGTGTGTTTACAGTCAACATGTTCTGAAATTACGACTAAATTTGTATGGAAAACTTAAATCTGATTAATTTGACAGCACTAAAATTGTAGCTTCTTCTTGCTTGCACTATCAGTAAAAGAGAGCAACAGTTTAAATTTAGTTTAGTTAGTGAACTACAGAATCGAGGCCATTGTCTCGTTACTTCCAGCCTAAAGGACGTCGCAGATATAGAACGGCAACATAGAGCATTGTGCGTAGTGGGCAAATGATTGCTAGAAAGTTCTACAAATCATCGCCTGACGTGTGGATTACTCTCTTTAAATCTTTCTGTCAGTCGTTTTACATGTCTCATCTGTATACTGAGTGTACCAAAAAGTCACAATGGTATCAGAGCGGCCTGTAATAACTTCTTCAGACACCTGATGGGCCTGAAGCGCTATTGTAGCGTTTCTACGATGTACGCAGAGGCTCACGTTGACTCTTTCAATGTCATCCAAAGAAAGAGAATCGACTCTATACAACATGAGTCAACCCCACGGTAACAACGCTATTATTAGGAGTCTGGCAGATAGACTAATGATAACGTCTACTTATAGAGCTAGATGGAACAACCTAATTCAAAATAATTTTAATTTTATTTTGTGTGTGTAATTATTGATCATGTGTCTGCATAAAGAATTATTATTTTAACAAACATATCGGATTATTTAGATGTTAAAAGCAAATAAACATATCTGAATTTTGGTATTTAAGTTGCTCCAACTCGATGAAAAATGCAGCTAATTGATTTTAGAAAAGAATAACCAGCCTTGTTTCTTGCCTTTCTTTCAGTAGGTAAAATTTACATTTAAAAGTGATTGTAATTTCATTTCACTTCACTTCTTGATTATGGCTTTAATGAATAAATGAATTTTGACTTTGTAAGTCTGTCCTGCTGACGTTTCAATCAGTCTGACAGTGACATGCCTGGTAATGAAAGACAGGTAGTTCACCAATCTTCGTGTCATCACGAAGGTCCTGTCTGAAAACCAGCACCGCACCTTACCTGAGGAATCTATTTGACTTCACAAATCACAAATTTAAGTATTTAGTTTGTCTGGTTTCGTTTTATTTTATGTTTTTTGTGTGTTTATTATTACTTACAAATTTTGTGTTTAATTGGGACATTTTTTCTTTATCCTGTAATAGTTAGCTGGATAGCTGGATATAATCCTTCCCAAGAAGTTATGGAGTCTATGGTGTGTCCATTGCAACTTCAATTTGCTAATTCTTAGAGCTATGTAATAATATCCTACTACTATTATAAACGCGAAGTGGGAGGGTAGGTACCTACCGACCAACCCTTAGTCAAGTAGTAAGGCCGAGGGCAAAAGTTTAATACAGACTTTGAATGCAAATAATCGTAAGAGTCTTGCTTGTGTGATAAAGTCATAGTGAAAGTAGACTGTTTTCATTTTAATTGTGTTTTTTTAATACAATGTTACTTACATACATATTCATACATATAGTCACACCTGATTCCCGGAGGGGTAGGCAGAGACCAATTTTTAATACAATGTTACTTGATGTAAATTAATTGATTGTCTGAAACTCACCATTCTGTCCGTGTTAGTGGAATCAGGCGACGTATGCCGTGCCCCGTCTCTGTCCACGTGGTACAGATCCGGGGTGGCGGGGCTCGAGTTCGCCACCTCTGTCGCCGGCTGTATCAACAGAGACTTCAGCGCATCTCTCTTAGCCATCAGATACGCTTCGTACACGTCACTCTCTATATTAGACAGTTGAACTTCAAACGACTTCGTCAGGCTATTCTCGAATATGCGCACGTCCGTATTCCTCATCAGATTCAACATCCCCCTCGAGAGCAATTCTTCTCCCGGCAGGATACAGACCCGCTCCAAAATGCTACCGACCACTTCGATGTCGACCGGCCTCTTAATCTCCCACATGAAAAGCGCTAGCTTCGCGAAGGCGCGCTTGAACTGCGCAAAGTTCTGCGAGTTCGCCATGCACAGCAAGAGAGCATCGCACAACATAATATTGTTATGCTCGAACTTGAGCTGATCATCGCACGCGTCGAAGCTAATCGAATTCAGATGCAGGAGCGTTGTCTCCAACGCGTTTACAATAAGGCTCTCGTCTTCCCATTCGACGACTCCCAGGCCAAGATCAATCGCCATCTCCATAAGTATTCTTGTCGCCTTTCTTCTTTTACATTCTTCAATGAATATCGAACCGAATTTACGCCTCAGAACTGTGGAGCTACGCGCCAGTAGGTACTCTTCGATTAGATTATCTTCGTTTAGCAATGCTAATCGACATTTGAAGAGGCTGCGGTCTATGTCTACGTGCGGGAACCGACAGTGGATGTTTTTGCATTGAAACGCGATGTAAAAGAAGCAATGTCCACGGTACAATGAACTCTTTACATTCTGTACCGGTTTATACAAAGCGAATAGTCGCTGTTCAGATTCAGTCGCCTTTTTTAAAGATGGATCCGTGAGTGACGACAAGAGTTTATTATCTATCAGATCCATTGCTTTCGCATCCGTGTCTTTGGTAACTGAGCTAGAATCGCACATTTTTGGCGGTAGTTCAGCTACCGTGACGTGTTCTTCGATCATGGTTGGAAATTCATCTATCCTTGTAGGATTGTAGAAGTATTTTTCTTGCATCCATGATCTAGCCGTGGGTTTAGGGACATAGGCGTCTTGACTCACATTAGAGATGGAGGCGACGGAACCGCGCCTGGACGACTCCACGCCGGTTATGCTCTCCGCGAAAATGGACAATGCGTCGTCATCATCACAGGTTTTATCAAAGGACAAATAGTTGTAATTATCATTAGTGAAGGTGTCTACGCTTCCACTAGACTTTTCTTCGCTGGCGAAGTCATTCCGTGGGTTCAATACGTCTGAAACTGTTGGGACGTTGACAGATAAATTGACTTGGGAGTCTCGCTTCTTGGCAATCGACACTCGGCTAATAGCACACGGCTTGACGAATTCAGTGTTAGAATCTTTTCGACCAGTTCTTTCAGGGCTACCTGCTTCAAAACTATCTGGATAGTTTCTGCAAATAGTAGCTTGTAGACTTGTCTTATTGGAGTCGTTTCGATCAGACTTTATAGGGCTAGGTTTTACGGGACTTGACTTTTCTGTTGGACACTTGACCGCATCCAGCAAACTTTTGAAGTTTTCGCAATTACTTATCACGTCTTTTTCTAGATTCATAGTTTCTAAGATGGCGGTGAATGAGCAGGAATCGTCTCGATCGCGCACGATCCACTTTCTCATTTCTGTGTAGAAGTTTTTGAGTGAATTTGTGAGTTTTTCCATTTCTAAGCATAGCAGTTCTGTATTATCCGGCGTACTATCCGATAGTGGTGATTTAGGGGTTAGTGAGGAAGTGCTAAGGTTGAGCCCTGGTTTGCTATTCGTTAAATCTAATTCGGAGTCCGACGAAGAATCTGAATCGGAGTCGGAGCTCGATAAAGAGCTCTCGTTTTCTCGTACCGTACTTTCTTTGTTCTCATCTGAAGACTTCAGTCCTTCAAAAATAGTATTTTCTACTTTAACAAAAGGTAGTTTGTTGTCGAAACGCACGAAATCGTTTGATGATACAGTGACGCAAGTAGTAGTTTCTGATGTTTCACTCGACGCAGTTGATATGTCTTTAGTCCAGGACAGGTTTGAGTAGGTACTATTGAACGAGTTGGGTCGGGTAGATATTTTTGCTGGCTCAATTTTAATGGCATTTTCCAACATTAAAGCAGCGGCTTTGAGCTCTTCTGCGTTCAAACCTTTACCTTTTGCTTTGCTCCTTGTGTTTGCTGTGTGGTTCATTTCATCACATCGTTCGTTCACGAACTTTGTTTTTGATCTTCCTCTAGTTTTCTTGGCAATTGGCACCGCCGGTACTTTCATCGGACCTGAAATGGAAGTGCCTGGTAAGGTACTAGTAATTTTAAAACAAGCGTCACAAACATGGCTTTAAAAAAAATTACGCTTTGTAAAAATTAGTCTGCAAATTACATGATAATGTAATGCCACACATTACATTATCATGTAATTTGCAGACTAACTTAATCGTGTTAAGAGCTAAAGTGGGTTTGACTTTTTCTACTTTATCATGGAAAATAATCTAGATCAGGGTAATCATTTTTGAATATCACTTAGCGACTAAAATTTCAGCGAAATGGCTGATAGTGACCGATTTCTCATTTATAGCGTTCACAGTTATAATACGGTACAGAGATAATACTTCTGAGAACTTTTCTTGTAGTTATATAAAACAACACTTTGATCAGTTAAGCCATACATTCGACAGACCCCTAGTGAGATGCGGCGATATAACCTATTTATGAAACACCTTTAAGACATACAAATCGATGGCAAAAAACGCATCACAATCAGATAAGCCGTTTTGGGATAAATCGGTAACAGACAAGCGTTTCGTTTTAGAGGTTTAAAACATATTCAAGCTTGCAAAAAAAAAGTGCAAATCGGCTCTGCTAGTTATTCCTTATTCCATATTTTATTCCAGAACTAAACTCAGAACTCCCTTAAATTCATTTATCGATTTTTGGGCACATTTCTATTGAAAACTGTCAACTACTAGTCCAGATTCAGTTTAAGGTGTACTAGGTAGTTTTGTAATAGTTTTTTAGTTCATTGACATCATTATTAAATGGTGATATTGGCATTTTAATTGATCATCAAAGCTGACATCTCACCTTTTTTTTGAGTTTCTGGTTTAATCAAAGCTGGTTTCTTCTTAACACACACTCTCCTTGCAGGAGTAGTGGAGATTTCTGAAATAAAAAGTCGATTGTGAAGGAAAATAAAATTATTATCAACAACTAAATTCTGTAGCACTAACAGGCTCGTTGTTTACTGATATAAAACTTATACTGGTTTAGTGCCCTAGCTTTGTCGACCAAGTCAACTATACTTTATAGAAAGCGTAAGTGTGACTTCAGGTTCTTGATTATGGCTTGTATGGCTATGGCTCTATCTAACAGGTGTTCCTTATGGACCAATCAGTATGCACAACTAATTGTGCCATCCCATATAATAGTTCCGTTAGACACAACTTGGCAGAACTAGTTTTGCTATAAGTGTTTCTTGCATAGAAATGTTCCATAATGACTTCACCCTTCTGGGTGGTCATAAAAAAACCTAACCTATCCGAGACAAGTATTTTTCAGTTGTGCCTAACGGAACTAATATTTGGGCAGGTGTTCCAATGACACAACTAGTTTTATCGGACGATACTGATTGGTCCGTGAGGAACTCACTCTATCTAGATCGGCAACATTTTACAGAAATAGGCCCGAATTTACTAATACTTGTGCTTTTTAACACATATTTTTGTAGGAATCTATAATTATAATCAATGGTTAGACTTAACTGTCTGTTTATCTTGTTGGTGAACTCAAGCATTAACCTCTTATTCATAATCACGTGCTAACTTAGCAGGTTCCAGGTTACTAGAGGCAGCTCTACCCCTGTCCTTTTCTTCTGAGTATAATATCTAAGGATGTCTAACATGGGGAATAATGTCGTGGGCGTGTGTTTTTTTAACATAATACCAACCTTGAAGAACAACTGTAGGTTCTACATTGGAGGCTCCATTGGTAAGGAAATCAGGTATTTTCTGTTGTTCCTTCCTCCTTGGTCCATTCTTGCCCTTTGCTGACATAGGCGTCGGATCTATTTTGACTCCATTACATTCTGGGGAACTTTGCGGGGATTTAGCAGGCTGTTTCTTTTTTGATTGCGGTATTGTAGTTTTGCTTTTTGGGCCAGGTCTTTTCTTTTTAGGTTCCTGCGATCCAGGCTCACTTTCATCATCTGTTGCATGTATGAGTTTTCTTTTGGAAGGGGTTTTAAATTGTGTGGTATTTTCATCTTCACCTGGCTGTGTGGTAGTTTCATCTTCACATATCTTAGCTGATAACTTTCTTTGGCGTGTTTTTGCTGGGAATGTTACCTCAGTGAAGGAATTTATAGCTTTCTTTACCAGCGGATAATTGTTTGAACCAGATTCCTCAGCTAAAGTTACCTCCTTTGCTGATTTTCTTTTACGTGGTGGCATAGATCTCTTTACTGCTACTGAATTTACTAATTCTTGTGTTAGTTTAGCTGATGAGTTTTGTTTATGAGGACTATTCAACGATTTAGCTTGAAGTTGAGCTAAAGCCACTGAAATGTTTGATAAATAATGTGGGCGATAAAATCTGAACAATATTAATATAACAATCAAATACGTGTCGGGACTTTTATAAGAAAGGGTTCTGTAGCAGTTAACTTTTGTTAGTTTACTAGATTTTTAAACAACTTAAACAAGGAGGTTCTGATGTCTAGACAAATACCACTTTCTGTTGGCGTTAACGCCGTTAAGCTGTGGAAATGTCATGTGACAGCTGCCAAGTTTTACCTTGACAAATTTGCGTTACCGTGAAAGGAAAATTAAGCGTGAGATATTTGTCTATTCCTTTTTTTTATTTCAGAATAATAGTTCAGGAGCAAGAGTAACACACACTCACTAGAAACTGACTGACAATCAACAGATAGCAAATCCTACAAGCATTTAAATTTCAAGGGTTTCCTGAGTAAGGTTGCACTAAGAAATTATGTTCCGAAATTCCTCTCCTATGGGGTGCAGCAAGAATATGAAGTTTGAAGTGGGCAAGTCGGTCCATCAGAAACATGTCCAATTTTTTTTGTAAATTAGGACATGTTCCTATTACAGAACATAATTAGAAATGTTTTAATGAGAAAACATTTTTTTTAATAATTAGTCTTTGAAGTCTTTTAATAATTAGTCTCTGAATAAAATGAACAAAGTGTATAAGTTTAGAGACTATTTCACCACTGAATGTGTCAGTGGTGAAAAAGTAATAATAATAGTAATTTATAAATAAAATAAAAATTTTAATAATATAATGGCGAAATAGTCTCATAACTTTAATTTAGGAACTTAACAAAACATGTTTAAGTTCCTAAATTAAAGAATACAATACAGACTAACACTTTTACCTGAAAGTTGACAACCAATATAAAAAAAAACATACATAAGGATATTGTACACATACCACACATCTATTGTATATTCCCCTTCACTAAAACAGTTATTTAGATTTTTAAATGTATGTACTAAAATAGCGACATTCATCAAGAAATGAATCCTAAAATGACAGATAAATTCAATTCAACTCAGCATTAATTTTGCCACTAAATCAAAAATATTGTTTCTTAAAAATATACTAGTAGAAGATAGCTCTCTTGGGAATTAATATAGAACATCTAATGGCAATGACAATAGATGTTAATGTGGTGGCTCTATGGTACTGAATATTTGTTTTAAAAGTGTTTAAAGCATTCATGGGAATTTTATTATAATTATTTTATGATGGACATTTTCACACAGCATCAAGCTTACTTTGGGTAAGCAGAGCTTGTGTTATGGGCACTACATGACTGATATACTACTTATACATATTTTTTTGTCGATATCCCACAATATAGTAGTGGTTACAGTACATTGTAACCACTACTATATTTTTGTGAGGCATGTGTACATTGTTTCTTTTTGATTGTCAACTTTCTTGTCATATGACTCTTGTGATTATTAAAGCCATGACTTTAAATAGTTCTCACAGCTTGTACTCAATGGTTCAGAACTGATGACAATTGGAAATCAATGAGCTAACCTTCATTTGCCAACTCAATTTTTCTCTGGAAAGTGACTCTTCTCTGTATTTTTGGAGGTTTAGTACCTGTAATTAAATAAAACAAGGTCTTGAGTTGTTGTCAACCACTAAAAATGTAGGCCACAGTAGCCTGGCTTTTAATTCTAAATGAGGGAAACAAGATATGTTAGGTTAAAAGGGGTACACTCTTCTAACATCCAACCAGACCAACTAACTCCTTAATATAGCAGAAAAGGACTTTGGGTTAATGACAGCAACGTTCCGGTATCTCAGTTATAACAGCCTGGCTAGAAGTATAGTTCTTGTGTCTTTAAAAAACCTAACCTAATCCAGATTTATTTTCTATAAACCCCAATGCTGTTCTGCACTGATGGGACATCAGTGTTCTGCACTGACATGGAAACCAAACGAAACTTGCTTAAAAATACAGTATCAGCTTACGGAGTCGTAATTTGAATCGCACTATTCAGCATAACTTTGTCTGCTACGCCAGCAAGTTCTTGTATGAAATACCATAGATTGACACAAATTACGAAATAAACAATTTTAGGAACCCACCAGAGTTTCTTAATTTCTCTCGCACGATTGCAGGCGTTTGCATTTTCACTGGTTTTTTCTGGGCTAAATCGGCGTTTTTCTTCGGTGCCATTTTCAAATCAGCAACACGATTGTCAACCACAGCGGTCAACCATGTGAATTGTTTATTGAATTGGGAACAACACGGTCGTTACCTGCCTCATTTCTTTACAACAACTTAGACTTTGTTTTGTTGTAGTTTTTACTTCGTCCTTTCAAAACGTATTCAAAGCTGTAAAACAACGAAACGCGTGCGATATTTGTTTTAATAATGTACGACACACACATGTACGATGACGATTGTACGACCAGTCGATGTACAGCCTTAGATTTAATTATCTGATTTATCCGTGCCATTGACTGGCACAGATTAAAAATGTTTGCTCTTATAATTAAGGGCCGGACGGCCGCAAAAGCAAGATCTGCACATAATTTAATCATGAATATTTCGGCAAATCTTCTCTAATATAATGCATGATTGAACAGGTTGTAACTTGTACGCGCCACCACTTTATGTATATATTGTGCTTGACGCGTGTTGTCTCAGCTTGAATTTGACTACATTTGACGCTTAAAACGTAATGATTGAATCTTTCAGTATTCACTTACTACACAGCAAGTGAATACGGCGTAGGTTGATCTACAATATAATACATTAAAAAGAACGACGAGAAGATTAAAAACTTCGTATCAACTACTGACTGTGGGCCAGGCATCTGTCCCGCGGCGGGAATCGAACCACCGGTCTTCTGCGCCACAGAGGTCGTCAAAAATGTCCATGATGTATTTGTTTTATAGTCTGATAGATAACAGATTGACGAAAAATACCTATATTCTCAGTAAACATCGAAATTTGTGAAAAGTTAATAATTCAATGTTATTTTTTTAAGTTAACTTTTTGTATAGGTAAATAATTTAAGATTGGAGTATGCAATTTGTTTTAAATCTCGTAAAATATTATGGTCTGATTATGGTAAACTTTACTATTAACATCAAATGTGTTTTTTGATCAATTATGTAATTTTTTGTTTTGACGAAATAACTTTTTGAAAATTATTCGATTGAGAACTTTAATGAATACTGATCAAAACGACCTTGTTGTTTAAGTTATAATATATAGGAGCCATAGCGTGAAAGTAGCAAATCATACAGTATTGACACGTATTGATAGAGTAAAAGCAGTTTAATACAGGACGGACTGTATTGTACAATTTGATATATAAAAGCTACGGTTCAAACGCAGTGTGTACCCATGTTGTACATTTTCAGGACATGCATTCCATGGTCGTACAATAAAGGGACGCTAGTTTGTGTAGAAAGATAATCTATGATAAATATATAGGTAACGTTTTTTTTAATCTATTGTAGTAGAGTTGCTCTAGAGAATCATTAGTGATGTGATAACTTCTGACAGAGTAAACCGCAGTCAGTAGATGTAGCAATCACTTTTAGTCGATTATTACCTCTCTGGAACTTATGATGACCTTGAGAAAAGGTCGAATAGGTTATTAATGTCATGCATGTCTCTGGTCCATCCTGCAGAAGATTTCGCCGGATTAAAAATATATAACAAAACTTGTGACAAATAGGTACTAAAATGCCTGGAAAATACAAGATTGTTATGATTCGCCATGGCGAAAGTGAATGGAATCAAAACAATCTTTTCTGTGGCTGGTTTGATGCTGATCTCAGTGACAAAGGTACATAAGCTTTTATAATAATTTTCCTATAAGCAAAATGTTAAGGTAAATTAACAGCTCTAAATATTTTTTTCTATGTTTAGGACGTGAAGAAGCTCTGAATGCTGGAAAAGCTTTGAAAGCGGAAGGTTATCAATTCGACGTCGCTCACACATCAGTCTTGAAACGCGCGCAGATCACCTTGAACTCCGTGCTTCAAGAAATAGGACAGACTGACATCCCTATTAATAAGACCTGGCGATTAAACGAGAGACATTACGGTGGTCTAACTGGACTGGACAAAGCTGAAACTGCTGCTAAATATGGAGAAGCTCAGGTTACTCCCTATTCTACTAAAACATTATAAAAATAATAAGTGATTATATGTAAAAAAAAAAAAATTGGTACCGACGTGTCTGCCATCGTTTGGCATCCATCGTTGGAGCACCCTCTTGTGACTTTTGGTAATAAAACCTAAGTCATCCTCAGTCCATTTCAATCAAAAATAAAATGGTAACAAATAAGCAAGGAAACATTTGAGACAAACATATACATTGCTGGTAAAAAATAACTTTATTGAAAACACAATGTGAATAAACACTTAATTGGCGGTCTTATCACTGAAAACAATCTCATCCAGATGACTATAAAATATGTTATTAATAAGCTTTCACCCCCAATTTAGAATGCCTTTTTTCCACAGGTACAAATCTGGAGACGCAGTTTTGATGTTCCACCACCAGCTATGGAGAAAGGACACCCCTACTATGAAACCATAGTGAATGATGCCCGCTACGCCAATGACCCGAAACCTGAAGAGTTTCCGATGTTCGAGAGCTTGAAGCTAACCATCGAAAGAACACTACCTTATTGGAACGATGTCATTATTCCTCAGGTAATTTATTGCTATCACCTTTATTATGTTAGCTTTAGCTCCAGGGCTTCCGCATGGTACCTGGATAAAAGTAGCGTATGTGTAATTCTAGGTCACGAAATATACCTCTTCCAAATTTCATCCAAATTGGTTCAGCCTTTTATTAGCTAAAAATTTTATAATATAAGCAGGATTGTACTTACTTGTATCTCTTAAGTTGTGGTAATTCGAAAGTAGTCAATATTTGTACGCAAATTACACCTAAATAAACACGGGATAAGATTCTTATATCCTCATACTTAGCATCCAACAATTTTTTTTTTTAATTTTCCAGATTACATTATTATACTTAAAATAAATTAATGTATCCTAGTAATAACCATCCAAACAATTTGATTGGGTATAAATAAATGAGATATGATCCCGAGAGGGACATAATGAATATGGAAATGTCAAATTACAAACAACCTTGATATTGTAACACTTACCGAGTAAAGTTTTTTCCTCCAAGTAGTATTGATTAACACTTACATAATTAACAAAAACATTGGGTTACAACCAGCCAACCTAATTTGTTAAGATTGGCAGTTGACAACAATTTCTAAATCTAACTCATAATAATGAGTTAGATTTAGATGTATGTATGAAGTTAAAGATATGAAGCCAGTTGACTATATATAATATAGTATATATTATATTATAAGTATCATTCGCGGCAGTAGGGAACAGTACCAATTTAACAGTACTGCAACTGGACCAAAATGTTGCTATCGCACTAGTACCTACCAATAATTTAAAGAACTATCAAAATGCCAAAAGTGACATGCACTAACATAACCTATGTTACATAATCCTTCAGAACTATCGTGAACTTTACTATTCATATTGTAAAAACGTATTCTCACGGAATTTTCACGTACTGCACTATCGGTGAAGGCAACAACTAAGTTTCGACTCATTCCGAGAGTTTTCATCAGGGTGATTGTCCGCGACTTTCTTTCTCCCTGTGCCTTCACCGATAATGCAGTACGTGAAAATTCCCGTTTTTACAATATGAATCTTTCAGAATTTTAACTAACACAAACTTTCAGATCAAGGAAGGCAAGAGAATAATAATTGCTGCCCACGGCAATAGTCTTCGAGGCATCGTCAAACATTTAGACGGTACGCGTTGATTTTTTATATTATCCTAACTTCTACCCACGGCTTCGCCCGCGTGGTACCCGGGTAATATAGCCATGTGTCAAAATCAGTAGTTTTTGCGTGAAAGAGTAACAAACATCCATCCTCACAAACTTTCGCGTTTATAATAGTAGTAGGATTTTTCCAAGATAATTATCATCTTTATTATAATATCTTATGACGACCTGTGTCACGGTGGTTGAATAGCCGGCTGAGATGCAAGAGGTGCCGGTTCGATTCTCGCTGCAGGCCAAATGTTTGGGTCTTGGGTATTGTGGTACCATGGTAGGTACTTGTAGTTTCCGATTCCTATGGTAGGTACCAGGGAATCCTAGTGTGGGATTACATATGTGACCGTTCATCATCAGCTAGAAGAAGTCCACTGTTGAACATAGGATTCTCTTAAAGAGTGCCATGACAAACGCTCTTAAGCTTCCATTTACTGGCTACCCAGCACCTTTACAAAAATTAAGGTTTACTGTGTACCATAGCGTAGGTTCACACATTACAGCGTTCAAAATGATGACGTCTAGTTTTTCCTAGATATATGTAGTTAATTTCATAACTTCGACAGTTTTCCTCAGAGAAAATAGACTTAATTCTCTTACGATTATAATTGAAACCTGGGATCGTATCGTTTATGAAAATTGTTGTTTTATTACGGCAGGTCTTAGCGACGCGGCTATTATGGAGCTGAATTTGCCAACAGGCATTCCTTTCGTGTATGAACTGGATGAAGATATGAAGCCAGTTGACTCCATGACCTTCCTAGGGGACGAAGAGACTGTCAAGAAGGCTATGGCCGCCGTGGCAGCTCAGGGCAAGGCCAAGTAAAATGTTACCTATGTTTCGTCTTTAAATTATTTATTTAAGCATAGAAAGTGTTTATTGTAAACTAATTATAAAAGTGAAAATGTTATTACTAACTATTGAAGCAATAAAATGCTTAGTGTGAAAAGCTGTTAAGCTGCCATAAGTAGTTGTTTCGATCTATTTTTTTTCTGCTAGAGAGTAATGACTTATTTTTTTGGCTGGATACAAACCAATCTAATTATTGTTCACACTGAAGAATGTTATAAATTGTATAGCACATTTTTTTGAGACAAATAAATTGGTGAATAACAATCTTGTTGTTATTCATTTGGTAAACTTTCTTTCAACTCATCCACGATAACATCCATATCAATTTCCTGTGAGGTTTTCGGATTATTTTTGTTGCTTTTGGTGAACTTTCTTCCAGTATACTTCGGAAATGCTCTTGATTTGCTATTTGAAAACATAAAGGGACATGTCACTTTAGTTGTTTTCTCGATCTCCAGATCCATTGTTTCATATTCATTGTTTTTATTTGCCGTAGGTTTTTTTCGACTTTTGGGTTTTTTTGCTTTTTGTTCAAATCTGAAATCTTTAGGCAATTTGTGAACCTTTACACAATGCTCCATTCTATCGTCTGTAGTCTTAAATTTTTCTTTGCATTCTTCGATGTAACAGCAGAACTGCAATATTATAAAAGGTGTTACAATAAGCTTATCGTGATTGCTCTGTCCTTGCATTTTCTAGGTTTTTAAAACAAATTACAATAGTAGGTACTTACTGAAGGCTTTTTTTCAGCCATGACGGCAAAGAATGAGTCATGATTTTCCTGAACATGTAAATCTAAGAGATGTGGTGAAGGCAATACTTTTTTACAAGTCGCACACACATATCTGTGCGAGGAGTTATAGTGGCTTTCGAAATCCAGTAGTGATTCTGCTGTGAAAATGCATCCAGGAACCGAGCATGTGGTTTTCACGCTGAAATTAGTATAATGTAAATAAAAAAATAAATAATGCTGGACATTTTTACACAGCATCATCTAGCCCCAAAGTAAGCATAGCTTGTGTTATGGGAACTACATGACTGATATACTACTTATATACATTTTTTTTTGTAAATACATAAATGTTATACATAGAAAACACCCAGATCCCGAGACAAATATTTGCAGATACAAACATTTGTCCCGCAGCGGGAATCGAACCCGCAACCTTCTGAGTCTCAGGCGGGCCTTCGCCCACTGCGCCACAGAGGTCGTCAAATGTTAATCATGAAATCAATTATGTTACTAGATTATTAATTTAATTTTATAAAATAATCCACTTGGGTGGTCATTCACTTCCAACCATAGATTTTAACGGCCATAACAATAGCATAGGTAAGTGGCCTGTTAGAATATGTAATTGTTACCTATATTCTAATATTTATGTCAAGTATGTTCAATAATTAATTAGTAAATACGTGCATTTTTTGGTAATGTGGTAAAAAATACTTAAATCAAATCGTCTGTTAAAAAAACCATTGTCTCCCTATGGGCCTGAAGACTGGAGAACGGGAATAAGCCCAAGAATGATTTAGGTAAGTATGTTTATTGTTTTTTTATTATGTTATTATTGTGTTGACTTTGACTTGGTATACCTAGGTACCTACTATCTAGTCTACATACTTACACTTCGTGACAAAAATGTTCATCATCCAAATCGTAAACACCTAATCTGGTTGGAGGTTTATCATCCTTGAATAAAACATCGTCTAACTTTCTATGACCGACAGCGTATTGTTTGCATTCTTCCAAAATGTCTGCAGGAAGGCCCAGTAACTCTAACAGCATCATTCTGAAATCAAAGCCCGAAAGTTATGTTTCATGTTGATTTCAACGAACAATTTTATTGGTGCAAGTTTCAATTTTCAACGGGAATAAATTTTAAACTTTAATATTACCTAAGTACATATTACCTATACATTTCATACAATCATTAAAGTCAAGAATAATGACGACCTCTGTGGCGCAGTGGGCGAAAGCCCGCCTAAAAAGCAGCAGGTTGTGGGTACGATTCCCGCCGCAGGACAAATGTTTGTATGATCTGCAAATATTTGTCTCGGGTCTGGGTGTTTTCTATGTATAATAACCTTTGTATTCACAAAATATGTATATACCAAAGTATTATGAATCCGTCATGTAGTTCCCATAACACAAGCTCTCACAAGCAAGCGTTTACTTTTGGGCTACATGATGCTGTGTGAAAAAAAAAAGTTCAGTCACATTAAATTTTACAAACAAAATCTCCCTTGTCCAGATCAAGTAGGCGGCACATAGCAAGCTTACATAATATATATTAAAGTTCCGATTTGTGTCGCTAAAACTAGCATAACCACAAAGATATGACGTAATGATAGGTATTCCGTCGCTTATTTAATTTGAGATAAGTACCTACCAATAACGCGACCAGTAAAATTATGCTGTTTCATTATTACTTGCTATATCGCTTCCGTTCTGTAGATTGTCTTATTTCATAGTAGCGTTTGTTATCGTACCTAAGTAGTCTTAATACTTTACTGTTTACTAGGTACCTGTAAGGACCGATCTTATATAATCCGATCTTAAATCAAATGTTAGTACTCAACAAGGTTTCATCTGGTGCACGTGTGGTTTTAGATACGATTTTAATAATATTTATGGTCATAACAATCCATCAGATCAACTATCTGTCTAATGTCTGAAGGTCACGGACACCACACAACTACTAGATACCTACCTAAGTATTGCATGTTATAATTATTTGTGTTTGTGTATTATCCAAGTGTTTTTGACTAAGTAAATATTTGTGACAAGTGAATTAATAATAAACATGGACGTGCGCCAAAGAAAGGTAAGTTTTTTGATTAGGTACACCCTAATCAAAGAGAAAGTTGTGTAGGTATAATATTAAATATGTTTTAAAGGTTAGGTTACGTTAGGTACAACATAATTTCATCACCATGCAGGTATATGCTCGTATGTTAGAAAAATGATAGGGCGGAACCAATATAATTAAATAGTTATAATATGTAGGTAAGTAGACATAAGTTAGTATGTACCTATCATAAAAAACACCTAAAGGTACATCACAAACTACTTCATTAATTTCGCTATTATACCTATACCTAGATAGAATACAACAATATTTTCTAATACCTTGATGAAGATCCAAGATTTTCCATATTAAATTACTATGTTCATTTTACATTGTATCGTTATTCGTAGGCAAGTCTCTTCTCTGTACTTAGGCAACCACAAAATTAAAGTGGTATTTTTTTTGAGCACAAAATGTTTACTTTATTGTTTCGGAATCGTAGGAATAGTTTCAATTTATTTTCAAATTTAGTCGATTTTAGACATCCATCACTAGCACTTACAATCAAATCAATCACAATGCTAAGACGACCGACGACGACGACACTATAAAGTGTCGTCGTCGTCGGCCGTCTACACTTCTACTCGTTTTGAAGTAGTGATGTAACGATTTCGAAATTTTTCAAACCGACTCAAACCGGTTTGAAGGTACATGCAAACCGAACCGCAAAAATATATGTAAACCGGGTTGAAACCGAAATGACACAGTCGAACCAATTTGTATAAGTCGACCTTGCCGCACACTTCCGAGCCGCCATAAAGTTTAGATCGCACTGGGTATTTTTTTTCTAGTATTTCGAAAAAGTCCGATCTAATTTCAAGGGATTATTTTACTCACAAAACAAACAACTTTTATCATGATACCAATTTTAACTCTGAAATCACGAAAATAAAACCAGCTGTTCCATACATTTTGTTGATGCAATAGGTAACATACTAACAGTGATTACGTTTAGTATTAAAACTATTAAACAGCGCATAAAATGACCCGAACTGACTTCGGCACCGAGTTGAGCTTACATTTTTAAAACCGTATTAATCGCATCTATACTAAACCAAAATAAAATGGAATGACCTCCCATATAATGCAATGATCTGGCTTGACTATAGGTCTTATAATTATAAATAGGCCGTAAAACACTTTATTTAACTAAACGCATCAAAACACTAAACACATACATACACTCGCTGCACTTGCTCAACCACAACTACCGAAGTACCGACTCGCGGGGCCGCGCCGCGCATTTGTGAGTGGAAGACGGACAGCGATCAACAAACCGCTCGCTCACCTCAGCTCGTCCAGATCGGTTTGACATAGGTTCAAACCGACTTGCAGGGTTTGGAGCTCAAACCGGTTTGGTAGATCGAGTCGTAACATCACTATTTTGAAGTGCGGGTAAGAATCGAACCCAATGTCAGGCAGTCAAAGTCGAATATTTTATGAAATAAAACAAGTCTGGTCTGGCTGGCTCATAAAATCTGCGCTGGCTGGTTTGGGCTTGCTCATTTTCTGTTACACCTACGTAATTGCATATTTATCTACCTGCTGAATTTCACCTGAATTTGCTGTGCATGTGTGATGGATGTCATGTGGTGTGAGATGATACTTGAAAATATCGTAATATCTATATTTTGCAGTTTCTTATAATTTTTTTGAATGAAATTTTTGTTAGTTTATTGGTTGTGATGTGTATATTCAGTCATCATGGGAAAATTCAGTACTTACAGATATTTAGAGGTAAGACCTAGAGGTTTAAGTACTTGCCGTATTTATTGACGCACTGAAATCTGTTCTATTGCTAGAACCCCTTCGTTATAAAAGTAGCGATACGGTGTATTGTCTAAAAGTCTTGGTCAAACTGTTAAAATAATATAATTCCCTATCATCAAAACAAAGATTTTTAGAACATTATTAGAATTATAGTATTTTAATACGACTATAGCACGTCCTTTACTATTCTCCTGCTGTTTCGTTGACTGTTTAGAGGTCCTTCCTCATAAGCACTGTCCATGACCACGCTCAATGGTCATGAGGTGGGAACTCTTAACGGTAATCGAAACGTCATCAGGAGAATGGTAAAGTACATGGTATAGTCATAATAATATCCTAAAACTATACCAATCCACAATAGTTCAATTCTATGACCATAACTATTAGAAGTTATAAGGTCTAATAATCTTATATGGGAAATACAAATGGGAGTTTTATGATCCAAAGAAAAAGGTCCTTTCTTGATAAAAGTGCTTCACCGCAGACCACAGGGCAGCATTATTTAATATGAGACTAAATGTGGTCAGCAAGGATGGTAATCACGAACGAAGTCGTGGGTATAGCTAGTAATCTTATATGAGTGAACTAATTTGTTTGGGAAATAATAACCTGGCTACTTTTCAATCTAGATATTATGCAAGCAATGCCAAGTGAGAAGATGCTAGTGTATGATAAAATATCTAATTGAGTATTATTTTCAGTTAAAAGATGATACCCCTTCTCCACATATCAATGTAAGGAATAGAAGCAGCATCAAGCACCCACGGCGCCTGAAGAAAGTGTTCATATTCCTTATTGTTGTGGCACTATGCGTCACATACTTCCTAGGTAAGTAACAACCATCTTCAAGTTGTCTCAAATCTATCACTTTATTTATTTATGTTGGGTACACATCAAAGGACAATGGGCAGATTGGGACCACCCTCCAATAGCAATAAAATGTATGTTGTTGGATAGGTCTATTCAACCGGAACAACTATTTCTATGACAGCTTACAACTGTCCGTTCAAAGATATAAGACTTATATGTTTTGATAAAATGTTAAAATAATGAAATATTTTCATTATAATAATGATTATTATTACAGTAACATTAAAAAACACTGTTAAAACTATTATAGGGTCTCTATTCTGGTATTTAGGGTACTTATACAATTTGTGTCCCATATATTTTTGCCCATTGTCCTTTACAAGTGTTCACATGCTTTATTTTAAACATCTTTATATAACCTAATTTATTTATATGATTTATTCCTTAAATCATTTAAATAATTTGTGTTGGGGATTATAAATGTAATCAAACTAGATCATTGAGGATTCGGTGTATGTACAAAAAGAAAATTACATTATTGCCCTCAAATGAGAACTCTTAAGTTAGTAAAAAAGGAATTTCAGTACTGTGATGTTTGATTAACACATGTTTGTAAATACATGGGTTCTTGTTATGAAAACAATGCATAGGGCACTATTCACATGGCTAAACTATTATGAGTTTAAATTGATCTTGACTGGAATAGAACATGTATAAGCTACTATCTTCTGCCCACAGCTTCGCCTGTGTGTTACCCGGGTAAAAAGTAGCCTATGTGTTATTCTAGATCTCGAACTATACCTATTCCATTTTTTTTCCAATCAGTCCAACCATTATGGAGATTATTAGCAACAAACAGCCATACATCAATATGTCCAAGCACAAAATATCCCAAAACTAATTGTACATTTCCATGTTATATTCCTAATAAGATATTAAACTAGTGTGGTCTCTTTTGTGAGATAATAAACCGGTCAAATGCGTGTCGGTTTGGGTCACGTGTAGGTTCCGTAGCAACGAAAGCCAGCAACGAAAAATCACTGACTAAAATATTGTCATGAAACAAAGTTTTTGGTATTGATTGCTTTATACAGAGTTCGTTCAGAGTAAAGGTTCGTTCGGTTCTTAAGGTGATAAGTAAGTAGTCTTAGTCACTGTTCATAAATTAGGGCTAAGCGACAGCATCTTTCTGTGGAATTGACAGTTTGTAACTGCATTTTCGTCACCGTCTGCGGTCGTATTCCGAATAATGTAACTTTAAAGTACGAATCCGAAGGCGGTGGCAGCGACCAACTGTAACTGAACGTAGTCGTAGTAACTGTAAATCAGTGGCTTAGTAACTGAAATTTTTGAAAAGAATTGTCAGTTTGTTGTTGCAATGTCGCTGCCAACGGCGGTCTGCAGTCTTGTTCTCTTGAGTATTGTTATTCTATGGTCTTGTTCCAAATCATTCTTCACGCGTGAGATTAGCTCTCTTTCGCAGCTCGCTCTAAAATTTCCTTGTTTAACTACGGAACCCTAAAATAAGAACTAATGAGATTCTATTCTCTGACTGATAAGGAACTATATTAATTTTAAATTTTGTGACAACCCGTATCAAGAGTTGGGTAAATTTAGTCGTGAAGATAACCGTTTACAGTGTGCGCGTTAGTTAACTCGTATTCTGAATTAACATTTCATAGTTTCTCCGCTAAGGGTGCTATCAAACAGTACATTTTTACCCTCGAGTGGTTTCGACGCGGTTGTTTGGCAGAGTGAATTGTGTCGCGGAGTGATGACAAACGAACCAGAGACTTTATGGCGTGCTCTTACTATTCTCGTAGCAGGTACGAGTATTATTGTAAGATTCAAATGTAATATTTAGGTACTAGTTATCTCTATCTACGAGTTTGTTGGCTAGTGAGAGCTAGATGCAGATGATCATACTAATATTATGTAACCTAGCGTGGTTCATTTCGATCTCTAATCGTAAATCGGAAAGTATATAATACCTAAATTTAGAAATAAAAACTTGTAAAACTACATTATAAATACGTAAATACGTTTGGTGAACATTAAATTTAAATGTGTCTCAAAGATTCCGATACAGCGGGATTTGAACCCGTACCTTCGCCTCTGATCGGCAATGCGTGCACCACTTCCGCCATAAATATCGATCGAGTGACGCTGCGTCCGTATTTATTTGGCACTTCACTTAAGCTTAATCCTATCCAGAAATAGGATGCTGGGGCTGTTGAGAGAAGAACACAACTTGCTCTAAATAAATAAATAATGCTGGTTTATGTGAAACTGTTAACACAGCATCATCTAACACCAAACTAAGCAGAGCTTGTATTATGAAAACTACATGACTGATAACCTACTTATATATATTTATTGTAAATAAATACATATTATACATAGGAAACACCCAGACACGAAACAAATATTTGCAGATCATAGAAACATTTGTCTCGCGGCGGTAATCGAACCCGCAACTTACTGCGTCTCAGGCGAGCCTGCGCCCACTGCACCACAGAGGTCGTCCAATACTTCCAAGTGAACTTAATGGAAAAGATCAGAAGATGTTTTACCTACATGAACTTGTCCTCACCATTGTTTGCCTGACTCCAGTCTCACAAATACGTACAGATATCTACCATTATACTTACCAAAACTGTAGTACTGGTAGGTGCAGCATCATGTGATTGTTATTGTCCTACTTAACTAATTGGTTTGTTTACGAGCTGCATTGCTGCATAAAATCATTTGCACAATAAAACTCGCGAACGAACCACTTGTCCGAAACGAATCAATTCAAAAGTGACAGTGACAATCAAAAAGGCGGTCGTCGTTCTCGCGCGATGTTGGCTCGCGTAGTGTTTTTATTCTTCCTGTACTTAATTAAGTTATTCTGGTCAGGTCTGTTTAAGCGCTCCTGGCGTAAAGCCTAGACATCGAATAGGTTGTTTCTGTTATAACACTGCGGCTAGTCGAGAAAAAACGCTTTTCATTTGAGTGAAAAGAGAGAACATTGGAATTGATTGAATAATTTTACTATCCGATTGGTATCGGTGTTAGCATACGCAGCAAACATTCAATTACTGAAAAGATCGCCAATGTCACCCACATTGGCGATTTTTTCGACAATGTGGCCTTTTGCTCCGCGGCGCGCTGACGTACCGTGTATTTAGCTCGCCAATGGGTCACCCATTGTAGTCGATAAAATATGGCAGTGGGCTACAGACAAGCCAATTTCGACAACAGTGTGGCCACTAGCTCAAACGGATTTACAGGTCTGTTCGCGGGGCAGTCGATGTGGCTGGACGGCCTGGCCAAGAGTCTTGGCTACGAGAGCGAATACCACCATGCAGTCATCATCGACGCCGGCTCTTCGGGGTCCCGGGTGCTCGCTTATAAGTTTAGAGTGCCGTTCACAGGTATTTATGAATTTCTTAGCTATTTCATGACCAAATATCAAACGACTTCAAAAAATGAAGAGGTTCTCAATTCTTTTGTGTATATCTTACGCGATATCTTTGCCAATGGTGAACCGATTTCAATGATATTTTTTTTAGCAGTGTACAATTCTTGGGTGGTCCCATATTATCATATACTAGTTGTTGCCCACGGCTTCGCCCGCGTGGTATGTTAATAAAACCGTCTCCAGGCTTCAAACTATGTCCACCAACTTTTGAATGAATCGAACCAAGGATTACGATTTATACAAAGTTTAGAACTCAATTGCACACCCCCAAAGGGTAGTTTTGAAATTATTTACTTTAAAGTTTATTTGTTATTTACTTTAGAGTTTTGAGCAAATCAAACATTTGCAAACAACACAACAACAAACGGGAATTTTCACGTACTGCACTATCGGTGAAGGCACCGACTAAGTTTCGACTCATTCCGAGAGTCTTCATCAAGGTGAGTGGTTGCGACTTTCTCCTTCCGCGTCGCGCCGTGCACTAACTGCGACGACCACCGATAGTGCAGTACGTGAAAATTCCCGTTTTTACAATATGAATAGTCAAGTTCACGATAGTTTTTGGAATAAAATAAATGATGCTAATTTCCATTTTCTATTACAGTATTTGGCCAAGCCAATTTGGATCTAGTCGAGGAATATTTTGAGCAGTCCAAGCCTGGCTTGTCATCTTACGCCGATAACCCAGAACAGGTAACCTTATGGCTTGTTTATGGCTTGTTTTTCAATTAAGTTAATTTTAAATTCGTTTTAAGTGAAATCATTCGTATCCAAGTAATTTATTGTGTAAGTAAATAAGTAGATAACTAAACGATTGAGTAATAATAAATAATAAATATATAAATAATGCTGGAATGTTTTTCATACAATATCATGTAACCCTCTACTATTACTGTAAATCTGTTGGAATATTGACAGCATTTCATAAAGGAACGAGACGCCATCCGTTATTAGGATGTTATTGGGACCCGGGTATGAACGAGTAATGTACATTTGTTTGTTGAAAACAATCTGGTTCCTATCGCCAGTCCAGCTTCTTTACTACCCAGAGGTTGACGTTTCTGAGACCATATTATAATATGTCCTTACAGGGTGCAGAAACCATAGTCCAGTTGATAAAGAAAGCGGAGTTCCTCACGCCGCCGGAAAAACGAAAGTCCACGCCTCTGATAGTGCGGGCGACGGCTGGACTTCGACTGCTGCCGGCGGAAAAAGCTCAACAACTCATCACATCTGTCGCCCAGGCCATATCCAAGTGAGAATCTTAATAGCATAACTTTTGATCCTGTTTTGAAGGCATCAGAAATAAAAATCCATTTAGTTAAGAATGGATAGCCAGCCGACTGCGCCGATTTCCTTACAAAGGTAAGGAAATCGGCGCAGTCGGCTGGATATCGGGTATACAAAGGTATACCAAGGTATACCCGATATACATTGGATTGTCTTAGACCTTACAATTGACTGTCCATCATCAACCTCAACAATCTGTACAAGTCTACTGCTGGGCATGGGCCTCCCTTAAATGCCAATGCCTAAATGCTAAAATGCCATGACCGACGATTTTGGGCTACCTCCACTCAAGCAATATTTAAGGATCTTTAGCTGATATTTCAAACGGTTAGTGATAAGCGGTGATGGGCTCGCAACTTGTCACGTGGAATACTAATTACTTGCGAAACGCGGGCACGTGCCTCTGACTAGCCCCTACTTGATGTCCTCAAAAGTATTATCTATGCACTGAGTATGTATCTGAGGATGTTCATTATCGGGTATAAAGTCGTGAGCGTGTTTGTTTTTTTAATACAGTGTAAAATTGGTGTAAAATTTGACTTCATTATTCAATCTCAAACCCTATCTCGTAACAGTATGATGCTAGCTTTTTCACTATTTACAATCAACTTGTATATTGTAAAAAAAAAAAAAAAAAATTTATATTGTAAAGAAAAAAAAAATAATCAACAGAATATACCAACTGCTGTTATACAGAAGAAATAGTTGGTCAAAATAAATAATATAAAAATGTATTGTAAATTGGGCATAAAAGTCCTGTAGCAATTTATTTTATTATTCTTTGATTCGCAACTTTGTAATGTACACATAACATAGAACCATTACACTGTTAATAATTTTCTGTGTAATTAATAAATATCTAAAACTGGTAAATACAGCATGCAATTGCAACATAATGTTACGAGCTAGGGTTAAGGATAAAATAATTAAGTCCAATTAAACACCAAAATTAACACTGTATTAGTAAATCACTCAATAAAAATGACAATAAAACAACGAAACTACATAATTAAAACAAAAACGCTGAACACTGTATCACTAAGTACAACACTAGTATAACTGTCACTTCACTAATCACTCGGTATCGCGTCTTTATCACTTCAAATAGTTCACTTTCCAATCTTGAAAGAAAACTGTCGCAACCACTCGCTCGGCGCGCTTATATATCCCATAAAGCGTTTCTTCCGGAACATTCTGGGGGTGTGGGCGTGGCCTTGCACGCTGCCTCGCTCCACTAAGCCCCGTCTCGTACCTCAAACATTCCAGAAAGTACCGTCTTTTACGAGCGCGGTTAGTGCCAGTCGATACTAGATGGCGGTAACAAGTAGTGCGTCCATTTGATAAGAGATGGCGCTAGCGTAAAGTAGTTAGCTAGGCCGCGCTCGTCACAATAATAAAGGATATAATGGCTGTTTTCCTTACAGATTGGGTTATGACACTCATACGCATAGTGTTGAGATTATGGATGGATCTGACGAGGGAATCTTCATTTGGTACACCATCAACTTATTGCACAGTAAGTTCAAATAATTGACAATTAAAAATATTTATAACAAAATCACTTTTGTTATATCCTTATAAGAATTTGCTCAGCTGGTTTTGCAATGACATATACTTATGACATGTTATAACGTGACGCAAGGAACCGTTTAGGTGTATAAGTATAAATTAACTAGTTTGCCCCACGGCTTCGTCCGCGTGGAACCGGGACATTTTTAACATAAAAACGTTTTTGTGTTCTTAACATGAAACATTAGTATAATCGTGTTTCTATCATTTTACTGATGACAATACATTATTTTCACATTTATCCAAACATTTGTTCAGCGCGCATAAAGCAGCCAAGCAGTGATATATACTACCATCTTCTGCCCACGGCATCGCCCGCGTGGTAACCGGATGTAAAGTAGCATATGTGTTATTCTAATGTATAAGCTATATTACTGAAAAGTTTCTTCAAAATCCGTCCATTAGTTTTTGCGTGAAAGAGTAACAAACATCCATCCTCACAAACTTTTGCGTTTATAATATTAGTAGGATAGGATTAACTAGATAGTGATCTGGAGCAGTTGACCTATGCATAAATCGTTTGCAACGATATTTTGATAGCTAGCTGTTTCATCTTTTTTTTTTATTAACATGTTTATAAGGATAAACCTTATCATTATAAACTAGGTTAGGCCGACCACGGTAGTAACGGTCACACATAAACTGATTACTCTGGGTTTTGCTATGTTGTGCCAAATTAATGTTTTTATTTCATTTTATAACCGTTATCGATTAGAACCTTGAATAAAGGTTAATTTTATTACAATCTCACCGCACAATGAGTTCACTCATTAGATATGTTTAATTAGATGATGAAATCAAAATTATGCCCGTGATAATTTTATTGCAGTACTGATAACGCTTAAAATACATCTATAATTATTATTTTTCTAACATTTTAATAATTTGTTTGAAAAACGGAAAATTACCAGTGAAAAAACTTGGTACTGGCGACCATTTAATAGTTAAATGGTGTTAAATGATCGAACTGTGTTAATTTTACATATCATCAGAAAATTAAATTATTTTGTCACATTTAGAGAGATAGATAATCATTTATTCCATTTTATTTAGAAATTTTCATAATTTTGATAGGAAGTGGCGGAGGTCCTCTAGTCATACCTCTGATTCTTTCAGATCTCATGGATGGCGAAACCATGGCAGCTCTGGACCTTGGCGGAGGATCCACGCAGATCACATACCAGCTGTCCGAGCGTGACGTCCCGCACTATCCCACTGTCGACCAATATGTGGTGCCCGCGGGGGAAAATGTCACGCTGTACACCCATAGGTGTATTGTCTTTGAATATTTCCGTCGAATGCTGAATTAAACCATACCTTAACGCTCAATCACAATTTCGAGAAGATTGCATAAATCTATAAGGGAATTAAAAGAGAACGTGTATATAATTGACTAGCTGCGCGCCGCGGTTTCACCCGCGAAGGTTTCGATTTTATACTCGTGATAACATCGAAATTAAATTTCTGATTCGAATGAATTAAAAAGTATTTTACTGCTACATAAATACCCTTGATGATAAAAGTATTTATTTCAATAATACGAATGTAACCAACTTTTGTTTCTACCGGCGAATTAATTACATTTTAGAACACAAAAGTTAATAATGTGACTTATATATATCATAGTTAGATATATACTCTCGAGGACTTTTTGGAGGGAATAATGAGTATTTTAATCATGTAGTACATCATTTTTATGTATGATCAATAGTTTTCTCAGCGCACGCCAAATAATGAATTTTATAGACAAAATTTTACTACTTTGGGTTACATTATTGTAATTTTTTTAAAGATCTTTATTAAAAAAAAATAAAAAATTCTATGTTACTTCGTGATAATTCAGCTTTCTATTAGTGAAAAAATTGTTAAAATCGGTCTAGTAGTTTCGGAGCCTATTCGATACAAACAAACAAACAAAAAAATCTTTCCTCTTTATTATATTAGTATAGATAGAGCGAGCGAATATTATACGAGCCTACTTTGTTAATCTGGCGTTTGTAGTTTTGTTTGTACGACTTTAACTGCTGAATCGTTTATTCAATCTTGTTAAACATTTTTAGGCAGATAGCCTAATAGAATCTTTTAAGTCAATGGTTTGCCCCGTTTAAATTTTATTTGAACAAAATTTGCCAAAATTTACACCATCTTCTGTAGCCTCGTACAGGTCTTTCATAGAGCTGTTAGTGCACTGTGGACAAGTCAGTAGATGAGGTATCGTTTCTGCTGTGAACTTAATCGACGTGGATGCTCAAGTATTTATAAATTTAACTAATGATGGGGTTTTTTTTACACCCAACAGACACATAAAATTATTTACCATGATTTGTGAGCATGTTTCCCGATATTTCGGGACGCTGGCAGTTTCTGTAAAAAATATCCTAAAAGTTGGCTGGCTGATTCAGATTAGCCCTACACACTCCGAACTAGTTTTTAACTGTATCTTGGATTCTCGGAAAGAAGTATTCGTTCTCCTTGCGCGGTACCAATAGACTGACCGACATTTTATTAGTGAACAGGGGTAGAATGAAGAATGTGATGAGGGCGAATGAAGCGAAAGAGGTATGCCAGTATCGTAGCAAGTGGAAATCCTTGGTCTCTGCCTACCCCTCTGGGAAACAGGCGTGACTATATGCATGTATGTAATTTACCTTTCACGCTAACGCAAATTTGCCAAGGAAAAACTTCAGCTTCAGAAAAAGCAGAAGTCACAGCTAATGTCATTTCCATACAATTCAATCTTTCCGCAGGCGTTAACGCCAACAGAAAGTGGTATTTGTCTAGATACCTTCATGTAAAACGCACAGTGTTACAAGACAAAATTTTACCCCCCCCCCCTATTTGACCCCAAAAGAAAAGAAATAAATGCTTGAAACTTTCTTTAATTGAAATCCAAGACCTGAATGTAATTAAACACTTATATAATATAGAAAATGCCACGGTCTAACTTAGCGATACAGTTTTGGTAGGTTCCTTGAGGTGAATTGTTTTGGCAGGAAAAAAACTTATTCAATATCTGCTTAAGTAAAGTAAGGTAAGGTAAGGTGTTCTGGATGTGGAAAAAAAAAATGTTTTTGTATTGCTAGGCGCCAATAGCAGAAATTCGGCTTCCATGTTTTTGAACGAGGTATATTTTATTTGTCCACAGCTACCTCGGCTTGGGTCTGCTGGCGGCGCGCTATGGCGTGTTCTCGATGGAGGCCGGCGGTAACGACACCAACGAGTTTACTTCCGTCTGCGTGGAACCCATCATACAACGCGAGCCCTGGACTTATGGAAACAAACAGTATTTTATAAGGTAAGGTCTAAGCACGAGATATTTGTCTATCTATTTCAGACGCTTGAATTAGTCATCATCATGAACGAACTCAAACGATGAGAACAGCGAAGGAATGGAACACACTACCTACATCTGTCTTTCCTGAATAATAAAATCTGGGTCTCTTCAAGGTTAGAGTGAAGGTATCTTCTTGACCTTCATGCTCCATCGTCCGTCGGCCATATCATCTCTTACCGTCAGATGAGATTATAGAGATTATATATAATATTAATATTATAAAGAGGAAAGATATTTTTTTGTTTGTTTGTTTGTACCGAATAGACTTCGAAACTACTGGACCGAATTTCACAATTTTTCACTAATAGAAAGCTAAATTATCAGGAAGTAACATAGGCTATAATTTATATTTAAAAAATCAGAGATCCTTAAGAAAATTGCAATAATGTAACCCAAAGTAGCAAAATTTTGCCTATAAAATGCATTATTTGGCGTGCGCTGTGAAAACTATTGACGATACGTAAAAATTATGTGCTACATGATTAAAGTACTCGTTATTATCTACAAAAAAGTCCTCGAGGAAATATATGTAACTATCATAGTTAAGTCACAATAGCAGCTTTTGTGTTCTAAAATTTAATTAGATCGCCGCCGGTAGAAACAAAAGTTTTTACATTCGTATCGTAGTGGGTATTAATTCTTATTAAAATAAATAGTTTTATCATCAAGGGTAATTGTGTAGCAGTAAAATACTTTTAATTCATTCGAATCGGACATTTAATTTCAAAGCTATCACGAGTATAAAAATGCAACACGCGAACCGATTGCGATGAAACTTGATAGGTACATAGTTGTTACCTATACCGATACTACGGAATCGAAACTTACGCGGGTGAAATCCCGGGACGCAGCTAGTATATAAATAAAGGTCTATTCTTGATAAAAAAAAACCACACCAGCCTGTAGAAGTCCACATAGGACATGGTCTCCCTCAAAGCTTATGATGAGCGGTCTTAGGTCATCTCCATCCACCTCTCTTCCAGCAAACTTTACGATGTCGTCGGTCCATCTGGTGGAAGGCCTTCCCACACTGCGTCGTCCGTTTCGTGTTTGAAATCCGAGAACCTGTCTTCCACAGCGATTGTCGGTTCTACGAGCTATATGATCTCCCTGGAACCCGCGCCTCTTGCGTTGCGCATGTGGCGCAGTGGGCTACTTGTCCACCACACCACTGAGGTCGTCAAAAAGAGCAATCTATCCACTCTGAGCTGGAGTGCTAAGCGAGCTTTGTAGTTAAGTTGTATGTATAGCTGTAGACTCTCAAATGACGACTAATAACCAGACAACGCAGTGTAGGAAGGCCCCCCATCCGATGGATGAATGACATCTTAAAGTTTGTTGGAAGAGAGGTGGATAGTTTGCTGGATACAAGTAGCCCAAGATCGTTTATGTGCCAAATGCCAAGCTTGACTGGTAATGATAATGTGTTTAAACATTAAAGTAGATACATCGCTCATTATTAGGTTAAGTTATGTTTGTACTGACACAAACTTTATCTTATCTTATCTTTATCTTATGTTATATGTATCTTACTTAAAAGTACGTTCTAATTTCAGCGGCGCTGCCCGCCCTAAAGGGATGAAACGCAAAGACGCGTACGCGCTTTGCCACACCGTAGTCAAGAAATACGTGATGGCTACTCTGGATTGGGAACCCACGGTGGCTCCTAAAGGAACAGTCGCGGCCATGAGCTATTTCTACGACGTGGCTGCAGATGCTGGCATTATCGGTAAGCCTTACTCGAGATGGGTATATTTATCGACAACATAAATGAAGGATCAACAAAAAAATAACGATTTAAGGCTTGGTCGTGCGAAAAATCGGCGTAAATTCGCTTTACAATTTTAAATTCACGTAGATTTTAAGCTGACGTGATCCTTGTGATTTCAACGAATAAAAACTTATTGACTTTGACTTTGGATCAAGAAAGGTAAAACAAAGGGCTTGCTAGTGACATAGGGCCTATAAAGATGTTTCAACAACTGATTAACTGGAGATTGGGCACAATAGATGGTAGAATGTTTAATTTTTTTTATTAGAAATATTCCAATTCATCAACGTAATCCGTACACACGTTATACGAAAACAAACGTACACTATATGTACACAAACGTATATTATCCGTACACAAATGTACACACGCTGCACCTAATTGGTATTGGTAATCCTACCTACAACCTACGTAATTTGTACAGAAACCTGCTTAATCCGTACACAAACGTACGTAATACGTGCACAAACGTCCGTAATTGGCTTGTATTATACCAAAGTATTTATCTTTTTAGATGTAATGAAGGGTGGCACAGTCTCCGCCTCACAATACCAGACCGCCGCACTTAAGGCCTGCTCTGCCTCAAATGTAGAGCAACCCTGGGCCTGCATCGATTTGATATATGTATTGACGCTTCTAGAAGACGCGTACAAGATTCAGGCGCGCGAACCTGTCTCAGTGAGTATATTCTCTAATCCTGTGGACCAATTAATGGACATACTTTGATCAAGGCTTGTTAGGTTAAGTGTTAATTAAAAAAGGAAGTTACATTAAAGTAGTAAAAAAAATCCTACTAATATAATAAATGGGAAAGTCTGTGTGTGTGAATGTTTGTTACCACTTATCTCCGTAACTACTAAACCGGTTTTGATGAAATTTGGAATGTAGATAATTTTGGTTCTGGAATAACACATAGGCTAATCTTATTTTCGAAAATCAACCCCTAAGGGGGTTAAACAGGGTGGTAAAGTTTCTATGGAAAAAAAAAATATTCCTTGGTTTTATTCACTCAAAACTCGGTACACATAAACTTTAAAATAAATAATGAAACACGATTTTTTTATTTTTTCAATATTACCCTTTGGGGGTGTGCAATTGAGTTCTAAACTTTGTATAAATTGTAATCCTTGGTTTGATTCATTCAAAAGTTAGTGGACATAGTTTGAAGTCTGGAGACGGTCATATGCTACTTTTATTAACATACCACGCGGGCGAAGCCGCGGGCAACAACTAGTAGTCTTTATAAAAATGGTCTGTCAACTTTTTTGAATAAACAAATTGAATTGAAATTAAATAGCTGGAACATTGGGTTCTAGAATGGCGATAAATAATTATGACCACGAACCGAACGACGAAGTGTAGAATTTCCCTCGACTCTGGGCTGAAAGGTTGCGGAAAGTCGATTGATGGAGGTAGCGCAAGATGCCACATTAAAGGGAGGCTATGTCTTGCAGTGAACTTCTACAGGCTGTTTATGATGATGACTAAATGGTCTCCTGAGATGATCAATTGCAATGAGATGAAATGAATTATTTATTGCTGTCTCTAATAGATATCGTAGGTACATATTTTGTTATCGCTATGTAGATAAGTAATTTATAGCATAATTCTAATTAAATAGGCCATGTACTGTGCTTTGTTCCCTACACTAGGACTTCAAATATGGCGGGATCATAAGGACTCGAGACTCTTCTACATTGCAAATGTCGTTTACATTGCATGAAAAGTTATCAACGGCATGAAAAGTTCGAGTGTGTATTTATTAATTCATTTTATTCGCAGCTATTCAAGAAAGTGAACGGGCACGAAGTTTCATGGGCGCTGGGATTGGGTTACACGACAGTCATGAACAAGATGGCGGCCGCGGCCCAGTAACACTACGCACCGCGCACAAATCTACGTAAATACATATTATGTTCATTATATGTACTACGTACTTTGTGTTAGAATCACGGATACTGTACATATAATTTACGTATTACGATAATAATATGAACAGTATCCGTGATTCTAACACAAAGTACGTATATAAAAAGTTACAGTTCTTGTACGTAGTATGCATACAATAACTGTAATTTCATACAGTTACTAGTTAATGTTCTTAATTGTAACTTTCAGCTAACTAGCTAATTATACAATGCGGTTTCGATGGAGAGTATAAATTGTGAAATGCCTTTTTCTTGTACTCTCTCTCTTGTCAGAAATAAGAAAAATAGAGTAAATAGTTTATATTAGCAAAATATGCTGTATTTTAATAAATAATGATTTGACCGACAACTTTTACCTCTACGGTTCCACTAATGTGATATTAATAAGATTTTACTTTGTATGATGTTCATTCTAGAAAGTTTTATTTAATGTTAATAGCCATAAAATGATGATACAGTTTCGCGGCTGTTAACACTACCCTCTTTTAAAGGAGGTTTTATTAGGTCTTAGTATTAAACACAGTGGTTAACCATTTCATTAATTATTAAGACTTATTTTATTAATATACGGCCAAATACTGAAACGCTATTTAAGATTTTGAAAGAGATACCATTTATTGGCACTAATTTCATAAGTAATGTATCTTTAAAGATTGCATCTCTGTCTTTTTCTAATAATCGTGGTTGAACGTTAAGTGTTTCAGTATGCGAAGGGTTTTTTATTTTATTATTTATTTTTAGAGATAACTTGTAAACCACATGTATGCACCAACTGTAATGTTTGGACGTGCTCTAACTAACCCCTGCTTATTCTCAAAGATCTACTTATTGAATACATACAGCGTGTTTTTTGTTTTGTATTTTTAACTGTGGCAAGCTGGTTCCCTGAAGCTTACTAGATGGCGCTGTTTTGAAATCAGAGAAACAAAATGAAGCCACATTTTGGACAGTAATTTTTTTTTTACGCCATCTGTAATACTTTAAGGAACGATAGAATTACACTGGCCACAGACCAAAAAGGAAACCTTTTCATTAAAACCCATTATGTACCTGATTTGCTTCGAATTTTGTTGCGCAGAGCGCTTATTTTGGTTGTATTAAAAAAATGACTTATCGCGAATAAAACATACAATTTCAATGTAATTATGTACAGTTTTGGCAAGTCAAATCGCCTCTTCACCATCTCTCACTACTCACAAGCACACAAAATTGTTTTATGACCTCTTGGTCATGTATTCTACAGTCGGTGATGAAAATAGATTAACAAATTTCCAATCCTGAAGGATTTAGTTCATAATATTGGGCTACATTTGAAGGTCAGCTTTGGCTTTTAACTATTTACTATCTGAAATTGCCGGTCCCTAGTTGAGCGCAAAGTAAAAAAGCATCTTAAACCTCAAATAGTTTATCTACTTTTGTAGCTGAACACAATTTTTTGTATGAAATAAGAAATTGGTGTGTGCAAAGAATTCGTTTTAAGTAGGATAAGCAGGGGTTATGGTTATGTATTGGAACCTAATGTAATGTGCAACTTGCCTCTGGCTATCCCACTAGTAAGACGTCAAACACAAGAATTCGTGAAGAAGTCTTGCTATGGGGATTAAGTTAGCCCATCTTAAAAATAATATAAATAAAAAATTAATAAAGTCTCGCTGTATCTTATGTTCTATTATGTCGTATCATACCAAAGTATAGTTACTTTATAGTCTCAATACAAGAGCAGTTTTTTTGTTTCTACAGTACAACTGTATTTTTATAGGAATGGAGTGATATCGTTAGGGGTCGGTTGTTTATTCAAGTTTTTTTTTGGGTCTCGTGATGGTTGTATTTATTACTCTATGGTTATATTATTACAATATATGCATTTATATAATAATTCTTGACTAAGGTCTAAGGCACATTTTAAAGTATAGACTAATATTCAAATTGCTACAATATATTTTTATGAGAAATTTAGATTTTTCTTCACTTTGGATGTAATATTGATGGATTTTGTATTAGCTTTCTGCACTTTAGGTATTTGTGTACCTAGCGAATGTAATATTGGTGTTATCTGTAAAATGTACAAATTTAATAAATGTTGGATCTTATTTGTTTTTTCTCTACATCTATATTCTTAAAATAGGGTTGCTTTAAAATGAAACACAAATTAAGTTTTATTATTTATTTATTAAGAACCATCCAATAGTACAGTAAAAATGTTATTTCTAACGCACGCGTCAGACAGCGGGTAAGTCGCTCAGTCTCTTCTAAATGATTCTTTTACCCGGAGATAATTAATTATTTCTATAAAAAGTAATTGAAGAATTCAACGGCAGTTTTAAATTCACCAAAATAAAAATGAATTAAAATATTTAATTATATTGACACAAATGTTAAAATATAATTGCATTTTTAATTACTTTACGAGTATAATACCACAGAACAAATAATAATTCTGCGGATCATACGAATGACGAACAGTCTAACGCTATTTTACATGCTTACAAACTTTGTGCTGATATAACATAACCTTCTTGACTGCGAAAGCAGTCACTAGCCAATTATCTAAATTAGAATGATTTTGTCTAAAGTATAAAGCATATTTGCTTAAATTTTGATAATACTTATTACATTACATTGAATCACCAGATGCCCTTAGTGAGCGACCATTGCTACGAGAAGCGATATTTTGTTTGATGAACCGTAGGTACTCATGGCGTCGCTTACGTAGGACATCGCCTTAGTATAGAAATTGTAAATACAGTTAGATATCATATTTTTAATAAATATTTAAGTTATTAAACCTACGATAGGGGTCGAAACATGAAATAAAGCTTAGAAACAGGATGTTACTAATCAGAAAAAATCTTCCAATAGCTTAGTAAATTTTTTTTCAATGTCTCTTGTGAGTGAAATCCGATTTTAATTAAAACTTAAAAGCTTACATTTCATGTTCCACACAAAATATTTACATGGAATGTCGAATTACCAAGACCAAAATGCAGATCTTTGTTATAAACCTCAGCTAACATAGAAGATTAATCGATATTAGATAGGTAACTATAAATAACAGCTATTTGAGATTCTAGTGATTAAACTTGTTAGTTTTAGTTATTAGTAGACCAAATCTAAAGTTGGAAAAGTTTTTATAAATAACTAAACAATCACACGTGACACATGCATCATACAAACATACACAGACCAACTGACTTCCATCTGTTCCCCTTGACACTGACGAGTGACAATACGAGTAGTCATAGAAAAAACAACTTCTTGTGGACTTACTACACATTGTACTGGTAGTGCCATGGATAAACATTCTCTTGTGGATTTCATCTTTCAAACCAAGCATTTAGTGATTGAAATTCTGCAACCAGTTATTAGTTGCTTACTTTGGGGCTACATGATGCTGTGTGAAAAACGTCCAGCATTAAGTAGGTATATGTTTTTTAACCTGCACATTTTCATTTACTAAAGGAGTTTGGAAGTTGTATAAATAATTTGATTGAACTAAAGTAGAAATGCTTCCAACTATAGATATGGACTGCAAAAGTCTTATAGAAAACTTTTTGATTGAAAAGTTTATTGATTTACAACTTCTTATACCAGAACAGGTAATGCTCTCCATCTTCGACGAGTAGGTCATCTACTCCTGAAACAAAAACTTGAAGTTTATAACAATCCACGTACTAAAAGGTTGCAAGCCCATGCATGGAACATGCTTTCGTATTTTTGCGGTCTACAACATGCCGGTTTTCTTTCACCATTTTGAGCACGTGTTCATGCTATACGCTCGAATCAAAGAAAATAATTATCTCAAATATTTTAAGTAAACATGTGAGAAACTGCAGGATCATTGTAATAATCAACATCGTCCTAAATGTTGACACTCAGAATCCATCTTCTGCATGGCACAAATTTGAAGAAGATGATCTTCTGACAAATGAATTGTTGCGTTAGGTACGTGCTACTTTCTAAAGGTCACCAACATTGTCTAAGCAACAGGTGAGCCGTAGGGTGTTTGCCATTTTAGTTGTGAAAAAAATGTACCTAGTCTTGTAGTCTTGTATACTAACGTTTTTATTGATTTTGGGAAGAGACGACTGACGACGCTACATACAAATACGCGTTACGCGTATATGTTCTTTTAGCACAAACACCGCAAAAAGTTTCCTAGTTTTAAGATAAACCAATGCTAGGTGCTTACCAACTGGTGCGACGAGCTGGTTGCCGGGCGGGCTGGCCGGGTCAGGGGTCTCTGGCAAGCGGTACAGCAGCCAGTAGTGGTAACCCATCGGTTCCTCCTTGTGGCCGCCCAGCGTGTGCACGTAGTGACCGTTGGGCCACTCGCTGGCCTCGAATTTGAACTTGGGATTCTGATCGGCAGCCATTTGCATCACGTGGTAGAAGGAAATGTTCCTGAAACATAGAAAGACCCTTATAATCGATGTTGACAGAATTATATTTACCTATTCAAATCACAAACATTTGCAATATTAGAATTAAGTGAATTTATGCAGATTTTTTGCGACTATATTCATGGTTTCAGAATATAGTCACAACCGACTTGATCAAAGCATACCTCGGAGCAACAAGATGAAGCGTGTAGTTCTCAGTAACATTGGTGCCGAGCCAAAGGGTGTAGGTGAATGAGACGTTGCGGGCATCCGAATCGTTACTGGTATGTCCAGACTGGTAGGCCAGCTTCACGCTGCCGTCGCCGGCGTTGTTGTCTGAAAGATAAACGATTACTTATAGGGTACCTGCTTGAAAAGAACTTCTTAGCATCAGTTTTGTTCACAAAATTATTGTAGTATTCTAATTTGCATAAGGCCAGGGAGATCTTGAATAATAGCATTTTAACAAATCTTATTGCAAGGTCTTACATTTTTACCCAAGGTTTCATGCTCGGTATCTAGGAGTTGTGTCTGCAATGCGAAAGTCTAACACCATTCAATGAGGCACAAGTCAAGGCTGTGATCGCAGCAGCAGTATTCAGCCATGATTTATTCCGCGCGTTTGTTTCCTCTATTTTGTTAGCTGCGGTCTTACTTACCTAAGGGTTCATTCTTGCTGTCGAGAAGTTTGTCGCTGCAATGCGGAGGTCTAACAGCAGCCAATGAGGCGGGGGTTAAGGCCGCGACCGCAGCAGCTGTGTTGGCCACGTCTCCCCACCCTCCATCCGCGTTCTGTCGCTCCAGCAGCCAGCGACGGGCTGAAGGCAGGCTCCAGTGCTGGTGGGCACCTGGACCAGACTCTGAATCTTCAAGAGCCTGCAATTACAGAAACACAGGAAGGCGTAGAGTATAAGAATTAACATGTTCTCTGTCAAGACGACATAATCGAGATGAATGGAAGAACACTGAAACATAACTTTTGCTTTTTTAACTAATGAATGGGTAGAAGCCCTTGTCTTTTGCCAAGAAAAAGTTCAGGAAACGATATTTTTTTTCAATCGTCGTCGTATTGTTCATCGTATGAAGAGCAATCCCATACTGTGCCTTTGTTGCGTGTTCGTCACTCAAGGATTTCTAAACGGTCATCGATTTTAATAGCCATTGTTTTCATACCTGGATAGCCAAAGCAGTGGTAGTAAGACTACCAAAGCTTCCATCCGGATGCTGCTGCCGAGCCAGCCCGGCCATGGGGCGGCGCACGAAGTGAATCAGGCTGCGGTGGCGATGATCTTGCACCACGCAGCGAAGAGCCAGAATCACCATCGAGATCGTATCTAAAATTTATCAAACACTGTGTCAATTTGCCTTCTGAAACCAATCGCTATGAAAACTTTATTACCTTCCCATTATTATAATCCTGTGTGATGGTCCGAAGTCATTCACAATCAAGAGTAAAGCTGCCATGAAATATTGATTAAGACCTTTGTCAGTCCAGGTTTTCAAATTGAACACTAGGTACTCACTCTCGCTCGAGTTGCGAGAGTAAAGTAAATGTTTTTCCGAATCCTTAAAGAGCAGGTTGCCCGAAGGGACAGCATGACGTGTCAGAAATGGCGTCTTGCCAAGATGAAAGTTTTCAAAAATTTTATAGACTTAGACCACTCCGGCCACTCCTGGTCATTCAAATGAAATAAAATCTTACCCAAGCTATGATCAGCTGCGGCGTTCGCGATATCTAGCAGTCTGCGGATGTGCCTGCGACGAACGTGCGCCGCAGATGAGCAGGCCGCTAGCGTGGCGTAAGCGAATTCCAAATCATGAGGCGGTTCACGATGCAACAAGGCAGCTACTAGGTCCCTTCCGTGGAACGAACGCGGGTCCTTGCAGAGCGCGCCAAGAGCGAGGGTGTAGGCTGCCAGGCGCCCCAAAGGAGGAGGGGACTCGTGGTGCCTTGAATATAATGTAAGGTATTTGACTTGGGCACTAAGGCACTTCTCGAACCTACTCCCGTACCAGTGTGGAACAACAGAACGTGATCTTAGTTTAACTCACGGCAAACATGTTGGTGGACCTCTTGTTTAGTTTTCACTTTTCATGAAAATTAGAGCTGTTTCAAAATAAGATAAACAAACTCGTAAGTTGCTCGTGTGAAAAGATAGTAATATTGGGACTACGGATTGGAAACGCTTTTGCAAAGCAAGTCTTGTCACTTTTTCTTGTTCTTTCGCTATTGTTGGGCGATTGATTAAATTCTGCTTAATGGAACTTCTGTTAAATGTTTCTTTAATGGAACTTACTTCGACATCATCAGCAGGATCTCAATCTCCATTTGTTTCGCTGACAGCTGCATCTCTAGTCCTTGTTGTTCGATCTCTTTTCCAGTGTTGTTAGCTAGCTGTAAGAGAAGTTAGCGTATGGAACATGTCTTTAGTGAACAACAAAACTGTATTTCTTGAGGTGCACTATGACTGACTTGTAAGCAAGGAATAGGTTGTCTGGAAGAGATCACATTTTAGCGATAAGGCCGCCCGTTGTTCTTTTAGTCATGTTATGTTTTTATTTATTTTTTTGTCTTGTGGTGTAGAATAAAGTATTTTCATTCATCTATTAATACATTAATTCAAGCAAGACTCGTATACAAAGTCTACTAGTATTCATGATCCCTTCCCAAGAACTGATCATAACTTGGTGTAGTGCTATTGTAAAAGAGATCATTCCTAAGGTCAACTTCCATTAAAAGGAACTGTCATTCCATGAAACTCAGTCGAGCAACAAATGTGCGTTTTAAGAAATCAAACGGATTTTGAAATTTGTACCTGAAGAGTAAGCATAACATGATGTGTGTCGTTCCCCCACCCCCAGTCCGACTGGCGGTGGTTTAAGAGGTACTGCAGTGCTTTCTGGATCGCCTGTCCCTCATTCAGTGTCTCAGTCTCCCAAGCTGTGATGGTGGTCATCAGAGTCGTTGTTGGTGGTTGCTTGGTCGTCACAGTTGTAGGAGGCTCCGTTTCTGAAAACGAAGAAACTTTTGTTGATCAGAATCAGCTTCACTTCCTTGATGTGCCTCTTTTAGGTTCAAAACCTTTTTATTCTGTGGTTCTGTGGTCACGGCATCTGAGTAGCTAACAGTTGTTAGTTAACAATATGAGTATTGTAGGTTCAGTTTCCGGCTTCAAAATAGGTTCATATTGTTTTTACTTAGCTTTATTGTACTTCGTAATCCAAATTCTACATTATCTTTCGGCTTACCAGTTTGCCCGTAAGCAGTGGAGATGATCAGCAGTAGAACAAAATGTAAGTAACGATGCCCCATGGTGATATCCTGTAACAAGAAGAAATCTTGAGCAAGGGTAGACAGAGATAGGAAACCACGTATATGTAGGTAGGTACGTGTAGGTTCAGTACCTATGTCTCAGTGACCATGGGAGGCGACGGTGCCACATCGTAGAGATGTATCCTGGCATGTACTAGAAAATACTTAGTTTGTACATAAAAAAAGGATTTTCAAGTACCTAATCAAACTAACTATTAGCACATGGTAGTTAGGTCCGAGTTTTGTTATAGTGCACCCGAAGGTCTAGCTCCGACATGGCTTAGCGATTTGGGACTATAGTCTATCCTAGACCTACCATCCAAAGTACAGAAACATTACAATGTTTACTTTTTTGCATAACTTATATTAATGAGAGGTTGACTATGCCGTGATAATCATGCAAATTAGCAACAAAATCTCAGAACTAGAAGTTAAGGCTATTTTCGTATAAAAAAAAATCCTCATAGAAATGTACCTATCGAATCTATCCCGATACAAAATAAGGAACATAAATCAGGTTCGGCAAAAGCAATTTGTTAGCCTATCAGCCGACATTCACGTTAAAAACAGGTTGAGGTCGTTTCTGCCAGCGTCAACCGGTACGAACTTTCGCATAGCAAAATGTACTGACGTCGGCGGGAACCTGCTGCGTAAATGCAAGCCATCAAAGTGGCGTTAGGAATATGCTGGTCATCACAGTGCCGCTGACAGCTGACGTGTTTGTTACGAGCTCTGTGAAATAGTACGATTCGTCAGGCTCGGCTATTATAAATAAGAAAACGTAAAGGTAATTTAGGTCAAAAATCCTGGTGAATCAACTTTAATAAGTTGATTCATTCACATGATAATGTTTTTGACTCATGTTCCGCGAACTTTAAAAACATTATTCAGAGCTCATTATCTTATCAAATCGTAAGTACTCTCCATTTAAAGCTGTATATGGGGGGAGTTTAGTCAGAGGCACGTATAAACATTATATTTAGCACATGTCCGCAGTTTGGACGATATCCCGGAGTACCGCCCCTAGGCCAACACGGCTCTTCGACACTTCGTGAATGTGCCACAGCACACAAATAACTACAAATTTTAACCAATCAGTTGATCTGAGTTATCACTCAGACTCAAACAGCATTGTTGTCAAGTCTTATAGGTAAAAGAAGATCCGGACTATACAACTATCTATTTATATCATCATCAACAGCTTGTAGAAGACCACTGGACATAACCTTCCACCAAAGATGACGAACGATCTTGTGCTACCTCCATTCACAAACTTTCCGCAACCTTTAAGATGCCTTCGGTCCATATACTTCGTCGTCCGGTTTGAGAACCTTTCTTCCCCAGTGTCTGCGTCTGTTCAATTCATTGGCCCAATATTATACGTCTAATCAAACATTTAACATATGAGTTCTCACAGATTTCGATGACAGCGACACTAACTATACCTAAAAAAACTATCAACTAAACTTAAGTTACTTCCTAGCTTGAGCCCTGACATAGCTCGCTAAACCAAACTCAAGTAGAAGAGCTTCTGTGAAAGGGCTTGTCCGGGGAAGTGCTACCATCATGCCTTTTTCTGCCGCCAAGCAGTAATGTTCTCATTACTGTGTTCCTGTTTGAAGGGTATGATTGCCGGTGAGATTACAGGAATATGAGATCTTTCATCTTGATATCTCAGGCAGGCAAGGCGTATGTGATATCTCTGGTATTGAAGGAAGGAATGAAACTATATAGGAACACGTGGGTAAAACGTACTGGTTTACCTCCATTTCTTCCTTCTAAATTTTCAGCTTAACATATTTCCTCGCAAATTTTCTCGCTCAACATTTTAAGCAGCAAATGGTGTACGTGCTCATCCATATTCAGAGGTATCATATTCTTACGTCGGCAGCCTTGCAAAAAATCATATAAGATGAGCCTACCTGCCTCTCGTGTAGATAGGTACTCTTATTTGTATTTACATTGCGTGTTAGGCGTTATTTACAAGCGTAAATTTAATTTGCATGTGTAAACAGGTATTTACGCAAATAGGCTAAAATTGCTTCATAAACGCCTTTGAATGAATGTAGGCAGGTATTCTTGCTAAAGGCTGCGATCGACCAGCGAGTAAAACCGCGGTTTAACGGCTCGAAGTTAAAGCTCGCTTGGGTATCAGTGCGAACCGCAGTTTTAATATCGTGGCACGTCAAGCATGTTTGATTTTTGGCATGTTTGAGCCAGACAAAACCGCGCGTCGATAACCAACGGTTTTATGGCTTTTACATCAATCACCCACCGCAACCTAACTCCAAAGACGACGACCACTGTGGCGCAGTGGGCTAAAGCCCAACTGAGCCACAGTAGGTTGCGGGTTCGATTTCTGCCGCGGGACAAATGTTTGTAACATCTGCAAATATTTGTCTCGGGTCTGGGTGTGTTCAATGCATTATGTATACATTTAAAAAAAGTATCTATGTATGATATCTATCATGTAGTTCCCATAATACAAGCTCTGCTTAGTTTGGGGCTAGATGATGTTGTGTGAAAAATGTTCAGCATTATTTTAAAAAGAAGGATTTGAGTCATTGAAAAATAACTCAAACAAAGAAGTCTTTTAGTACTTCAAAATATACCTAAGAATTTGTAAAAGTATCTTTATTAGAAGCGTAGCGTATCTTTATAATGTAGCTTCACAACTATCTAACCGCAATTTCCTCACTTAGATAAACTGTAAACACGCTCAGGATTCACATCAAAGGTTCCGCATATTATACCATACACAAGGCTGGTTACGTGCTAATTTTCCGTCTACTGCACTGATTAGCAAGGCGTCGGCGCACCCGCCCGTGAATATACCTCTTTAGGCGGACGCACAAGGATGTTTACACATGTCTATCAGATAATAATTACCGTCACTAATTCAAGCAAAAAATGTAAAACATGTTTTATATATTTTATGTAGCGCTCTCTATCTATTTAAAACCCGTTCTTGAAGACATAAACATTTATTGCAAAATGTCGCACAACAATTAGATTAGTTGTTTTGGAGATAGATGATAACAGGCAAAAAAAAACAAATATATGCGCTGATGTAGCTAAAGATGTGTTAATGCACTGTTTGTGTTACTGGTTTTTGTATAGTCACCCTGCGATAAGCCAGTGGTCATAAGGTTTGAGGTATGGGGGCCCTGAATAGGAGAACCCTGTCAGTGCCAGTCTGGGACAAATGGTAAAAGAACAAAATGTACTGAAAGGATTGAGGTGAGACGCTCCATGTTTCATGTATCGCGTACATGCTTTCGTCATTTTGGTTCTACGACATTTTGGTTTCTCACCATATATTTACAGTTTGAGAGCACGATAATAAAGTTTGGCATATACGAAAATACTTTTTTTTAGGGTGGAAAAATCCATTGGTACAAGTTAGGATTTTAACTCACGACCATCGTTAGAAAGTGGAGGTCACTATAGTCACAGATATTATTTTACTATACTAAAACTGTAGTCACTAGGGATAGTGGCATGTCCATTTTTTTTTGTTGTTTTCGGAGGAGAGATTCATTGACGAATACATCCGGTCTGGGGAGACCGGAGTTATGTGGGACTCGCCGCCCTGAAAAGGGCAAAATACCCACTGAAATACTCGTAAAATTATGATGCCTTAGTTCTCAACAACGCTAAATTTAATATTTATAACTGCTGACGAGCATATGCCTAAGGCGTCAAATCCTGTGAGCACATAGGTTTATCGTTCCCCGCAGAGCCTAGATAAGCCGTGTACCACCGCTCTACTATCTACTCCATGGCGCGTGAAACGATCATGATTGGGTTGATTGATGTCGCTCTTGAGACGTTCTGTGCTCCTGGTAGCCAGCAAATCTTAAATTGAAACGGTTGTTTGCGTTAAGATGACGACCTATAAGTGTTGTTTTCTTAATACTTAGTAAAATTGGTTGAGAATTATAATGTGTGAAATCATCTATGAACATTACTTTTACCATGATTTGTGAGTACGATTTTTGGCATAGTTACAGGAATCATGATCACGGGCGCGACAAAAATCTTTGGGAGGATGTTATTGGGATAAACATAGAGAATATCGAGAAATATAATTGGCCAGCGATGGTGTAAATAAAAATATGTTAACTTCGTAGCAGCGTAGCAATGCTACGTAATTAGTGGTGACGGTGCCAGTATAGACACGGTGTGATAAAACCGAGAAAAAGCTTCTATTGTTCGTTGCTTCATTTAGATTTTGAAATTAAAAATGAGTTCTGAAATAACCTTTTCTAAAATAAGTAGTCATTAATTAAGCCCAAACAACGTATTTTTTTTTATCTGCTATTAGGAGCTACGTTACCCTGCCTTCGTATAATTAAATATAAAGTTTTATACGGGTCTTTACCGCGTTTACTTGTTTATTATTACCCAGACGTTTCGGCCATACTAGTTGTGTTTACTAATCGCAAAAGTTGAAAAATTACGGTTTGATGATGATATATCATCATGATTAATTGATATACAAAAACAGAGAAAACTCAATCGGATGATAGAAACTGTGTCAAAGTCATAGCGGTACTGTGATTTTCATTTTGCCTTCGCCAAATTGCCTATTTCGGCCGGCTCTTGTCGTATGATGAAAATGAATCTCTCATCGTGCCCCTCACCTCATATTTTCTCCCCTGATAGATTCAGGCAGGTGCCCCAAATGCTGCATTTAGGTGACGAACTAATTTTCCATTTGGTGCCTTAACTGAAGTGGATCCGCCCGTTGACCCGTACACTATCAGTAAAAGAGAGCATCAGTTTAAATTAAGGTTAGTTGGTGTACAACAGAATCGAGACCAATATCGAGTTTAACATGCAAATTTAACGAATAAAAATCGTTATTTTTTATCCATGTCCTCTAATTACGTCCTTCTAATCTAGGCGGTGTTTTCACAGTTTAAATTAAGTTTAGTTGGTGTACTACAGAATCGGTGTCATTGTAATATGAATCATATTTAAAATAACTTAACAACTTTCTTAAATTAAATAAACCACTCTGTTTCAAGAATACGAGATATTATGACATCAACAGAATCACTCCCTAAAAGTGTTCTGCTAAGCTTTTTTACATAGTTATCTTCATAATTCTTATTTTTTTATCGATTTCCGTCAATTTTTCTGCAATTTGTAGCAAGTAAATCACACATATTTCTTTTTAACAAGTTTCATATACAAACTCATGAATTGTTAAATAGTGTATGTTTTCGACTCTATTTTAAACCCGAGAATCCTGCCTAATTGGTACTTTCCCTTCCCCCTATATTAAATCCTTATTACATCCCTACACTACCACTTTACACGCCAGTCTGTCACCAGTACGAGCCTCAATTTACTTGCTTTATTTAATTTCATAGTCTTTCTCGAAGATAACGTTTATGAAGTATTATTTTTCGACACTTCTTGATGAAATACGGAATTCTTTCCTTATGGTATGGCAAATGGTATTTGCTACTGTCGAAGTTTTTTTATAAAAACAAAAAACAATTAAAAACGCAGACGACTTCATCCCCCATGATGGACATTCTCAGATACATACTCAATGAGAAGATCTATGAGATACCAACTAGAGGGTAGCTGACTACCCCCTAGTTGGTATCTCATAGATTCTTCTCGTGCCTCTGAAGGCAAGTCCCAACATTACATTTGGTGCTTGCCCGCGTTTATTGAAACACTAACCAATGGCTCATGCCTTCTAATTTTTGGTTCTAGGGCATGTCGGTTTCCTCATGATATTTTCCTTCACCGTTCTGACAACTCCTGGCTCCATTATCAGACCCTCGTTACCAAGCCAAACTAGAGGGGTTTACTAACAGCTTTGAAGAGTTCTACTATCCACCTCCTACAGCTCGATCATCAGATCAGCTCCAAGATACCAAATTATAGTATTGTCATCCGAACTTCGTATACATACAAAGTTTCATTTTCACAGTTTTAAAGTTGGTTAAAATTACCTTCCAAGATTTGATTACTTGTATCTTTGTTAGGTATTTAGTTAGTCACAAGTGAGTTAGTCTCTAAAATGAGCATGTTAAATCAAAACAACGCGTCAGTAATGTTTGATTCATATCCCTCCCAGCAATTCAAATGGAATTGGGTCACATTCATTAAACTACACCGATCTGCACCGTGTGGCGTATCGATTCTTATTTTATCGGAGCTCAAAGAACCTGTCCGATGCATGAATGTTTAACTTCCAATAGTTTTCGTTACAGTATCTTATAACGTGTTTTAATATTGAAAATATTAGTTCAATAGCTTTATGTCAAGCAAGAGTAGTTAAAGTGTATCGAAGCTTTTTTTATCAAGCTTTTATCGTATTACTATCCGACTGTTCTCTGTACATTTGTTCGTAAAAACGACGAACCATACCAGAGTGAATAATTGTTCATTCAGAATAACTTCCACGTATGGATCTGATCCACAAAAACATTTCTTATCAAATTATCTTCTAGTGGAGATTAATCTTGCGAGCCGTTTCTATTAATCACGCCTACAACTAGAGAGCGATTTTATTATAGGTAGGTACACAAACTATGAGAAATTACTCTGCCTATATGACTGAACTATATTTATGAATCAAGCTCCATTCGAAAATAAAATCCCATAAAAAATGCGCAATTTTTCACAAATGCATGGAAAAATTAAAGTGACGACTGAGTCACTAAATATGAGTACCTATTAAAAAAGTTGATCTACGCGCACGATCTTTTGCAAAAGATGTTTGGCATTCGTGACCGTTTTCTTAATACATAAGTGCGTTCCAATTACGGTAGATCTTGTTTTTGCGAATCAATGCACGTGCTTGCCATGTAAAGTTTTGTTTTATGTTTTGATGGAACTCTGGATAATGCATGAATTGGGCGAAGATTATAATTATAATATACAGTCGGTAAACGAGCAAATCTTAACCAAATCATCAGTAGCACAGCATGATATAAATGCTAACACATGCAAATGTGCTTATCGACACGCAATAGTATGTAAAATATGCATTAGAATCCCGACAGAGCTTTCAAATGGCGAATTTACATTTTTACTCGCGATATGATTGTTATGAAAGTCATTATGTTCTCGAATTCTTTTATTTTATTTTGAGATTTAATTATTCATTTGGGAAAAATTTCATGAATCCTTAAAAAAACCTTTTTTTTGTTGGTATACAAAAATACTTTTCAAGATTTTTGAAAAATTGTACAAGGCGTTTTATTTTATATAAATATTGTGTTTTTGAAAATATAATCCTTCCATGCTGCCATTTCAATGAGTATTTGATAGAAACAGGTTTTTTCTCATCTTTGCGAGCCATAATTAGTTTAAGCAGTATTTGATAGTATTTGGGCCTCAAGCTTGATAAAAAAATCATTGTTTGAAGAACAGTGGGTAAAAATGTATAGCACCATTAATATTTATAAAACTAACTAGCCATTACCTTAGCTATCTTTGTAATAATATTCGGACATAGTGGAATATCGGGATGATATTGCGACAAGGAGGTCATCGGTCGGCGAGTGGCGTTCCGTAATCTCCCCAGGGCGTCGCACGCACAATATTATACACGAGGAAGCAACAACACTGGTGTCATATAAACGAACAGGTACTTATAGGCTACGGTGTTCGACTGTCGTCGGCCACCGTCAGCTTAAACTAAAGTATTTATTAAAGATATTATGTAGGTAGAGAGAGTCACGAAATCAATAACTTACTACTAAGTAACATAAGTTCCATAATGAAAAAAGATAGTAGGCACTTCAGTTGCTACGCGGAACAGTTTATGTTGCTCTACTAATATATTGAATATAACGGAATATATTATGTTTCCATGTAGTCTAAATAATATTTGAGAATAGAGCTAAGATATTTTATGATAAGTTAATAATTATTATTTAAGATATTATCGAGCTAGAATTGAAAAAAATATTTGAAGGTCTCCGGAATGGCCCCTCCATTCCGGAGACCTTCTCAAGACATTTTAATGTGGCATTCCATGTGTGGCATGTCTGTATCATTCCTATGATCAGCAATGGACGTTATTGTACTGATAGTTATGGCGATGAAATATTTTCAACGGAATTATGAATGAATATATTCATTCACGGAATTATGAATGAATATATTCATTCATAATTCCGTTGAAAACTTGACTAACAAGATTATTATAATTATTATGGTCAAGACTAATAATAATGACTATTCAACTTATTATTTCTGACAGTAATCGTTTAGAAATAAAAGGGAAATTACATTAACCTATACTTATGACGCGATTTAAAATTTTGGGTCCACCTTTTACAATGTTATAGTCAGTCTACAAAGTACGATCCCACAAAACACCGCACTACCAAACAAAACCAGCTTGATTGATACTAAAACTACTTTAACTTTCTCGTTTGACTTGAATCGAGTGATGTCCGTTTCCAATTTCACTCGTCTGTCCGCCTGTCCGGCCGGGCAGCGTCCAATTCAGATAGATTAGTCACTTGGGCTATACGCCAGTTTTGGAGCGAAAAATGAGAATTCCATTTTGATTTAATGCATAGAATTCCATCTATGCATTTCCCAAGGGGTTTTTTGTTTGTTACCATTTATCTCCGAAAAAGCTTATCCGATTGAAATGAGGTTTTTGACATCAATTATAGTTCTTAGATAGATTTTATTGTTACAAGTCAATTATAACAATAGCCAATAGCCACATCATTATAGATGGTGGAAAACACGCTGGGGGTTTTTAAACTTTGCAAAAATAAGCTTGTACTTATCTAGATAACGAAGGACAATAAATTGGGAGATATATTATAAATTATTATGGATGGACGAAAGCTTAGATTTTCTCTAGATTCTATCTACCTTCAGCCTTCAGCTTGTAAACGGGCAGTAAAATGTCAAGAAGTTGAAAAAGGATAACAGTCAAGGCGTGTTTAATATCTGGCCAACACAGCAAAACAGTCTTGAAAGTAAGACTAGTAATAATTTTATTCCAAAAACTATCGTGAAATTGACTATTCATATTGTAAAAACGGTAATTTTCACGTACTGCACTATCGGTGAAGGCACCGACTAAGTTTCGACTCATTCCGAGAGTCTTCATCAAGGTGAGTGGTTGCGACTTTCTCCTTCCGCGTCGCGCCGTGCACTACGCGCTGCCGCACGTTGTGCGCGGTTATAAAGGCGCGCGAGTGGAGGGGGCGATTGTGTTCGTAGCGTTGTTGTAACTACTGGTGGTAGTGGTGCTACATCGTCTACGCTACTGCTCACGTCAATGCAATAAGCTATTCCTGGAGGAGCCAGACAGGCTACGCTCACTGTGGCAATGTCAGATTCGACTCCCCCGTTATCATGCAGTCCATACAGACATGACTTCCAGGCGGGGGGTAAAGCCCATCCACGGTCTCTGTTAAAGTTTGGTAGACGACCTATCTCGATAGCTTCGCGGATCTTGCGAGGAACGAAAAACTTTTCTCTTGCCAAGACCCGGGCTTTATCAAAACGGATATAGTGCGTCGTACCAGTGACCAGCGAATGCTCTGCTATGGCGGAACTGTTGATATCTAAGTTCTTCACAGCGCGTATGTGTTCGGTGAGCCTTGTAGAAATGTTGCGTTTTGTCTCGCCGATGTAGCATTTACCGCAGTCACAAGGAATCTTGTAGACACCGGGGACACCTAATGGGTCTCTATCCTTGGGAGAACGTAGCAATTGTTTCTATTGTGTCAGGGGTCGGAATATCATTTTAATGCTGTACTTTCGACGTAAGACGTGCCCGATTTTATCTGTTATTCCCTTAACAAATGGTAAGTATGCTACAGCTCTCTCTACCGATGCCTTGCGTGACCTCATAGACGTGTTTGCGATCCGAAAACTTTGTCTCCAACCATAGCCGTTTCTCTCTAACACCTCTTTCACATGTGACAGTTCAGCATCCACGTATTTTGGGTCACACAACCTAAGAGCTCTATTTATTAGAGTGCGTGGTACAGAGGCGAGTTGTGCTGGATGGTGGTGAGAGTCAGCTCTAAGGTATCTGTCTGTATGTGTTGGTTTGCGGTATATCGAATGTGAGAAGCGTCCTGAAGTTTCTCGCTTGACCAACACATCTAGAAAAGGCAGAGTTTTGTTTTGTTCACGCTCCACAGTGAAACTGATTTTAGGGTGTCTGGTGTTCATAACATAGGAACATGTTAAAGATTATCTGCCTAATCTTGTGTCGAACCGAACTTTTGCATTCGAAGTTCCATACTTGCCCAAACATTTTTCTATGGCTACTACGCTACATTTCAACCTGGATTGAGTATTCTATGAAGCCGCTCATTGCAGGAAAGTAATAATAATAAATTTGCATATAAACTCAAACACAGGTTTAATTTAGATTAGTGACACACAGCTTTTATTTATTCTTCCTACTACTCATTCGTTGACGGCTTGTCAGAGGGCCCTTCCCTCGCCATGGCCTACACTGCACCCAAAATATGCAAAGACAGCATTAGTAGTTTTGCAACAAACAAAAAGGATCATTTCATCAGGGATTATCTGGTACCTTTTCCCTTGGAAAGTGAAAGAAGGGTGGCTGTATTCACCAGTTTTTCTCAGTAAAGGGTGCCTCAGTCTTCACTAAGGTATGTCTTAGTCTCATTATTTTGTATGAAAACAAGATACTCAAAATCTTTACATAAAGCTTAGTACAGGTTTGTTTTTGTTTATTTGAGATTTTCCCACGACAAATTAATAATGCTAAGACACGAGAACACATTTTTTAAAATATGCATGAATTTCCGGAAAATTCATCCGCTCAGCTGATTGTGCCAAACGATATTAAATTACGCGAGCCAGAGCTCAATTCAGTCTGTTGCAGACTGTCGGGGAATAATAAATTCATGGTTCTGAACCAGCACGGTAAGGCAAGTAATTTTTTGCCCTATTAAACTTTTCTAGACTTTTCATTTCAAACTAATGGAGCTTAGAAAGTTAATAAGTAAGCACTAGAAGTTTTATGCAAAAATAATTAAAATTATTTTAAATATACATGTTTGTGAACACAAATTGTATGAAACACTTTAAATTTGTACCAGCTACTTGATCTTAGCGGTAAACTCGAAATTTTACTTTTCATTTGAACTGTGTAGCGCCATTTTTCAGTATGCTGTTCAAATTACCAAGGGTTGAGCATGGCATAGGATTTGAAGAGATATGGAACACAAAAATGTGGTTACTTTCCTTTCCCGTCCAAATGTAAGATAGACCTTTTACCGATACAAAAACAAGAGCCTTTCTAAATGGGCCACTTATCGCGAGATCCGCGTAAAAGGGAGAAAAAACTACATAAAGATAAGCGCAGAGAACCCGAGAGACGATTTGTTGCCATTTTTTTGTAAAAAAAACTAATCCTGTGTCTGTGTTTTATCTGATCACCACATGCGTAATGTGATGAACCATTGAGTAAAGTTATATTTCATTTTTTTCTAAAGAAAAGAAGAAGAAAAATTAAAGCAACCGAGCCCTCATCAAATGATGACTGAGATGTACTCATACATAAAAAACACCCAGCCTTGTTCCATGTGAATGAAAGATGGAAAATATAAGCGTGAGCTAGTGTATATATGTATAATACTTGTTATTACGTGTGTAAAGCGGCATAGATAGAGATCATCTAGTATGGTACAATAAGATGCTGCGGTGAATTTCGTCGGTCATCGAAAATACGAACATCCAATAGTGATATTTATATATAGTTGTTACAAAAGTTATGTTGAGTTTTTAGTGTTATCGTGAAATTATTATAATAGTTCTCTGAAAATAAAAGTTAATTACCTAATAGGGCATGCAGTTATCGTAACATAATTACTCACTGCAAATTGACTTATAAAAATGGGATGACAAAACCCAAATTAATACGTACTACTATGAAATGTGACAGCTGGGGGTGTAGACAGATAGCTTTGTACGCACGTGCCAACGCCTTGGCGACTGACAAGTGGTTAGTTCCTCTATGGTGACTGATGTTAGAGTAAAACATTTTTAATCTGTGTAAATGCCTGATGAATGATGGGATTATTCCCACCACATCCAAAAAAAAATCCCACTCACATCCACATTTTAGTACAGTCAACATAAGCAAGGCTTCTGGGTTTTATTTATTTGTGTTCAATTTCAGGTGTACACACTGTTAGAAAATTATATATTTTAAACTCAGTTCTAAAGCTACAGGTCCTTAGAATACGACCCCACACTGCTTAATAAAAGAAGGAAGGATAGAGTAACGTCTAAATCAATTATTCGTACCAAATTTGCTTCGCGACAATATACTAGAGGTACACAAGCAACCCTCCTTTATAACACTATCAATAAGAGAAAGAATATATATCCACTCAACTACTTTAAATGTAAAAAAAATTTAACGGAATGGTTACTGACGCTAAGTTACGAAGAAACTGAGCTCTATTAGAAATAGTCTCTTAACACATCATATACATCATATTATATTCGTACACACTCATAAGACACTCTTAACACATGCTCACACCCTCACCCATACCTCCACACCCGTTAACAGGTCCATACACACACCCACACCTACAATAACACACAATCACACACACACACAGACACACCCTCCACACTTACACAAGCACATACTCGACATAGGATACACAATCCATTGTTTATAATTTCTAGATTCATAATAATACATTAATATAATATTTTAGAACTTATTCTCGAAGAAATATTGTTACAGAAGAGCGAGATCTCCTACCACAGGTATCTACATACTTAAAAGGAGATCTGAAACCCATATATGTATACGTAGATTAAGTTACTGAAATAAACAATTGATTTGATTTGATGTTCAATCTTTAAGTTGCGAGTCTAAAATAATGCTCTACCATGTCTATACCATAGCTTTTAAATATCATTATAAGTAAGTACATTTGAATTTGAATCATACCTTCTTCAAAGATTTAATTATCTTTTGTGATTTTGGTCAAAAGCTGGCTTGTCACCAGAATCGGTCACATTTTTTTCAAATAAAAATTTAAGCATGATTTGGATTCAACCTTTGAATCTAATATTGTTTCAGTCGACATGCGGCATACCATCAAAGTTGTCCGTGTTTGGAATTCCATTAAAAGTTGACGGCATGCGTGAAAGTTACACAATATGAGTCTGGGGCGCGACATTATTTAAATAAATATTTGTGTTCACTGAAATAGCGAAGGCGTTCATCATAAATCACTAGTGTTGTGATTATTCTCTGTTATTGTAATCCCACTAATCCGATAATTAAAGTTGTAAACAATAAATTTTAATGTAAATGTCAAAAAATGACAAATAAATATCCATTTATGTAGATCATATATTTGGATGTACGTTGCTAATCGTTTTGGTAACGGCTGCACCAATTTGAATGAAGTTAGGTACAGGTAGGTAAGTTTTTTTTGATATTATCAAATCTTATGATTTCCGATAGAAGGTTGATATAATAAGCCGACTGTTTCTCTTTGCTCAATTTCCGTTGATTTTAGCCTTTATATGGCACTATTGAACACTGAATGTACACCTGAAAGCATGAATAAATCCAGCAAATTAATTTAAACATAAAACAGAACTAGATGTCTATGTATCTAGATGTGTGTATCCCGATAACATTTCAGATTTCCTTTCATGAGAGATTCATTTTTTTTCATATGTTTGAAAGACCTATGATTTTTAAAGGTAATTGGTGTTTTTTCTACCACAAAAATTTTGAGATATACCTAAGAGCAACAATGCACGTACCTATTACAGTTATTTGTGTACGTAAAGTTTCAAGCTGCTACGGCGTAGAGCCTCTATGCTTCGTAGCACTTACACGTAGGTACTTTGTTGGTGAGAAAACATTTCTGCTTCAGTTTGTCGTGAAAATCCTTATCTATATAAAATATTGACACTGAACAGGTTTTATCGAGGGCTGCGGAAGAATGTATGATGACCGTTGGGGGATGCTACAGAATGATTGATGTGGAAAATTCGATTGTTTGCACAGGCATGTAAATAAATTACATACACACAGAAATAACAAAGCAATTATATTTTTTCGGAGGCACTTCTATATACACATAGCAATAAAATTTGCGATCCGTTTGCATATTAAACATATTTTTTTATAAGTTGAAATATTGTTAAAAAATAAGTCACGAATGTTTCCTTGTTAAAATACAACATTTAAAATGAAAAACATTTTATTTATATCGTTGTTATGTTGTCGACCTCTGTGGTGCAGTGGGTGAAAGCCTGCCTGAGACGCAGAAGGTTGCGGGTTCGATTCTCGCCGCGGGCAAAATGTTTGTATCATCTGGAAATATTTGTCTCGGCTCTGGGTGTTTTATATCATCAATATATGTTCCGTTACTAACTGGCGGATCAACGTACAGCCTAAACCATAAGTCCTAGAAGCATGAAACTTGGAGGAATAAGTCCTAGAAGCATGAAACTCTTATGGTGTAGGGGTACAATAAGAAAAGAATTAAAAAAATCTACTTCTAAGGGGATGAAAAGGGCTGAAACCCTTTGTATGAAAAAATGGTATTCCTTGAACTTACATAAATCAGATTTTACATAAATATTCCTCAATCCCAGTGGTAAAATACTAACATAATTATCTTCCCAAACTACTCCTCTAAGGGGTTGTAGAGGGTGTCCAAGTTTGTATGGGAACTTTTTAACGAGTGGTCCAATTTGCTTGAAACTCGGCATAAATATTATTTAGTACAAATGATAAAAGACAAATATTTTTTTTTTCTAAACTACCTCTTAAAGGGGGTAGGATGGTGTGTTAAGATTTTTGTTGCACCTATCCTACGCGAGTAAAACCGCGGGCATCGGCTAGTGTATAATATGTATGAATTAAAAAAAAAAGGATTTAAGTAGTATATCAATCATGTAGTTCTCATAATACAAGCTCTGCTTAGTTTGGGGCTAGATGATGCTGTGAAAATGACTATTTATTTATTTATTTATGTATAAAATTTATTTAAGTCAATTCCTATGAAAAGTAAAATAAATCAACTTTGCAAAATAATCTCAAACTTATTTTCATGTGTGTATGTGTCTGTTAGGTGTTTTATTTAATTATTTACTTGTATCTTATAGGGCGTTTTGCAAGCTTTCAAACAATATTTATTAGAAAACTATGTTTCAGTAAAATGCAGCGCTATCAGTGTTGAAGAGGAGGATATAAGTAAAAGGCTAACTCTGCCGTCAGAGTTCTCCCAAAAGCCCCCAACTTTTAAAGCCTGTACCATAATGTCGGTAGGATCACTGAATAACTCTCATGTTCATACTCGTAGTGCTTTCATACCTCATTTATACATTTGAATACGAAAGGGATCTAAAGAAATCCATAAAAATGTACCCACTTTTATTATCTTACCGGCTTTGTCACTCGGCTTTTTCGGATGTAGGTTATTGTGACAGGATTTACTCACGTTATAAATTCGTGCTCTTCTGGTAAATGGAATATAGAAGTAGGAGTATTGTAAAGAAATCACAAAATATATAGTACGGACAGGTCACGTTTTAGTGAAAGATATGCGAGCATGTCATGTTGTTGACACAAAGTTTCAAAGAACCTTTGTATCAGTGCCGTTACTTCTGACTTCAGTGATTCTGAATATTGTGATTTTCATAGCAGACAGTATGATTAGAAACTCTAGCTGGATGTTCAGTTACGAGTAGGTATATTAAGTGTTTTTCTTAGAAACTCTGCATATATTTCACTTAACTGCAGAATGAGATGTTTAGTTGGTTAAGCTCTACTTGATGAATTTAATGCTGTGAATGACACGATATTCACTGAACTTATCTTACACTGAACTGTCCGGACATACATTGAACAGATCTTGTTCAATGAATGTCCCGATGTTTTGGAGCCGCCTACATTTATGTGTTAATAGAAATATAGATAGTTATAGATGGCACTAAAATGCCCGACATTCACGAATACGTTGCAACTTGCTTGTAGTGTGCCAGCAAAACTTTTATAACAAGAAGCAAGTGATTAAGACGAAAATTGTATTGATTCAGCCATCTTTCGGGTCAAGGTTTTGCAGAGCAGGTGTGTAGAATGTTTATGTATTTCGATAAACCCCGGGAGTTATGTTAGAACACCTGGGATAGGGAGGTTAAGCTTGAGCCATTGAGCCATCTTTGGGCGCTTGAACACAGGTACATTGTTGCCGACAATTTTATGCATAAGAAAAAGCAAAGGAACACATTAAATTTAGGCCTACCTATTGATTTAGCACATTAAGAGGAGGAACAGACTAAAAACTGCAAAATGAAATAACCACAAATGTAGTCATAACGTTTTCTATGGTATTCCTTTGCGAAAGGACTTTGCCTTTGTATATGAAACTTAAAAAATATATATGATTTATAAGAATAATAATTTTATTTCAATGGCATATTGACGTACTTAAGTGGTCACTAGTACTTGTCAACATCACTCAGGGAGACTTACCAAACGCAAGATGATCAAGAAAGAACTGGTGATACGACTAACATACCGAGACCAATTGACGAAATAGTTTTGGGAAAACTGCTTATCCGGTTTAGAATATATTTTCAAGTCATCATCTGCTAAACAGCAGAGAAAAAAAATCATCCATGTAGCAACCAGCATGGACATTAGTCATAGCTTTGTTTTTTTTATAGGTGCACTGTAACCAGTGCTCATATAAAAAACAAAGTAATTGTACCTTATACTATAGATTCCAAACGTAATCTGCAGATCCTTGTTTTACGTGACTGTACATATTCCCACATTCTGTTACTCCCAACAAGAACTTTAAGTAACGGGGCGCATAAGTAACACCTAAAGTCGGGAGTCCAATCAACTAAAACTAATTTGGCGGATTAGTTTGCGATTGGGAAGTTCCTCGGTTTCAATACGGACAGGGAATAAATCTTGTTTGGATAGATGTAGTGAACAGGGGTTCTGGAATCCTCCACTGGGACGAAGCTCGACAAAGTTTTGGCCCCAGAACTCTGTGAATGTGGTCACAAAGTTTGACTTAACATATATATATGTAAGTTTTTTGTTCCTTCCTACTACTTGGTATTTGTTGGTTGCTTTTTATAGCATCTGCTATATAACATGTGGTTTGCCCGGTTTCAATGTGTAGTGTGCTTTGGCGGCCTTTTACGCTAGTTTTGATCATGTTTTGGTATAGGAAAAGGCGACATATAAGTAAAGAGACCCTTATTTTTCGCAAAATTGTAAGTTGCGCTTGGCTTCCATTATTTTTTAACCATACCACGGCTAAACTCGCTAAAATGATTAAGACTCTATTTATTTTGTCGAATCTAATATACAGAGTATCTTGTTGTATACATGCAGTTCATGCAGTACAAAGATTCTATAGGTTATTGCAAAAGTGCAATTTCCGCTCTTGAGTGCCGGTTTTTCGTATGCACTGAATCACTAAGTCAGGCGATGAGAGTTATGGTTCTTTTGTGAGTCTCGTTTTGTAAATCCTCTCTGCCTCTCTTCCTGTTTGAAAACAAGTATGAGTATGAGTACAATAAATAGTCCTTTACAACTTATTACTTGTTTCCATACTGGTCATTCACCTATCGCATTTAACAATGAAAGAAACAGGGGCACGATGAACGAATGAAATTCCTTGTATTCAATTCTCTATTTCATAATATGGATTTAGATTGTACTTCTTTATGAAATATTCCTAAAGATACTAGAACCCAAAAAATGGTACCTACTAAGATATCAAAGCTTAGTGCTGGGCAGGTTTATACTTGCGCAGTTATAATGTTATAAATATTTTTTCTGAACTGAAATTAGCATAATACTGCCCTATTATTTAGTCTGCGTTAGTACATTATTTATTAGGATAAGGACTTAATAATACTAACAAGGGCTACAGCGAAAGACAGCAATTACACAGAAAGCCGTAGTAGAAATCTGCTAAGCGAGATAATTTACGACTTCCTGCGATTTATGTCGCCGAATCGTACTTTAAACCTAGAGATAGAAATATGAAGGTCTCATGAAAGCTTTTCAAACTCCCCTAATTACCATTTTATACTCATGTTAAAGTATTACTCGCACTCACAGTGTTCTTTGTCACGGCCTAAAAATGTATTTCAAAGAGAAAAAATAAAACGTTTGAACAAAGGAGCTCTCTGGTCGTTCATTGGAATAGTATCGCGGGCCCGAGGACCGACGAGTGCAACCACTCGACATAGATTCACTTGTTCCACTAATAGGGAAACTCACGCGGAACTCGATAGCAATTTCTACACCGAGTTGATGATAATAACTGCTTAGATTGTCGTGGCCATGTGCAAAAACAAAGAATTACACTGGTCACTTAGTTGCTAAACTACGACTAGCGAATGGAAATAATAATTATTAATAATAATCAACATTTATTTCAGGCAACCACATGAACAACATAAAAACGATGACAAATCACCTGCCGTTCCAAAACTTGTTCAATAATGCTGGACATATTTCACACAGCATCATCTAGCCCCAAACTAAGCAGAGCTTGTTATGGGAACTATATGACTAATATAGTACTTATGTACTTTTTTGTAAATACATACATATTATACATAGAAAATACCCAGACCCGAGAAAAATATTTGCAGATCATACCAGCATTGGTCTCGCAGCGGGAATCAAACCCGCAACCTTCAGCGTCCCACGCAGACCTTCGCCCACTGCGCCACAGAGGTCATCATCACCTTGATCACCTTACAGATGAAGAACTTATTGTGTTCAGAAAATAAACATTTATTATTTTTACATTAATACTTTGGAGACTAACATATATTATTATAATAGTATAAATTATATACCTACACTACTTATAATCACGTACTTACAGTCTGCGACGTGTCTACGCACTTGCAGTGTCCAGTTTTTGGCACAGATAAGCATATTATCGCTTTCTACTGGCACAAATATTATAATACTATACTAGTAACACCGTCATTCTTTTTAATAGTTCTTGCCATCCGTAGGCTGTTTGAAAGAAATCGCTTTCAGCGACAAGACCGCCAATTGTACATTTCTTTTGTTTTTTATTATTTTATTATGTTTATGTACTTTGCACTGTGAAATGATGTTATGTACAATAAAGAGTTTACTTATCTATCTATTTAGTATTGGTGCCAACAAACCATCTTAACAAAATACAACCGAGAAATTGGCGAGTTAAGAGTGAGTTCCGCTAGTAATTCATCTCGTTAAAGCGGAAAACGGTAGAGTTGTGGCCGCGGCTGCGTTCGCAAAATTTATGTACGATTGTTTTGCATAAAGCAACTGTATACTGTAAGTTTCCGAATCCGGAATACCTGCTGCATGTACTTGGTTCTTATTTCAATTTGTGTGACTGTCTGTTGTTGGTGATTGAATAAGTTTTGCAACGGCAGGTGATTTGTTTGTTAGTAAATTTTACTCAAAACATTCCACTGTTTTGGGAAGATTTTAGGCGCGATCTTGCTAGGAGTACAGGAGCCCGCCCCCATATATACTACTAACTGTCGATTGCTTTATGCTGACACGTTGGATCATGTTTTTGAAAGCCTGAAATATCATCATATTTTCTAACATGTGTCATTTTACTTTCCCAACAGAAAACAAAGCCAAAAATAAAAGGCCATTCTACTTAATTGTTCTGTCAATACAATAGATCGATTTAACCAAGACGCACAGAGGATAATTTTAAACTTTTTTCCTAAATCAGATCACACGCAAGGGATCTCCAACTTATATCGCATTCGTATTCTATCCAATCCCTTTTGGGTCAGACGTATTTAAATGTACATATTTTTCGGGATAGCAGTCGCCCGAGTAACCGCGAGAGAGGACTATTAGTGGGCCTGTATCACTTAGTATCGTATTTTTGATTATGATTTGAATTCAACTGAATTATTCTTATCGCATTGATCTAGGATTCGAAACGGCTCGAACACTCTGCTTATAGACTAGGTGCTTTAAAAAAAAAAAACACAATTCGATGAAAATTCGTGTTATTAGTCGTTACTCTTATTTAGTCGTTTTTTTTTAAACTTAAAATTATTTGAATTCAATTGGTAGTCAAATCTCAAGTTGTACATTTAAAGGCTGTAGCAGGTAAATAAAATACACCTGATGAAATATGAGAGTTTATGTGCTGGACTTGCGTACATACTTGTCACTGGTTTATAAAAAGTGTTTAATCTTACTACTATTATAAACGCGAAAGTTTGTGTGGATGGATGTTTGTTACTCTTTCACACAAAAACTACTGAATGGATTTTGATGAAATTTACAGTAATATAGCTTAAACAGAATAACACATAGGCTACTTTTTATCCGGGTACCACACGGGCGAAGCCGTGGGCAGAAGCTAGTAGTCTATATAAAGTTGGTATAATTTATTCTGTGGCTCAGAGGAGGGCCATTCTACCGATTCTATTTCCGGCCGGAGACGTCTCCAGATATCTATGAAGCCATTTCTTACCTACCAACGTACATTTTATCGAATAGATAGCAATTGACGGAATATTTTTAACCCATTTTTGGGGACATTATCGTGGTGTTGGTAGATGATATGATAGTAGTAAAGTATATACATATTCTAAAGTATCCATCGCTTTACATGCATACTCTTTATTTTATCTTATCAAAATAGATTTTATGAATATGATAATACCTTACCTCTTAAAATAACATCATCAACAGCAGATGCAAAAGCATAAAAACTTTCACAAGCCTCGTTCGCAAGTTGGAGCCATAAAAATAATTTACGAACGAGCAACTTGTGATATGAATAACTGAGTTTTTGTATCACTTCCCTCATAAATCACTGCTGGAAGTGTTGATGGAGCGGAGTTGTCGCTAGTGAGAGCTATAAATGATTCATATCACTTCTAAAGTTCGTGCTGGTTAGGAATCACTCACTCACTTACTTTATGGCGTGGATTAAATAAATCGATGAAATTTAATAGGCCAACAATAATTTGTTTCCTGTAATATATAATTCATAATTCGCAAGAGAAGCAACATAATATCTCATAAGTAGTTGAGCCTAGAACACTAAAAGTATAAAATTCATTTAAAATAATGGACTACAGTGATACAAAAATTAATGACACGGAGTTTCCGACAATTATTAATCTGTTGATTAATTACATGCTGATAAAAAGACCTGATGTAATTCCCATAATACAAATCCAGCTTAGTTTGGGGCTGGATGTTGCTATATGAAAAGTGTCCAGCATTATTTATTTATTTAATGTTGTGAAGTGTTTTCAGTGATACGAATGACTTTTTCAGAGCTACATTTCCGCAAGCTCCTGACAAATGTCCTCATTACTCTTTGCCCCCAAATAGAGGTTTCTTCTAGTTTTTCTATCTCAGTGTTAACGACACCGTGATGTGCCAGCTTTTAGTATGATTAATAAATAGTGGACTCTATCGTTTGCGGCTGATGTAGCAGATAATTACTGAACTGATCGATATAGTCAGAAAAGCGATGATTTTCTTACTTAATCTATACTAATAATAAAGAAGGGTTTCTTTGCTTTTTGTTTGAACGCACTGATCTCTTTAACTACTAGTCGATTTTTTGCATTTGATAGCCCGATTCTTGAGTAAAGCTATAGACTATTTAACATCACACTACAACTTTTAGGAGCTAAGCAAAAGAGTAATAGCGCGTACGGGCGATGCGATGCGGTTTAGGGCGGCCGAGGGCGGCCGTGGCACGGCTTTAAGGTTTTCATACTATGTTTTTGACGACAAGAACATATTATAGAAATGCCTCAACTTTGAGTGTTGGCAACACAAGCAACACATGAGCTGATCACCAGTTTGGTATAGACATGGTATAGGCATTTTCAGTAACGAGAATTCTAAATTGTCGTATATATTATGTATAGGTTCTAAAAGGAACATATTTTGCTGCTGTCTCAGAACCATCAAATAATATTGGTCAGCCAATTATTTTAAAACCGGTGATTATTTTACGACTATGTACTAGCGTGCATAGTTGTAAAATAATCGCCATACATACTCGTAGTTCGTATGAACATGCCTACTCGATCCGTTCGGCAAAATGATTTGAGCACGTTCATCCCGCTGAGTCCGCATTCTACGAGTAGGTACCTATGTACAGGCTCGTTGCGGCAATCAACTTTGATGCATTTGCTGGTTTTGGTCAATTTACCTGCTAGTGGCTTGGTTTTGTGGAGCACTGCTGATACGTGAGCTTACCTTTATTAACCTCGGGTTCCAATAACAGTAAAACAATGACATGCTTTGTTTTTCTTTAAAAAAATAAAAGATTTATTTATTTAGTATAATGCATTTTTGCAGTTTATAAAAAAATGACAGTAAGAAAGTTGATTTACTTACGGTTGGCGTGCTACAATTCTTATCACACTTTTAGTTGAGTAGAGTCCTACTATTCTACTATCTTTCTCTCCATCAAGTATTTACAAAATGTAAAATTTTTGATTTTTAGATAAGGTGTTTGGACATTTGTTGCTAATAATCTCCGCAACAGTTGAGTCGATTTGGATAAAATTTAAAACCAATGTTTTTCATGTCCTTGAATGTACCCTAATAGTATAACTTATTAACCTACCAAGTCTCACCATAGTGAAAGTTCTATCAACCGATTGTCCAAGTAGGCTCAGAGATTTTCGCTCACTTCTCTCCACCAATTACGCACATAGGTACGTACTTTGCTTATAGAGACACCAGTATTGGTGAAAACAGAAAGTATTATGATGAATACGTATGTAACCATCATATAAATTGTATATGCTTGGCGTCAACCTCTTTGTGTAGGAGTGTATTGTGTTTAGACCCTCCTGGAAATTGATATCTTCACAAAAGCTCCGACACTTATCCTTCCTGTGATAGTGCGTGCCAGGAAAGTTGGAATATTTTACTCGGACGTCGTTCATTCTCGTCTGAAAATGTTCGTTAAACTACCACGCTTCTTTTCGCCCTTCATAGCAGGAAAACCAATCCGTACAGCAGTACCATTGTTATCTTTAGGATCTGAAGCTAAGTTATTGCAGATAACCCTTGTTCAGTTTTCACATAAAGTTGGTAGGTACACTAAATAAAGTCACAGTCTGATGAGGGTACTTTTAACCTTTGATTATAATGAATTATTTGCTTTTTATAAAGGGTTTATCCACTATTAATACAAATCACAAGAATGAATTATTCCCTGCTGTGGTTGATTTTTTGGCATATTATACACTAGCCTATTATAATACGTGCCTAATATTTGCACGACAAATTTAGTCGAGTACAGTGATACCTAATAACGTATCATAAGAACTAATGTACCTGTATTCAAGCAAATAAAGTTTTCATTCATTCATTCATTCATAGCTATACTAGCATATAATATATAGCCGCCCTCGGCCCCCAGCACACCGCGCTGCAATCCCGCCCAAGCTTTTAGTTCTTTTTCTCAGATGTTAAATAGCCTATCCCTTCTTCATGAATTAGGTTATCAAATTCAAAAATATTTTTTTAAATCCGATAGACAGGTAGCTCAGAGATTAGCGCGAAAAAAACTTTTTAGCTTTATTATTAGGATAGAAAATAGATTGCCAAATATTTTAACAGCTTAGCAGTCAGCAAAAGCATTTCAAAAACTAAAAAAATACTCTACGTTCAAAATATATACTGTTACCAAAGCCATTAATAAAATTGAAATACAAGCTAAGGGCGTTTTTCACGGGGTGGTTTTCGCAGAGGCTTTGAAACTCGAGCCGTGGCCGACCTACATTTTATATGACATGGTTCACACATGGCCGTGATCGTACGAACGATCGTAAGCGAATACGAGTTCGTACCCGTAGAAAAAAATATGTTTTTGTGGGTGTTTTCTATCGCCTATTGCAGTCCCCTCTAGAAGTTAGGCAATTAAAATGTAAAACCCTTTCTTGAAGTCTTAAAAAACGATTGCAATAAAACGTATTACGATCGATTTAGTCATTTTGGTGAAAAACATTCAAATCTGAAAACAAACAATCTGTGACCCTAAATGTATAATATGGCTCCATGAGTCGCGATTAAATGTGTACGGACCGATTTTTTTAAGGCACGTTCACGGCACAATGTTTATAGTCCTTTATACTCCCTATCCTAGATTATGCAGATGTATGCTATCCTGACGCTACTGAGGTACAGCTTAACAAACTGGAGCGGTTGCTGAATCTCTGTATCAGATACTTGTACCGCACTGCTGTATTCAATGGAGTCTTCAAATCTAAACTTTACAAACATTTCATCTCTCTAAAAAATAGTCAACAAAATTGAGCATATATAATTATATTTGTATGTATCTAAATATATATCTGGATGTATGTATTTAAGTATGAATTATTTTCCGTTTTATGTATGTAGTTTACTTCTAATTTAAGTAGCTAGTTATTTTGTTTAATAAATTGTTTCTCATAATTTGGTTATCAGCCAAACGCACTACCGCTCCACTCTTCATAACACAAAGGTTAGCTGGAAGAAAATGCTAATTAGCATTAAATTCGCCTATGTACTTGTTTTATCTGGTGCAATAAAGCATTTTATATCTATCTATGCAGCAACCACCATGTGTAAAACAACTAAAAGTACGTGCTTGGCGAAGTGTCCCCGGATCTCGCTCAGGCAGGTAATCCCGTTTGATCAGCGCTCATGCGTGTAAGCTATGAACGCGTGCCGCAACCAGCCTATTTTTGTACCGCTCTGACGAGGATAATGAGAACACGGGCTTTTCAAAATCCATGTTTAATAATAACCTTAAGCAAACAAAGGTTGTTATGTATATAAAGAGGCTTAATACTAATAGCTCTTCTGCAATTTAGGGCAGAAGTTATTGTACAATACTATTGCACTACAATAATTGATGTCATTGTGCTCTGTCGATAATGGCCATTTGACCGTTTAGGTAAATGAAGACCACAAGTACCACTGCAAATACCCATTCGGACCGACACAAGTACCTATCACTATGAGAAAACTATTTTTAGTTCTAGAGAATGCCGGTTTCCTCATGATGTTTTCCTTCACCGTTTTGAGAATACACTGGTGTTTCTGGATACCTTCTTGCCTAGATACTCTACACGATTTCTTATAAGAAGTTACTTATGTCTCTTTTTTAAGTTATCTTAAAGATTTAAAACCTTTTTTACAAATAATCCTACTACTATTATAAACGCGCAAGTTTGTGAGGATAGATGTTTGTTACTTTTCACATAAAACTACGAGTACTGAACTGATTTTGATGAAACTGTACTGTAATATAGCTTTTACACCAGAATAACACATAGGCTACTTTTTACGCGGGTATCTGGGTACCACGTGAGCAAAGCCATGGGCAGAGGCTAGTATTTTTATAATATGTGTATCATGATAATGTGTAAGTATATCACGTAGCATGTTTATACCTACTCATATGTACCGATTTCAGATGATAGTAAATCAGTATACCCTAATCCAGGATAACTGTGGGGCACGGCTGCCGGGAAATGGCCCTCCTCATTAGGTGACCTCACCTGTTTGCCCTGAAAAGGGTTTACGCGCGGATGTGGTTTCATACTTAATAAAAATTACATTGTTATTTTAATTATAACTGTGTTATTAAAATGCAATCAGTGCTTTTATGTTTTCGCTAGAACATGATATTAAAGTGAGACGTAAACGTTTTCTTTATCCACTTATAAGCTTTTTCACCCACAACAAGCCTCTTCATATTGTAAAAAAGGGATTTTTCACGTACCGCACTATCGGTGAAGGCACCGACTAAGTTTCGACTCATTCCGAGAGTCTTCATCAGGGTGAGTGATCGCGACGCTCTCCTTCCGCGTCGCGTCAAGCCTACACCGATAATGCGGTACGTGAAAATTCCCGTTTTTACAATATGAATAATCAAATTCACGATAGTTTTTGGAATAAAACTAGCCTCTTCTTAAGCATGCTTAACAAGGGCAAACTAAACCGAATACGCTTAAATAAGTAAAGGGTATTTTAGGTCTAAGGCATTTAACAAATGCCCTAATTGCAAGATTTATTGAAAGTTAAAAGGGCCAAGTTTAAGATTGCAGCCTATGTGAGGACAAATCTAATTAGGCTTCACTGTACAATACGAGCTAAACAACAAGTACTATACGTGTCAGAATCTAAAGGCATTACACCCTTCCATCTCCATCTTGCACAAAATTTATTTGGCGTGTAGCAAATTCAAACGTGAAAGTTTGTGAGGATGGATGTTTGTTACTCCTTCCCGCAAAAACTACTGAATGGATTTTGATAAAACTTTACAGTAACATAGCTTATACACCAGAATAACTCATAGGCTACTTTTATTCGGGTACTACGCTGGCGAACCGTTGGCAGAAGCTAGTGTATGATAGAAGTCCCCGAAATGGTCTACTGAGTGTGAATAAAACTTAAGATGAAAATAATTGTGCCATAGAATCTAACTGTTCTGTTAACTCTGTCGTCCGAGATATTTCTTATGTAAAAGAAACTAGAAATTAACTAAGTATATATACGAGAGATTCAGATATAGATACTTACGTTCAAACTAACTTTGAACTTAGTACTACTTAAGTTCAAAGACACTTTCAGGATGAGGAGATATCCAGGCGCTCAAACTTCCCGTGCTAGACATTCTTTAGGTAATTCCATACTTAGGTATTATGTTAATTGTATGTTGCTTTAATGAGTAGGCATGGGCGGTCGAGAATTCCATAAAATCAATGCCATTTAACAGTAATCTACTTATGCAGAAAATAAAACTTATGTAAGAAATAACTCCCGAAGATGAATATTATGGAACGTCGTATGGATCCCATACGACGTTCCTTTTTAATGCTAAGTGGACACTGTTCTTCACAGTGTGTTGGTGATGACGATGATTATTATTATTTTAAAATATCTTAGCTCTGATATAGCTCTTGGCTAAACCAGCCTTTTGCTCTAGCTTTTGACGATGTTGTAGCTACAAGTTTTGAAGAAAACTGAAGTTCATTGAATGTAACTAAAAGACTTAAGAATTTAGGGCAATAAATTGACGAGAATCATTCAGGCTTGGTCTTGTCTTCGTAATATTGTAAAGGCTTCAAAGTTTTGACTTTCGTATTTTCCTCGCAAGGAATTTATTAATTAAACGAAATTGCTTATTCATCTCGCGGTTTTAAACCTCTTAAATTTTTTGCGAGATATTTTTAGAGGTTTCGTGTTGTTTCTGTGTACCTAAGTACCTACATACACAAAAACTCTGCTATATATATATGTCCAGCAGCGAACTCCTGTACTGACTGTTGCTGCTGCTGATGGTGATGAAGAAGTTACTATGTCCAGTTCTAGTAAGTAGGTTAAGGACCCCTCTTTCCAACACCGCGAAGGAGCGAATCTAAAAATCGACCAAAATAAGAATAGCGTTTAAATCCTAAATAGTCGTACAACCCACTTACTCGTACCTATCTCACTAGGAACATTCAACGCTGCAATCATATTTGGGTGGGTATGGATGGGCCTTATTATATGATGCTATAAAAAAAACACACATGTACCTATGTACCTATAGAGTTTCAAAAGCAAAAACAAAACAAAATGGATTATGTCCACATCGATTCCGGTAAAATAAATTGATGTGCGAAGTCATCAATCAATACTGTGTCATCAATCATACATTTCATTGTGTACCTAGAGAGTCACAGAATTTAATAAAATTGCGTACCTACCTATCCACTTATAAAAACACCTACCCAAAACTTAATCGATGTTACGATTATCAATTGCTGTGTTTCGGTGTGTGAAGGGGCCGGTGAATTTAAAGGCACATGAGACTCTTCACCATTATGTCTCAGGATCAGCGACTCGCCAGTGATACCTCTGGTGTTGCAAGCGTCCATAGGTTACGGTAACCATTTACCAATAGGTGGAACGAATGCATGTTCACTGCGTGTTGCTTTTTGTGGACCTATGCCACTTATGTGGTATAAAAAACATATTTTTTTCATTATTTAACATTTCCGGTCCACTTACGTTCACTATGGATAATGAACCGAAAATCGCTGGAGGTAAAGATTCTTAAACCTTCGCGACCACGCGAACAAGGCGAGTCGCGACGCTGTGTAGAATGGCCCTCGTAAAGTAAAAAAGAAAAAGAAAGAAAGAAAGTACATTTATTTGACACACACAATTACACTGAAAGAATATAGGTACAGACTTATATAAATATTTCGGCCCTTCAGGTCGAAGGTTGCAACGGATTGGTGTAAAAATATGCGAATCGATACCGCTCGTAGTGGAGGCTTTTGTCTAGCAGTACATTCTACAGGGCAATAAAAATGGGGTAAAAAGTTATTTTGCTCACAGAAACTTCAAACAATTTATCTATAAAGTTACAAAGGCAAATTAAATGTGCTGAAAACGAATTTTAACAAAGCAGTCCTAAAGCGTATCTTCCGTTCAAATTACAGCAAACCAAAGCTAAACTAACTAAACGGAAACTATTCCGGTGCCGTGTCGCATAAAGCAGAACTTGCATGCCAAGTGGCACAACAAAAGACCTAACCACGTTATTACAATCTTGTACAAAGATCTACTCGGAGGTAAAATTGAAAATTTCCTTTAGAAAAGGATGGTCTGCAAATTACAAAGGCGATGGAAAACGTCAGCTTTGCCAGGGCAGGATTGCATGTGCAAGGTAGTAAGAACTTTCTAACATTCATTTCTATAGCAAGTTAATTTTGAACTCTGTTTTCTACTTGTCGTCGAGAAAATAGGCTTCTTTTCTTAATTTAATTGTAGAGTAGATAGTTTAATAGATGTTTTCTAGTTTTAAAGTAGTTGTATTATCTGTTGTATAATTTCCGGCAACACACTGTCATACTGGCATAATTATTCTGGTTATTGTTCATTGGAATAAACGACTTTGTATTTGAAAATATATTTTAATATAAATACTTAGAAGTTAAAAGGATATAGTTAAAATTACAGAACGTTGTTGTATGTTTCTATATTTTTGGAATGCCCCCATGAGAAAAAAACTATTTAAAAGATTTCGTTTTAACCCTGTTTTACTTCTCTGAATCCAGTTTTATCCAGCCCTGTTTTTAGACCAGCAACCAGAGACTATAATAAAAAGCGCACTCTGTTTCGACTTGATGGTAACAAAATATAGTTTTGGCTGTTTCCAGATTCCTAGAAGATTGTTCAACATTTTCTTTAGAGGCTGCCAATTTTGTATTATGCACATAAAAAAATCTGACGAAGCTAACCTTAATTACCTAACCAGTACTCGTTTTTTAAGGATGTTGACCGAATTCGTAACATAGTCTCGTAAAAAGGTTACGAACACGTATTGGTAATGTCATTTCCATGTTTATGTGCCCATTATATGTAAGGTCATTACAAACGTTAGGGAGTGTCGAGTGATTTGATTACCTACCTGCGGGTGCTGGAATAATCTGCTTACACTAAAGTACAAACTGTTATAGCACAGGAAGCTCATAATCCAGATAAGCTGAGAGAAAAAATTGTTTTAATAGGTTCCTAAAATCAAATTCTAAGTTATCTTGTTATTTTTCTTAAGTGAACCCACACTTAAGGGAAATCACAAGATTTCTTGCACACTTCAAAAACCAAACCATTGAAATTTGTGGTGTTGTGATTTTTCGCAATCCTCTTGTACCTCCGAGGAAGGTTTTATATAGGTTCTAACGCCACAAGTCGATAGAAATACCTATGCAAGCAGGTAATGGAATACACGTGTCGGGAGTTTTATAACTTTAGAAAAAAACACTTTTGTACCTAATCGGCGGAATCAGCGACAGATGTTTTTTCCAAGCTCTACGATTATCTTTGGTCCCAAAATGGAATGTAAAGTTGCGAGGTAAGCTTATTGGATCAGCCAAATCGACCAAATCTTGCTACCCGCTGAGCAATACCCAAAGCATCAATATTGATTACATAAGGTGCACGTTGGTATTGGTCTACGTAGGGCTGATTGAACCAGATTATTGCCAATCAAGCGGAATATCCACCATCTATCCTTTACGTCCCTATTATTACCTTTAATTCCTGATCAGTGACCATTTTGCAATAATATGTCCATAAATACTAACAAGTATACCCTTGTTAGTATTTATGGACATATTATGTTAAGTAGAAAATATTGTTTACGGGTGAATACATATGACTGCAATTGTGAGGTAAAGGAAAATTAAGCTGCCCAGGACGTGTCGAGACACGGCGAGCTAATTTGAAACCTTGTATTTCGTGGATAGGGGCTTCGTGGATAGGGTCTCAGAAATGTTCAAGGAATTCTCAAAGTAAGATATAAACTAAAATAAGTACCGTCTCAATAACCTTAATAAATAACCGTCTTGCTTGATTCATCTTCTATACTACAAACAATTGTTTGTACTAGGTATATAGAGGTATTGATAATACCGAAATAGTTACCGAAATAGACGACCGATGTGGCGCGGTGGGCGAAGGTCCGCCTGCGACACAAGAGGTTGCGGGTTCGATTCCCGCCCTGGGATAAATGTTTGTACGATCTGCAAATATTTGTTCCGGGTGTTCTGGGTATTTTCTATGTATAATAAAAAAATATCTATCTATGTAATGTATTGTATTAAGTATATCAGTCATCTAATACCCATAACACAAGCTCTGCTTAGCTTGGGGCTAGATGATGCTGTGTGGATTGTCCAGCATTATTTATTTATTTAGTTACTAGTATTGTATAAACTAATTTATAAATTAAAATAAAAACAGTTTCGAAAGATTTCCATACATAAAAATGAATATAACCTAGGTAAAAACCAAGTTTTTTCTTATAAATAGCGTTTAAACAGCTGCAAAACGTGATACTATACCCCTACGAACGTGCTCGCTAATGATAATCAAAAGCAAATGAACAACTCAAATAGATAGGTAGAAGCGTGACACCCACCACCCGGCTGTCTGCGACAGGCAAGGGAGTCCCAACGCAATCATTTTAAAACGAAATGTCTGATAGAGTACCGGCAAGCTATAAAGCCTCGTTTGACAGCTGTACAGGTACTTATTCGTGCCGATGGTCCTTTAGTTATTTTTATTTTATTCAATTCAATTCAATAATTTATTTTAGACCGATATTATAATTAAACATACATAAAAATATTATATTGTCCATATTATAGATACGTATTATTAAATAAAAACTACAGCCTAGGTAAGAGGTACATAGAGCCACTAGATTTACGAGTGCACAACATGATATCTCGTCCAGCGCTCCATGAAGGCACAGTCGGTGTCTCGTCTCTCTGCAATGAGTAGCAGGTAGTACCTGGCGCATCATGGACGCTTTTGTTTCCGCAAAGATTCCTGATGCATTACAGAAGCGCGGCAGCCCCATTAGCACTCTGAAGGCATTATTATGAACGCGCAAGACATTATACAATTTATATTGCAAAACGCGTCGCGCCATGCATGGCGCGTTTTTGGAGAGAGAAAGTCGCGACCACTCACCCTGATGAAGACTCTCGGAATGAGTCGAAACTTAGTCGGTGCCTTCACCGATAGTGCAGTACGTGAAAATTCCCGTTTTTACAATATGATAGTTTTTGGAATAAAAGTATACAAATTCTGCGTCTGACTGATTACTTCGGACCAGAATCTGGTTACATTAATCTTTACGCATCCATGGGTCCTCGGAACATCAAGTTTCTATTGTCGGTAGTCCCATTATTTGTCAAAATCAAGGAGTTCACAATTTGTTAAGGCTCAGTGACGGTTGGCAAACTGTCAAAAGTCGCTTCTTAGCTTGCTATACAGCAAATATATGGCAAATGGAAGTAGGTTATATTTTAAGAAAGAAAAAACTTTATTTTGACACTAGTACTGCCCACGGCTTCGCTCGCGTGGTACCCTGTTAAGTAAACTGTAAGTTAGTAACTGTTAACTATAAGTACTACTTTTCATCGGCTAAAAGTAGCCGAACCTCCTACGTCCATACTTACAAACTTCACCTCTTTATAATATTATAGTGAGGATAAACTATGAACAGCGTCAATGAAAAAGCAAACACGCTCATGTCTGTATTCCTCATTATGGACATCATGTTGATCATAAACAAGTTTTTTTTGTCAAACCCTCAACGTTTGACCATCATCGATTGCAACGCCTCCTAGTGCCTTGTGACAGTAAACCTAAAAACCGTGAACAAATACTAATCGATTGAAAAAACTGCATTACAATCCGATTAGGCGTTTTGTGGATAAATGTATTTAAACAAACAGACGCACTCCTTAAATCGCGGACAAAAAAGCAAAATCAAAGGAAGGTAGTAAAAAGGAAAGTATTTTCGTGCATGAATATAAATTGATTTTGCCAGTTCCAAATATAATAAACTTCTGTATGCAAATGAATTATATTATCTTAGGATGTTTGAAGAGCCTTATGACCTTTCAAAAACGTCTTCGACATTCTTTCTTTCTTTTTTCGATTTAACATGACTTTACGATTGATGCTTATGTACTCATAAAAAATTAAGTCTATAAGAACTTAAACAGCTCATTCAGAATTACAGTGTCACACAAGATAAAATACCCTGTAATTGATTTGGTCCAATTCCATACAAACGGTAAGTAAAACTGTGTTCAAATAAAACCCACCAATAGAAGTGAAACTCGAAGCTAGCATACTTACTTATAAGGGATATACTTAATCAAAGATTTTTATAAAAAAACTATTGTAGTCGAACACGGTCGCCTCCAGTTTTGTAAATGATGTTACATGTTGTAGGAAACTAAAATGTTAATTCGTTCATTCATTTGCCTAGCTGCAAATATTTACCTTTCATTTGCGACCGCAATAGTAATTTCATTTGTCATTAATTTGACAGCAAATATAGGTACGGCAGAAATGCCAATTTTGTAAATTTTTTGACCATGGTTTTTGAATTGACTCGTTAAAAATATTATAAAACGCCCAATAACTACCATTTTACTGCAATTATCTCAAAAATATTGATATTTTTAATTTCTTAAAGGAAAAACGCCCATCCCTCAATTTTTAATTTATCAAAAATATCCAATACTTATAATTTATATTTTATCTAAGAAATCTATATGCCAATTTTCAAATGCCTAACATGCACCGTTTCGAAGAAACTCACTACTATTCAATAAATATGACCTCAATTTTGTACCTCTGTTCCTTTCTCTGCGTACGTACTAATAGGAATGCAACATCCAAATTTAAAGTCTCTAGGACCAATGGTTTAGGGTCTGCGGTAGATCTCTCTGTTAATAGGTATGTTGTTAAATTTCTGTCACAGATGAATCATAATAGCTTCTGACTCATAATACAGGTCATCAGTTAGCTCCGCATACATGAAGTTCTAGACAATTAATTGTGCCTGTTTGCTGGCTTTGTACTAAAGCTCTGTTATTTATATACTTAGTTTAGTCACTTTTTAGTTACTTCGGGAGCAGCGGGCTCTGAGTCCCTCCTGTTAGCTGCATTGTCTGTCATACCTACTGACACTCATTCTGGCAAAAGTTGATGCATACCCACTTTTGCGCGAGATTTGTCTTATTTATTTGTATTTTATTCTTTCGGCTAGCTATGCCATCTATTTGCTATTGTTCAAGTAATGCTCAACTAAAGCTTACTGTCTGTACGAAGTAGTAATTGTTTAAAGGTTAAACATGATGCAATTTTGTATGTTATATTATAGATTTAAATTAAGTATGTAGTTTTATAAGTTTTCAATAAGTTTCTGTAACTTAATTAACGTTTATTTAAGTATTATGATTGTGCGTCCTAGGATTACATTTACACTGGAATTGTACTTCTACATAATTAGAATATATTACCTCAATAAAAAACAAAAAAAAAAAAAGTTACTTCTGTAAGAAAAACTGGACCGATTTTTAATCCTCCTCGAGTTCCTCCTAGACTTTTTAATCAGACTTTTGTAAAAACTGTTTGTTCTTCCGATACCCAAAAGGTAACATTTTTATGTTACCTTTAATGCTAATCTGATCAATACATTCTAAAAAGCAAGAACTCAGAGATTCTGTTTGATAAAATCAGTTTTTAGATCGGCATATTATAATAGGTCGGAAATCACCACCCCTATCTCGGCATTCGAGTGCTCGCTCTAACTGCTTTGTCAGTTTTCACTGCAATTTTACTATTGGACTTCGAATTCGTAACTCGACACGAGAACTTGTCTTCCATAGACTTTTTCCTACTGTTTCAATCAAAATACTTTGAAACCTTTGGTTCGACTGGTGTTGATTGAAACGTTAATTTTCCTCTATATGTTAGTTGAAGTATTCAAACTGAATTGCAGCACCAGCTTAGCATAAGCTCCAAAAAAATATTTCTGTTTGTCTTCTCTGTCAGACAAAATAGGAAGAGAAAAAAACTTTTTTCCTCTGACAAAACCGTTGTCTTGATTTTGTGACGTGCTGTTTTTAGGTACAATGAGACTGTTCCTCGGGAACTCCAGACTAAAAACAATTCTAAGGTAGACAATATTACTAGTAATTGATAGCAATTTGTGAAGAGGGTTTGAAAAGCTGATAATATTTACATAACAAAAAAATATTTGTTTATAATTGATACAATATAAATCTCATTACAAACGACCTTTATCGTATTAAATGTAAAAGAATAAACGACAAAAGATGTAAAACGATTAGATATTTCTTTCTTGGAACCTGCAATTACGGTACCACTATAACAATATTTCAGCGCTTAAACTTCATTTAAAAAACGCTGGAATTTTTATAAGAGACCGCTGTCGTCCTCATTTGTAACCGTATATTCACATGTGCTGCTCATACAGGGTGTCTGGTGTATCATTGGGAACAGGGACTACTTGAATGAATAACAACAAAACGATATCAAAATATATTTTAGAGCAGGTCTTAGCTTAGTAGTTTTTATTAACTTGGATTCCAGACGTCATATGTCCTTTAGCTGATAAGTTCCTGCATTGTTTTTTTCTTATAAAGTAAGTACTCCAACGAAAACATTGAAAATATGTTAAAACGAAATTTACAAAATCAGTTTTTTTGTGTTTTATCGAAATAATGTTTAAACCTTGAGACACCCTATATGCTCGTGGAACACTCGTATAAATCTTCATGAGCGCCATCATGAAAGTGCATTTTCCACGTACGCGGTAATTTCTCGACCATATATATCATCATTCGTGAGACATATTCTTCGGAAACTAGTTAAAGTTTTATGAATATTAAACGTGATCGGGAGTTTGTTTATTCTAAAATTATAACAAAACTTCAGTTTTTAGTACAGTTTTTAATGCTCGCATTGCAGTGCTCCGATTTGAAGGGTATGAATGCCGGTGAGATTACAGGCTCACGAGATTTTTCACCATTGTGTCGCAGGGTCAGCAATAGACACAACATGCTTTTGTCTAAGGGTTAAATATCTAAAGGTAAATGGCAATCGAGTACATTTTCTGTAGTAAGTATGAAACAGCTATGAAAGGTGCTAAGAGCATGTTTGTGACCGTGAGTTGACCAACGGAATAACAGCCTATATAAACTCCTGACAGCCCCTCTTTTTATTTATGTTATTTATATTAAATTGAATAACAATTAGGGACTCTCATCTCGAATCCAGTAAACAGTGACTATTCATGAGATCCACCGCAACAAGCTGCGTTGGCCATTCAAAATTAATGACTCACTCTCACACCCTATTTTAACTGTGCAACATAGACATAACGTCCAATTTAGTCTATAAAGCTACAGTCCCAATTATGATTTACAAATCAGTTACAGCAATACAGACTTTATGATAAAGGGGTAAAGTTCAAGAGATTGTAGACGTTATGAAAACTTATTTCCCCCGTTCATAATTCTATTCCAAATTAAATATTAATTTGTTTCCGTCCAAGCGTCCACACTGAATTGTTTAGTAAGTAATTTACATGCATAATGGGATGCAGTCTCTATTTTAATTGTCAGTTCATTTGCAATACCTTATTATTAAATACATGATTAAAACCATACCTACGTGCATCAGCTTTTTGACGGTTCGATTGAAAGAACTGATTTTTACTAATGTGGAAAAGTCATGTAAATGTAAAATCAACCAACGAATAAATAACAATATTTATGTCATGGTTTGTTTTTGCAAATCACGGAACTCAGCTTTAGTCGATACCAGACCAGCCTTAGTCACTGAAAATAGAGTGCATCAAATTATGAACAATATCATCTCACGAAATACTTTTTACATAGGTAAATACTACTATTTATGTAGGTATTTGGACAGGTACTGTAGAAAGGTTTTTACAGAATTATCATTAACATTAATTCTACTGGTATTACTTGTATTCATAAAGTAAGGTATTGAACGTAACTTTTTAATGATTTCATTTTTTAAATTTCTGTTTTACAAAATTTTCTGATCTAATGCACGGTACCTAGGTTTCAGACGAGGAGAAAGAAACTACATGCGAATTCCACATTAATTTGGATGGTATTTAGTGCTCAGGATACCAAATTAAAGAAGGTTTTTACTAATTGGAGAAAATAAGGATTCCTCAAAGTGATTGTGATACATCGTGAAATCTAGTGATATAAAGTGGTTATCGTCAAATTACCACTACTTTAAAGCTTAGTTGCACTGTGGGTTTCGACTGCAAAAAGTGGTTATATTTCACCGTAAACCTCGGCTATGGACTGTGAGCTGGATTAGCTGTTTATCTCTCTGGGGCGCTCCGTCGACAATGTCCGGTTCGTGCTATCGCCAAAGAGGCCCAAGTCTAGAGTGGTTTTCTATCTTGTTATATAGAGAGGTCCACTGAAGTACGTAGGGGGGGTGTGCGTGTGTCCTTACACTGCGTCTGCTGGTTCAATTTATTATAATTATTTATTTTTAGCCCTCGATGCCCCACTGTTGGGCAAAGACGGGAGAGTCCTTTATTCATTCCTTTCCTGCACCAAAATGGGCCAATCTGCTCGGAACTTTTTAAGCTCATCCCTCCCTCGCTCATTCTCGGTCAGTTTGTATTGGCTAGAAAATTAAGATAAACCAGTCAGATGCGTGGGCCTTTCGAAATCTTGATATTACATTGTTGCAATCTTATCGTGCAGAAAACCAGAAATAGAACGAATAAATAAATAACATCAAACAGACACATCTGATACATACTGTATCGTGGGTATCAGGGAATATGAGTACCGTGGTACCACAACACCACCCCGGAACAGATATTCGTAGAACATGCAAACATTAGCCCCGCTACGGGAACCGAACCCGCATCTCTTGCGTCGCAACCTGCGTCTCGCCCACAACGACATCGAGGTCGTTTTTCAAAATCTAAGAAATCCACGAGTTATTTCCATCGCAAAATAATATTGTCAGTCCCCATTTCTTACTTTATCTCCCAACTTGTACCGTGTCTTGGGAATCTTAATTTCGGTAGCAGTGGCTTAGCGAAATTATCCAGCATTCAGTCTCGGCCTGGCTGCAAACTAACTTCATTGTGTAATTAGCTTTTCAGATATTTCCCAACTTTATAGACGGGACTAAGTACAATGAAATTATAAAACTGTTCAAAAGCATTGATGCGACACTTTTCGTTTTCGACAGACAAAAAATATATCTTTGCAATAAAAAACTGACTTCATATAAACTAAGAGTGTTTTTGATGACTTTACCAGTTTCTGGTGAAGTCATCAAAAATGTAGCGCAAATTCGGTCAAAACAACAAGAGGAAAATCTTCGAGTGAATTTGAATTTGACGGTTATCATATCACTTTTATTAATCCTGCAAGAAATTGTATGTCCTAATAAAGCTATTTTGTTGCGGTTTTTAGATAGCAAGCTGTATAGGTATATACAAAAATACTTTTACATAGTTGTATGTATAAAAGTATTTTAATTAAGTATTTAAACAATTTAAAGCTAGATATTCAGTAAGCTGACTAATACGGCTTAGCGGATTTTTTAAATGATATATTTCCATATTTATTTAAACTTTTGTGATATCACTATTATATCGAATGTTAAAAATTGTGTTTATTGAACTTGTTCTAAACTAAGTACCACCCGCTTGAATATTAATGTATATTCTTCATTGTGTAAACCCCCGGAGAAATAGACACAGTAGCTTAGACAGACATGGTAGACGTGGGTAGCGACGGAATATTATAGTGCTCTAATCTTCGTTGGCAGGCAGAACATTCATAATTATTATCTTCATGACTACTATGTTGAGATAATGCTAGGAGTTACACGAGCTATTTCTTTTGTTATATAATACACATTAGGACTCGCATCTATTTTACTATTTATGACGTAACAAAATATAGATCTTCGAGTCTTCATTTTGTTTGATAGAAATTGTACTTGAAATTCTTGCTAAAACACACGTTTACCTACTTTTTACTCACACAACCAAAGAACATAACCTACAAAATTGAGAGGCACATTATATTATTCTGTACCAAACTCGTAGCCATGAGCAATAATTTATTCATCAATCATTGCTGCAGGTCGATACTGTAGCTTCAATGTGAATAGTTGTCGGTTTATTACAGGTATTATCTGCAACATATTCTACCTGGCTCTACTGTCTCCGTTGATGAAATTCCCTTAATTTGTAGGCACTTGGCGCTAGAATTTTGTAAACATATTTTACTCTACAAATGAAATTAGACAAGAAGGTATTTACAACATTTACCTATGTTCACGGTGTGACAAAGTAACAGCCAACTAGCTTACATAATGTTTTCATACATAATATATACCAACATAATATGCTTAATAAAAAAAAAGCATTTTTTTAATCAAGCTTTATCCTTGAAAGCCTAGGTAAACTCAAAAGTCCTAAAGAATGAACACGCTTTTGAGGCTTGCTTTGTAAACATAAAACAAAATTAGATTTCAGAATTTAAAGCTGACTTATCAACAAGGGTTCTTTACACTCTTACAGAATAATGAGGACGTACAGACAAAAGACATTTGCGGAACAATGTGGAAGTAAAAAGAAGTAAAATGAAACGATATAGGGAGGGAGAGATGTGAATCATTGTGCTTCAAAACGCTGAGATACATTGTAATAAACTCCAGACTAAAAGGCACTTCTGGCCGAAATACGGTTTTTGATAATGCCTGCGAAGTTATATTTCTACTTGTATTTACCAACGAAAGAAACATTGTACCTACTATGACTCAACCTACTAAACTCTCAAGCGGTGCAGAGGGAAGTGTAAGAACTATCAATAAAATCGCGTGTACCCACACAAATTTGTGTACACACAAATCGCGTGTGGGTACACGCGATTTTATTGATATATTGATGTTATTTTGATACGATTCTTTTAGTTGTTTTTAACAAGATCGTGGACAATTAGAATATACACATCTCTAATATGCAGTGTCTTTTTTTTCTTTACCAATCATAGAAATAACTAACACTTACACAGAAAAATATTATTTGCAAGCTTAACTTTAATAATTTTAAGTCATTAAATGTTTTATAAATTCATGCAAACTGTACTTACATAGACTGCTTCTATTCTACGAAGAAAATCTCATAAATTTCTGTAAAAAAATCTCAAAGCATCTACATATTTTCCTTTCACAACATGATAAAATCTTCCACAAACATTTCCATTCTCCCCGACGCTATTAAAAGGGTTATTAATAACAGAACACTTGCTACTGCCGACGCTACCTGCTTAGTCACTCCATGAATGCATAAGTTGATGGCATTGTGCCAGGTCCTTGTATGTTTGATTTGGTAATAGATAAATAGCTGCTGCATATGTGCAGTGCCAGTAGCTCTTGGACCTACTGTCTGTTGAACCGCAAAATACAATCAGCATCTTCGAAACCCGCGTATCTAAACATATTCCTTTAAATACAAAGCCCAGACCCTTTGTTAGGAGATTAATCGGAACTTAATACAGAAATGCCTTCTATCAGGTGAGGCTTTTAGTACACGTGAGGTTTAACAACCAAAAAAAGCTAAGGTTGATGATTTGATGATACTAAGTAGGGGGGGGGGGGCGGGGGGGAAGACAGCGTCACGTTTAAACATTATATTTGACGCATTTACACGTTTTGCATATAGTTAACACTAGCTTCCGCCCACGGCTTCGCCCGCGTGTTACCCGGAAAAAAGGTAGCCTATGTGTTTTTCTGATGTATAAGCTATATTACTGTAAAGTTTCATCAAAATCCGTCCATTAGTTTTTGCGTGAAATAGTAACAAACATTCATCCTCACAAAATTTCGCTTTTTTAATATTAGTAGGATTACACGAGACAGGTTGCAAGCCCGTATTCTCGCTCTATCAAGGTATTGTAATACCGTCTTGAAAACAGTATGTTTGCATTATGAGCTGTTTATAACTTTTAATAACTCAAACGAGCTGTTTACCATCTCAGTTCCATACGAAATAGATAAAGTAACATTATAAAGTAATAACTAGCTTGTTCAGTAATTTTTCGATAAATTCACAGTTTAATCCGCCTTATCCCATTTTTCAATAACGGCTTTCCTCTTCGACATTTTAACACGTTTTTCCCTCGTGAAATATTGCCTTTGTTTGCAGCTATCGGCAATCCTGACGTATCCGTGTGCAGTTATATGCTGACGTATCCGTAAGCAGTTATTTCGAACGATATCATATATTACGCGGCTTACGAAGGATTTCCGGGTCGCTAAAGAGGGGTATTTATCCTGGGCCCAGTGGCTCTACAGAGCTCTACAGAGCCACTCATAACTTTTTTCATAGGTATTTTAATCGTTGCGTGACTGACTGAATGACATTCAAAGTACAGCCAAAACCTGAGGTTTGTTTCTTGAGATGTGGGAGTGTAGCCCTAAAGAAGCAGCGGTAAGATGAAATATGTATTGAAGAAACTCGACACGGACGAAATCGCGAGTCATTCTACTAGTTTTAGAATAAACCACTCTTCATAGTTTTTGTAAAAAAGTTAATTCACACCGCACCGTGGTATCAATCAAGGGCATACAACTAGTTTTCATTTACAATAGATTCAGCGTCAGTCGATTTGCCACATACAAATACAAATACATTTTGTTACACAAATATTACTTCGATTGTGGAAATGCAAAAGTGCTAAAGCACCAATTTATGTGAACCTTTCAGGTAAGCAGTTTGAATTGTACTTTTACGAAAAAATATCATATTAATTTTCCTTAATTGTAACTATTTTGTAAAACATATATCATTCTAGGTTCTGCCCACGGCTTCGCTCGCGTGGTATCCGAATAAAAAGTAGCCTATGTGTTATTCTGATATATACGCTATATTACTGTAAAGTTTCATCAAAATCCGTTCGGTAGTTTTTGCGTGACAAACAGCCATCCTCACAAACTTTCGCATTTATAATATTAGAAGGATAAAAAAATATAAATTATAAATTTCTACAATAATTTATGATGGCGCTTTAGCACTTATGCCTTTCTAATATCGACTCATTACCCCAAACAAATTCTTTCCACTTGCCACTAAGCTATTTACCAAACCACTAATGTACCTAATGTTTGCCTTCTTAGTGTATTATCTTACGTACGGACCAGCTGCTGCCATGAAATATGTTAGAATATGTCCGGGTTTGTACGTTACGATACGCCACTGTTTGGATTATTCCTAAAATCCCCATCGAGTAGTCCCATGAAAGAGGAGTTAGGTTTTCTCGGAAATGCCTATCCATACACGTCGTAGAGTTTTGGGATTAAACATATTTTTTAGTAGGCATGTCTGGGATGATCCCAAATTTTGTGTAGTTACGCCAAAGAAAAGAGATTTTATCGAATTAATTAGCGCACGGTTATTACAATGTTTTTTTTTAACGGCGTCCTTGAAACCGATACAGTATCCGTCAAAATCTCTAAATTTTTTATTTCGTAGAAGCGCTACGAGTATCATACATGTTGCTATAAAATCTTTACACTTTGCTCTAATATGCCTAAAGCTTTCTTCCATTGATCGTGACCGCGATATCACGTATTCTCGATTAATGACGTCCCTATAAATATTTATAACACTGGATTGGACAATATTTCTGCAGTGTGTATTTATTGGCCGTGTGTGCCCGTTATTTTCAATACAAAAATGATTTTATCTTTTCAGTGGTTGTTATTTTTGAGCATTCTGTATTTTTATATTGAAATAAATGATTGTTAATAATGAAAGTAAAGTTCCACGTAGGATTATAATTAACGTGGTTTGGTATCATTTTAGGATATATTACGACTATATCACGTACTTCATAAGGTTGGACTTAAAGCGTTCACATAACGTCAGCTGGAGCATAGAAAATTACGTCGTATAGTCGTATTGATCCTAAAAATACTTATTCATGGAGTTCGACTATTATGAAAATGACAGCCTTTGTGTTTCCGTTGAAAAACACAACGTAGACACGCACTGAGCAAGCCTAAAAATTTTCGTAAAAGAATTGTAGCAGTGGGAATTCACATTTAATGAATTATGTTAATTAAGAGCCTGAATATAGATACCAACAAATTGGAGTTCACACACGTTTAATAAAATAAAATAAGATAATAAGTTGTAATCAGATTTCAAAGACATAAATACTAATTTCACATGAAGTACTAACGACTAATACTAATTTATTAATTGCTAACACATTGTTTTCTGTTTATTACAAATTAACTTCAATTTTGTATTAAATTGTCTAATTTGTGTTTCATTTGCAAAGGCACGCGAGTCATCCGCGTTCGACGTGGATTAATTTCGATAATCCAATTAAATAGCACTATTTTGAAAGGTAAATTAAAAAAATCAGCCAGGTTCAAAATTTTAGCTATTTGGTAAATGTTATTTCGTTGTATTATTTGATAGTGGATTTTTGTAACGGCTATTTCAAGCTTTATTTTTAGTTACTATTGTAACTTAACGTAGGTACCTAAGTAAATATTCTTCGTGCTAAGACACAAAGATAGAAGATTCCTAAGGGAATCTTCTCTCAAAGCATTTGCGATAGCATAATGAAAAAAACTAACATAATATAATCTTGTTAGTCTTACGTCAGTCTTATGTTCACTATAATTTATCCTTTTAACAAGGTTTGGTGGGGTGTATATCTGTGCTTAGGCTAAGGTGTTGTTAGTTCGAACCCATGTAAGAGTAGGTATTTAAGTTAGTCAAAAAAGAGGTTGTCACTTTAATCTGACGTTTAACATTCATTCACTCTGCATACTCCCCGCAAACACACGTCATGGTATTACGCGCGATTTTCGTTACCTATTAAGCATTAGGCAAAATCTCTTACTATCCTCTCCATCCAAGGGTTGTTTGGAAAAGATCGCTTCAAAGCGATAAGACCACACATTGTGCTTTCTCTAGATTTTGTTATTCGCTTTCGTGTTATTTGCTTAGAAATCTAACAGTAAGTAGTCACACTTACTTAAATAAAGCTGAAAAGTCATAGGTAATTGCACAATGCTACTTACTTTAGCCATAACAAAGTTTGGTGTACACTCTATTTGATAGGAATAGTGAGAGTTTTATAATGTAAGCCCCCAATACCTTGAAAAAGTTTATAAGCCTGTCGATAGATTCCTACCTACCATATTCCTCGTAAATTGGATTTAATCCAGTGAGTGTGCACTGGAATTAAACGCATTAATTTCTCCATCGATCGACAATCCATTATTGGATGACCAACGGCCACAGTTGGTATTTTGAAGCTGGATGCTGCTACAGATGTGTACCATATAAAAAGTTCAAAAAAATGAATTTTACTCTCTTCTCAACCTGCCCCTCTACTCGATGTCCCAGAACGTGTATACTAACACGAAAGGGGGTAAATCAATTACAATAGTTTATTTTCAGGAAAATAATTAGAAATTGTTTGACCCTTTAAATACCCTTTAATTATGTTTTAATTATTTTGGATTGTATGTAAACCTAAGATGTAATATTTAACAAATAAGATGTTTGACAACAGAAACCATCTGATTTATTAGTTTCTTAAACAAAAAAAGCTGATTTTATATGACACAAGCTTATGCCCACGGCTTCGCCCGCGTGGTACCCGTATAAAAAGTAGCCTATGTGTTATTCTGATGTATAAGCTATATTACTGTAAAGTTTAATAAAATAAGTTTAGTAGTTTTTGCGTGAAAGAGTAACAAACATCCATCCTCACAAACTTTCGCGTTTATAATATTAGTAGGATTTTCTTCAATAAAAATAACCGAATTGTTAAAAGTCGTAAAACAAAAGTTGTTAGAATAATCTGCATTCGAGATTATATACATTATATGGGACATTCTGTGTCACACATAAATATAAATAGGGTGCTAGTCCAAATCAGATTGAAGTGATTTTGATTATAATGCAAGTAGAAAAATACTGTTACTTACCTTTTTGACAATCTGAATAACATTTATAACAACGTCAATTTTAAAAGTCTTCATGAAATCTCCAGGAAATTCCTCAGAAAAACACAATAGAATACGAGAATAGAATCTTGCCGCATTGAATATCCGCAGACAAAGGAAACAGGATCAGGAACGCACCCGGCTTGGAACCGGAAACAGGCGGTGCAAGGCGCAATATCCGGTTCGGGAAACCGGCTTATAAATAAACTCCAGATTTCCTAGTTTCTAGGGTCTGCGGATGAAGAGATGACAGTTGAATACGGGGAGCGGTTTTCATCCGTTTCTCGTCTGTGGATATCACATCGATTTTGCGGTTTTCAATTGACTTTCTATTTATTTGAAGTGAAATATTGGTACTTATTTAAACCAGCGACCCGCCCGGTTTCACACAGGTGCAATTTACTACTGATGATAATGAGAAAATAACTTCTAAATTTCTAAGTTATCCGGTAGATTTTCCAAAAAAAGTCTTTCACACATCCCTTGTCCTGACAATTAAAAACTAAACAAAAAAATACTGCAAATCAGTTGAGTTGTTGTCAAGTGATGATCTTTTATAAATGCGGCAATTAATTTTAATTTGTATGTGACTTCTGGATATATTAAAAACAACTTTGTAATTAAAAACCAGCACAATTTAAAAAATGAGAGTAATTAAACAGTAAAATGCGGTGATCTCACAAAAAGTTACGGAACAAAGCAAGGAAGTCGCAGTTGCCAAGCAGTTTATTGTTATGCCCCATGAGAGTCCGTTTGTTGGCAAGAATCGGTATTATAAGACATTTTCTTACTCATTCTTTGTAAGTAAAATTGGTAAGTATTTGATCAAGCGAGCTACTTGGACAATCAGGCAACAGTATGTACATACAAACTATAAATATTTATATGCATAATTAAAATGAATAATAATTGAATAATAATAATAAATAATTCATTCATTCATAATTAATTGTATGAAGACAACTACCAAACCGTTCTTTTAATCTTGATAAAACGTAAGAATATGTTTGTTTGAAGAGAGTAATAACAGGAACTACTAAACCGAATAAAAAAAATCTTTGACTAATAGAAAGCTGCACTATTCTGAATAACATAAGCCTGTATTTTATATTAATATTTGTAAATCAAGTCTACCATCAGATTAACCATATGGGTGATTGGTAACCTTTAACTGAGCTCCCGTGTTTCGAAGGAGACGTTAAGAGGTCGGTTCAATCCCATAGAAACAGCCAAAAGAAATACCTACTCATAAAATTTTAATAGCAATTTTATTGAAAAGTAAACCAAACTGCTTAGTCAAGTTCTTACAACAAGTTAAAATTTTCATTACCCATGATGGATATTCTCAGATACATACTCAGAATGTAAATTTTTGAGGATGCCAACTAGAGGGTAGTCAAACATTAAATTTAGCACATGCCCGCGTTTTGCAAGTAATTAGCGTTCCACGTGACAGGTTGCAAGCCTATCGCAGCTTATTGGAACACTTATTAAATTTCGTTAAAATGACCTAGTTAAAAACGGTTCTAGGGCATGTCGGTTTCCTCACGCTGTTTTTTTCACCGTAGCTAACCTAACCAAGAAAAACCCGATACCACAACGAAGAAGAAGAAGATACGTACTATACCGTAGAGTAATGATGTAGATGCTAATCAACCTGTGTGGCGCAGTAGGCGAACGCCCGCCTGAGATGCAAAAGGTTGTGGGTTCGATTTCCGTCGCGGGACAAATGTTTGTATGTGCAAATATTTGCCTCGGGAGTATTTTCTATGTATAATATGTACGTATTTACAAAAAAAAAAAAAAAGTTATATCAGTCATTTAGTTTCCATACAACAAGCTCTGCTTAGTTTGGGGCTAGATGATGCTGTGTGAAAAATGCCCAGCAATGCCCAGCATCAAGCTAGCAGCGCTCTCGCCAAATCCGTTGACAAAGGGGATTCCAATCAAAGCGCTTCATTATCACAAACGGTCCGAATCCGGTAACTCTCATTAGAATGCATTGCTGTAATGAGCGAAGACGTGGCTCTTGTGCCACAGTGCAATAAGAAGAACAGCCAGCTCATTTATTATTCTTTTAAACAGCCATCAAACTCATATAGTCCAGACCCCACACATAGATTACCTTGTCATGGGTATCAGTAACTTCAAGTACCGTGATACCACACCACAACAGATTCAGATTTGTTTATTTGCGAAGCATGGGTTACAATGTGTGGTAAAAAATAAAGTAGGTACAGCCATGGTCAGCTCACAAGCATGCAAAATTAATAAATGTCATTATCATCTAATAATTACTTAATACAAAAATATTTAACATGTCATGCAAATGAATAAATCACAGAGACACAGAGATCCAGAACAAATATTTTATACATATAATATAAAAAAAATGTTGTAGCTGGTTACTAGGCCGCCCGTGTCGTCGTCCTTATAAATCTTAGCACTTCGTTCATGTTCTGTCTTGTCAAATAATCCGACCCGAAACCCCTTATCTTTTGATTAAAGTGGCTATTTTCTACTTCATTTTCACAATTTTGGCTTCAGATAACCTGTTCTACGTCAACATTGAACTAATGAGCTCAACGTACAAAGGATGACTGAACACATTAGATTATTAATTTCAGATTAGAGCAACTGACAAATTAAACCATCCAAAGCGTGCGAGAGTTTAGAGGGATGTTAGGGTGCCAAAGTTACAAAATCAGGGTAATGTCGATGTAATGTAATGTAGTAACATGGTATGTAACTACATTGCACTTATGAATTTAGTGTTTGCCATGTTTTAATGACGGCACTGGAACCCTCAAAATTAACAGCAGAGTAACAAATGACTCCAGCGGTGCGTCGGGTGAGTCGCCGGCTAAGACGCTGCTTCGATTCCCGCTGCGAGACAAGTGTTTCCATGTTCAGCAGATATTTGTTTCAAGTCTTGGTCTTGTGGTAACATGGTACTTGCAGTTCCTGATACCTATTACACAGCGAATCCTAGTGTCGAGTCAGGACTACGTATGTGTATGTTGGTTGTTTTTTATTTATTTATTTTAGGTTATATGAGGTATCTACGATCGTAAAATGGTTTAGCTTTCCTTCGTGCGCTATGATTGGAGCATAGCCAGAAGCATTTTTGCGGTCTGTCCTGTGATTTTATCAACGCAGACACTTACTTTTTGCAAGCCCCTTCTTTGCAGTCTGTAAAAAACTAAATGACACTGCAGCCGCTTTTGAGATCTTGACTCGGAGTTTTTTCTGTTGCCTTTTATTTTGTAATTAGATGCAGCTTCTGAAGCTTTGTGAACGTTAAAGATGCATTTTAATTACCTACCAATTCTTTAATGATTTAAACAATTTGCAAAACATAAGCCCTGTGGGTTTTATATTCCATTTTCTTTTAAAACGTTTTTTGATGTCTCACCCCATTAAGGTCCTTGCGTCCCAAATTTTCAGTTATATGTTTGTTGAAGAATCTCATTTTCCTTATAGCCAGACGTACTTATTACCTTTGTCTAGCTAAGAAAACTTAGCTCTATCACATTTTTAAATTAATCTCCTTAAGTTCTTAGTTCATCTACCATACATACATATGTATAGTACATGTATGGTAAAGTATGCGTGGTTAAATTTACCGATTTTTTTTTCAGAAAAAAAAATATGGTTCAGCTGTACTCTAGATGGCGCAGTCGGCAAGAAGTAGGCTGCGATGCAAGAGGCATGATTTTGATTCTCGCAGTGGAACAAATGTTTGCATGCTCTGCGGAATTTTATTTCGGGTCTGGAGTGTTGTGGTAACATGGTATCTACTCATAGTCCTGATACCCACGACACAGAAAAATCTAGTGTGGGTTCAGAACTAAGTATAAATAGTATATATATATATATATATTTAATAAGTATATATAGTATATATATATACATATATACTTAGTCTGTTGGGAGTTGGTTAAAAAAAAATGGTATAAGCTGACCAAATCTTGTGTTGAAGTTTTTAAACCACCCAAAGGCTTAGATTAAAGTTGGGTCCGTTATTTTTACATACCCTTCGAAAATGTAAGAGTTCAGTTCTAATTATCGGTCAACTATCAAATTAGAACTAAGCCATTACTAATATTTTCTAGCAGCTAGGAAGTCAATTGTGATTTATTCTTGTTTTCGAGCGAGTTCATGATCTAGGTAAGTTATTTATTTGAAAACTCTACAGCTTAAACTCCGCTTCAGTTAAGCTGAAACTGCAGAACTGTGTAGATCGAAGTAAAAAGTTATGGCAAGAAAAATAACTCTCTAGTCTTATGTACTTCGATGACTTTTCAGACAGTTGGTTCTTTAAACTTTATTTCCGATCTCGGATGGAAGATTTTATTTTGGATGCAAGAGTAAAGCTCTTTTGATCTACATAAGAATAATTACTTGATTATTTATTATAAGGCTTAGATGTTTGAATTTTTGTTGCTAAAAATCTTGGTAATGACTAGTTAGTTGCTACATGTTATTTTATAATATTAGTATGCTTCGGGTATTTTGATCCGGGTAACACACGAGCAAATCCGTGGGCATAAGTTAAGCTACTCTATCTACATTAATATAAGTAGCATGTGTGTGTTTGTACAATATAAAGCTACATTGACATTACAATTGACGTGCCTAATAAAGTGTTTCTTGTGATCCCAAAGTATAAATAAATATGAATTTGAATATGAACATTATCCTTGATTAATATTAAGTATTAAGGGCTATTAAGTTTACAGTTTGAAATACCAATACTTGTAAAATCAAGTCGGAGCAAAAAGCGCTGGTTATGCTGCTTTATCTGCATGCGCTGAGCAAATGGTTGGACGTAATGTAAAATAATGTTTTACATAAATGTTACTTATCAGTAGTTCTAAAAAAACGACACGATATTTGTAAACCCATAAATACGATATTGAAGCCATCAAAATGTTTTTAATATTAAAAAAATTAACGCGGACATGTTGAAAATATTGAATCACTATCAGCCGTTACTATAATTATAAATTATTTATTAGAAACGGGCTAAAACCCCAAATTCTATTCGAAATACCTACATAAAATCACTGCGTGACTGATTCATTGACTGTCTGTCACAATGTTTAAGCGGCAAGTTCCTGTCAATCATTCGCAGTACATTTTTACTAGTACTTTTTAACAGACTTAAAAAAACGCTATATGAAGTCGGTTTTCTGACATTTATGTCTTAAAATGATTAGGTATTTATTACTGCAGTGAGTAGATGAAATTTGTATGGAGAAGACTCAGGACGTTCGAAGTCGTCCATTAGTTAATAAGTAAGAGAACCACTTAACCAAGCTTTTTTTTCACAGAGGGTGCCGCAAAGAAACTGAATTGAGATTCAATTGGAGCCTCATTGCACAGTATATAGCTTTTACATGCAGTAAAAACACTTATAGGCGTAGCAGCGCTCCTGGCGGAAGAGTTCGTCAGGCAAAGTACACTTGTGAAATTACAGGCTCATATTACTTTTCACCTGTTATTTCTCAAGCACCATAGCTTACGGTAACTTACATTATGAACCTATCTACTACTAGACTAAATTGTGCATATACATAATGATGTTATGTATATGCACAATTTAGTCTTCTGTTATCAAGAAGTTGCAAATCTATTATCTATCTTCGCAAAAGTTTTTTTTAATAACTAAAGTGGCAAAAAAGCATGCGGTCTACCTGTTGATAAGCAGTTAATCTCATATGCCTGTAATTTCACATCAAAACTGGAACACAGCAATGTGAGCATTGCTGCTTGACTGCAGAAATAAATATGCTCGAGCTCTTCACACGGAGCTCTACTACTTTACAAATTTGATTGTCAAAAATCTTGGGGCATGGCTTTTTTAATAGAATAGACTAAAGGTTTATTTGGCACGATAAAACCCTAATGGTTACAATAATGGTAATAATGGTTAGTTTTTTGTTAGTGGGGAGAAGAATATTGCTCAAAATTTTAAGTTGATTTTCTATACTAATAATATAAAGAGGAAATATTTTTTTGTTTGTTTATTTGTTTGTATCGAATAGGCTCCGAAACTACAGGACCGATATAACCAATTTTTCACCAAATGAAAGCTAAATTATCAGGAAGTAACATAGGCTATAATTTATTTTCAAAAAATAGAGATGCTTAAGAAAATTGCAATAATGTAACCTAAAGTAGCAAAATTTTGCCTATAAAATTCATTATTTGGCGTGCGCTGAGAAAACTATTGATGATACATAAAAATTATGTACTACATGATTAAATTATTATTTATTTAATAAATTGTTCTCTTATTTTGATAATCAGCCAAACGCACTACCGCCCCACTCTTCATAACACAAAGGTTAGCTGGAAGAAAATGCTAATTAGCATTAAGTTCGCCTTGTTTTGTCTTGTGCAATAAAGCATTTTCTATTCTATTCTATTTTATTCTATCTAACTATCATAGTTAAATCACAATAGTAGTTTTTGTGTTCTAAAATTTAATTACATCGCCCGGTAGAAATAAAGGTTGGTTACATTCGTATCGTAGTATTAATTCTTATTCAAATAAATAGTTTTATCATCTAGGGTATTTATGTAGCAGTAAAATAATTGTTACTTTTTATCGCGATATTCCAACGGAATCGAAACTTACGCGGTTGAAACCGCGGGGCGCAGCTAGTCTGAATATAAACCAGCGCCATTTTGGCAGTTGGCAATCTCTTTCAACTTGGCGGACGCTAAGTACGTCTACAAATCTATACGAAGTAGTATTAAAATTTGTAGTAGGTACTTATCTGAGTTGAAATATTATTTGGTGATCATCAAAGTATTTTCTATCTATATTTTTTTTCTGTAGTGGTATTTTTAGTAGTATCCCTACTGTCAATAAGTATCCTATCCTACTAATATTATAAACGTGAAAGTTTGTGTAGATGTTTGTTCCTTTTTCACGCAAAAACTACTGAACGGATTTTACCGAAACTTTACAGTAATATAGCTTAGACATCAGAATAACACATAGGCTACTTTTTAGCCGGGTACCACGCGGGTGAAGCCGTGGGTAGAAGCTAGTATATTATATTCGTAGCCCATGCCGACCGCATTTAATTAAACTCAAGTCTAGACTAGAGCTTAATAATTAAATCACTGTTTTCAATCTTAACTACTTCTTGTCTCCTTATCTGCCAGACTCCGTTCCTTATTGAAACTACTTTAAAGTTTCAGTTTTTCATTATAAAGTTAGGAACTATAAGTAAATCTTGTGATTTTCGACTTGGTGCTTTTTCGATCTTAGAAAACGGATTTAAACTATCTGTAAAATTCTGCAGTTATCTATTTTGTTTGTCTGTCTGTACAAAACAGCTGAAATTGTCTCTGACGATTTTAAATTAAGTCCCCGATGTGTCCCATCGTATATTGCAATGCCCACTAGTAACTTAAGGCGAAAAATAGGTTTTGTCGCCTTTTTGTTGCCTCTAAGAACGATGCTTGAAGCTATACAAATCGATTACAAAAAACACATTTTAATCGGAAGTCATTTTGGAATCAGTGGTAATAGACAAACAATAAAACAAACAACGACAACCTCTATCGCGCAGTGGGCGAAAGCCCGCCTGAAACGCAGAAGTTATCGGGTTCGATTCCCGCCGCGGGACAAATGTTTGTATGATCTACAAATATTTGTCTCGGGTCTGGGTGTTTTTTATGTATTATATATATATGTATTTTCAAAATATAGAGTACCTATGACTTATATAAGTAATATATCAGTCATGTAGTTCCCTTAACACAAGCTCTGCTTAGTTTGAGGCTAGATGATGCTGTGTGAAAAGTGTCCAGTATTATTTATTACTAGTTGTTGCCCGCGGCTTCGCCCGCGTGGTATGTTAATAAAAGTAGCATATGCCCGTCTCCAGGCTTCAAACTATGTCCACCAACTTTTGAATGAATCGAACCAAGGATTACAATTTATAAAAAGTTTAGAACTCAATTGCACACACCCAAAGGGTAATTTTGAAAAAATAAAAAATACGTGTTTCATTATTTATTTTAAAGTTTATGTGTACCGAGTTTTGAGTGAATAAAACCGAGGAATATTTTTTTCGATAGAAACTTTACCACCCTGTTTAACCCCTTTAGGGGTTGATTTTGGAAAATAAGATTATCCCATGTGTTATTCCTAAACCTAAACTATCTACATTCCAAATTTCCAAAACCGATTTAGTAGTTACGGAGATACGTGGTAACAAACATTCACACACACAGACTTTCGCATTTATTATATTAGTAGGATTTTTTTACTTAACTTACATCAAACTCATATATGAACTTCTTACTTCGTCGTGGGTAAAATATTGATAAATTTCAAACACCCTATATACGTTTTCATCTTTGATTGCAGCGCCCCTTAGTGACATGTAGAGATAAAACTTATCTAAGAACCATCCTTAAAGACATACATATCGATTGTATGTATGTCTTCAAGACATCGACAAATGTACATATCGATTGTGAAAACGCATTACAATCCGATATAATTCTGTTTGCGGCAACAAGCGCTGTTAGGTTTTATGTAAGCGAAACCGTGATCAAAAAGCAACTTTAACAGAAACTCTGATTTTACCCGTAAACGTTATAATGCAAATTAAGGTTACCGACGTACAGTGATAACATTTTATTGTCTACGCAAACTTCGTTTGTTTCAAGGTAAAATTATGTAAGTCGAAATCTTCGCTTAAAGTTCTAAACACAATGTAATGAACCGTATAAGCACACAGGGCCGTAGCTTGGATCATGGGCGTAGCCAGGATTTGGCCCAGAGTGGGGCTGAGGTGGCAACGCATAGGATGGGCCCCACCTGATAGTCAACTTACTTATTAGAATTTAAAGTCGGTGAATGGAGATGACTCAAGACTATTAAGCATGGAACTCTTTGTGGAGGGCCTGTGTCTTGCAGTCAACTTCCACAGGCTGATGATAAAAATGATGGGATTAAGGTTACCGCAAGCAAAAGTATGCGTTATAAGGCATTGTTGCGTAAATAGGGCAACGAGTAAAAATTCGAGATGTTTTCGGCGAGAGAAGTGAGTGACGTGTAAGCGAAATTGAAGTGTTAAAAATTATATGGAGTCAGATTTTTTTTGTGCGCTTTTCTGATCGTTGTTTTATCGATCAAACCACAGATACCAAAGAGACTCGTCACGTCTCTGTTGTTCGATTTTGGATCAAAGATTCAAATTCGCAGTAAAACGGTGGGCAATGACACTCTTGGGGAACTAGTACCCTTTGCACCTAGCTGATGGTGGTCCATCATACCGGAACTTAGTTTTCACCCCTTGGCTACGTCACTGTGCACAAAGACGCTAATAAATTTTAACGAGCAATTTCTCGCGCGATTGCTCTACGCCACACAATGAATTCGTGAATTTTAATGTGCTGGAAAACTTTACCTTCCAATCGACTTCTTTTAATTCACCATTGGAGCGATTTACTGTGGCTATTATTTCTTATCTGCAAGTTATTTTTCTTCTTCTTTTAAGCATGGTCTAGGCATGATAATTTTTCACCAACGTTATAAATACGTTTTAATCCCCATACTAGGATTCCCTGTGTCATTGGTTTAGGAACTATAAATATCTACATTGGGACCACAAGACCCAGTCCCGGAACAAATATTTGCAGAACATGTAAACACCTTCCTTGAAGTAATTACTTGAATTTAAGACTTGAGTTCAGCCGTTTCAAAGTAAAGAGCTAACGGAAAAACACATTGAACCTAACTAACACACCTACAAGCTACTTCTCACCTCATACGCACATAGCAGCTCCTTGCGTCGTAGGTAAAGGTATAAAAAACCGTTTCGCTTAGTTTTTGCGACGAATAATCTCCTACGTTATGTTGAAGTCGGTTAATAAAGGGTTCCAATACGATGGCCTGTGGGCTCTTGTCGCTTATGGATCAGACGGATCCGGGGTGAACAGAAGCCTCGTTGAACAGAAGGAACAGAAGGACGGTGCGCCTCGTTTAAGCCCGACAATAACTTCTCATACGTGGGATCTTATTGTCGAGCAACTAATGGACTGACCGGAAGGGCCCCTCCGCGTGTCCCTATGAGCCGCATGGGGCACAGCGGATGGGGCAGCATGGTGGGCTCGTGGAGGAGCACCATGGGAGGGCCGGGGCGGTATTTGCTGCTCCGGTGGGAGGGGGCGCCCTTTTAAGGACGCGGACGTGGGGTCGGTGTGGCCCTTTATGGGCCCGTTTGACGGAGTGTGCCCTTTTCAGGGCGCACTGTGGAGGGAAGGCCGGGGCGGCTTTCGCTGCTCTGGTCGGCTTACGCGTCCCAATGATCTTCGAGGCTATACCGGCAGAGCTTCCCATACCGGTCAGGCTCGGAGTGAGGGACAGCGTAAGTTGGAGGGGGCGCCCTTTTCAGGGCGCAAGTGTGGGGTCACTGGCGGAGATCAGGGGACTCTGCCGGCTTGCACGGCCCCACTCATAGCCGGGGCCCGGGTGGTTCCTGGTCCACCCGTCGGGGTAAGATGGTGAATGCTAACGCGACCCCATCTTGCCCCACTACGGCGGGCGACGTTAACAGTGGGGGTTTTAGTGGGTTAGAGTCCCATATACTCCCTTTCGCCACCCCCGTGGCGGAAGGGGGATGCGTGGCATTTCCCCCCCTTAAAAAAAAAGAATAAAAAAAGGGTTCCAATACGATGAGGTGTCAGCACAGGCTTTTTTTTAGGTTTGTATTTATCATTATCCTGGGCGTATTATAATATCTGTGTCCTGGGTAAAACACCCAGTTCGTGCTAATTTACTATGCAATGAACTATCAAGTTCTACACAATCATGTTTATTCTGCCTTAGTTAATGTGTATGCCGCAAATATAAGCTTGCAAAAGGCTCAGCAAAAAAGCTCAACATTTTCAACTCAACCCGCGTAAGTAAAAAGTTTGTGTCAATAGACATTGCAAAAATGCTGAAGTTGGCCTTCGCAAAATTATGTTTATATTTGCTGGGATGGGATGTGCAAAATAATTTCGGTTTAGCCGACTATTGGTGGAGTAAATTAATAAGTAGTTTTCCTCTTCCGAAAGAGGATAATGACTTCTTTTTGTCTTCAATCCATAATGCACCTTTGCAAGGTGCTGCTGTCCGCCTCCTTAAATCGTTTCGATTAGTAGACTAACGTCGACTCTTAAAAAAACAGAGTCGAATAGTGGACACAATTTTATTGGTTATAGTTGAGCAGTGGGCAAAAATTGTAGTGACGTAGTGACGCCGGCGAACAAAAAAATATCAATATTTTACTTGAGTTTCCATAATAATTAATTGTGCTGGCGTATGTATACAAAATCCTTTTGCCTAGCTTGTACTGTTATATCTTTTCACACTATTGTCTCGGTCGGAATAAAACGCACCAGGATCACATGAAATATGGCACCTTTATACTGCCGCTCGTTTAAACATGAAAAATAACGTTTTGGAAAATATGTTCGCTTGGCAGCAGCTGTGTGTCGTATCTTTTACACATTTTACTCTTTGAAAACCACTGTACATTTTTGTACCTGGTTAATTTTTATTTAATCTGATATTGTTAAGTTAGCAATTATTATATTATTCCGGGTAAAATAACAAGAGCTCTGCCAGAGCCTCCTAGGTAGAAAAAATTGACTGGGTCTAGATGTTATCGGATTATCCCTTTAACTTATTTTATCCGGGTAGAAGGATATTCAGATAAGGGCTTGAGATCCCTGTAGCAATACGATAACCAATTTTATTTGTTATTGTAATGTTTACGATGGTCGATAAGTCACGTATTATTTTTACAACCTATTTAAGGTAATGAGAAGACTAGCAACTACTAGTTTTTTTTAAGACCGTAGTGAAATGAGTTTTTCTTTAAAGCTTGTTAATTGTACAGATGGGGAAACTCAATCTGTTTCAAAAGTTCCAATTTAGCTGGACATAAACCCGCACCTCCATATCCGTTCACATCTAAATTCTTATTATTTAGCTAAATACTCGATAATTTGGACATAATTTTAAAGTTTTTCAATTTTGATTTTTTTTTATATCCCCACATTTATTTTGTATTTTCATCTCAAACAATACCTGTGTAATTTAAAAACCGCAAAATAAATCATCAATTTCCGTGCGTTTTAATTATAACTGAGTACATTTTTCTTGGGTTAAAAGGGCCCGTTTGCAGTAACTGCGACCTTGCATGGTCGTAATTCGGAAATAATATTTTTTCTTCAAAAACAATGAGTTTTTACCAAGACTTTGTGTCCTACTACTATTATAAACGTGAAAGTTTGTGAAAATGGATGTTTGTTACTCTTTCACGCAAAAACTACTGAACGGATTTTGATGAAACTTTACAGTAATATATAGGCTACATTTTACTTTTTATCCGGGTACCACGAGGGCGAAGCCATGGGTAGAAGCTAGTTAAAGGTGTTATGTATTTTTTCTTTGTACGCTTAATATTAGAGCATAGTTACTGATTCCATAGTTCTGGTTAGATTTAGCTTGGAACCAAGAAACGTATAACTACTTACTACGATGAGAGTAATGCGCTAAGGAAACCTTCGTCTACCCTCTGAAATGGTAAACTGGGGGCGTGTCTCTACGCATTTACAAATTGTACTCAAGCTGCACGTGCAATTTATGTATCACCTTAAGTGCGGTTCAAGTAAAATTTGGAAGTGTATATAGTTTATAACACCCCTGGTTTTCAATTTCCGAAGATAGACGAAGATTTTCGAAGCGCATAACTTTCATCGTAGTACACGTACTGTACTTAATTACTAGAATATTTCAAGACAGTAAGAAATAGCACTTCGTGACATGTTTAAAATTATTAAAATCTGTTAAAAAATAGTAAAGCCATACGTTTTTAGATCAGGTTCATACCTACGAACCCGGTCGGTCAATGACCAATGATTTCCCCCCCTCGTTAAAATTATGTGCGTATGTTACTGTTTTGAGTACACATGCTCAAAACAGTAACGTACAATCTCATTGGGAAATCGGCATGTCATAAAAACAAATTCGATATGTGCTATTATTTAGTATTTCAATAGTCTTGCAACCTGTCACGTGGAACGGTGGTATAGCTACTATGCAAAACGTGGACACGTGTCAAATTTAATTTTTGGACTTGCTTTTACCTTCTACTCGGTATCCTTACAGATTTACGCACTGAGTATATGTGTCTGCGGATGTTCATCATTAGGACTAAAGTCGTGAGTGTGTTTGATTTTTTGATATCAGAAAAAGATTACCTACTGAAAAAAAGGATTGTATAAATAATAGTCACAAGCATATAAATTACAATCCATATCACAATGACAGCGTAACAGGAATGCAAATGAGTCGTAGGTAGATTTGAGATTTAGTTTGTAAAATGCCCATTAGCACTAACCAAACTAAGTTTTGGTTAATGTGATGGATTGTCAAAATTAAGTTTAGTTATGTAAGACTATCACAGAAGTTACAAAATGTACCTTTAGCGTAGACAACTGCTAATAAAATAGCTAAAACTCGTACTGATGTAATAATTATCATACTGTATACCGGTTACAAAAGTTATTACAAAAAACATAAGGAAAGTTCTTACAGCAATAGGTATGGGGTATTTAGTTTAATACGACCTAAGAAAATAAGCAGAACAAGCTGGTAAATATGGAGCTGCGAATGTTATTTATTAAGCGATTACCGCACGTAATAACGCGACCGCGAACATTCGGGAAATGTATTTACCGAGTAGTGTCAGCCTTTTGTATTCCATAGACAGATCATACCAAAATTAGCCGACTCTTATATGATAGCAGTATTTTGTTTGGAGCACATATTGACATCCAACCAAAGTTGTTTAAGAGAATGTGAAATCTTACACGACTTTTCCCCACATTGCACATAATATAAAATATTTTGTTAATAATACTACAGAATTATTAACAAAATATTTTGTCATCAAATTTAGTTTCTTTTTTTTATTTATACAAGGTATTATTTAGTTGATAGTAAGTAATATGGTTTTGTTGATTTACCAGAGCAACATAATCGTATTGTAAATAATCGATTTAATAAAGGATTTAATAAATTACCGTGTCCCAGTACATGTATTCTGAATTTGTCAAAAATGAACAAGTTCATGAAAAAAAAATGACAAGCTTCAAACATATTGTTTTCCAAATTTTAAATTGAAACGGCTTGGCTTCAATAGCAGTTTTTTGGACTACAAAAGTTTTTATCGGGTAATGTAACTTGAAACAACAACATATTTACAAGATTCGTAGCGAAAACAGCAGAAGTTATATCATTTTATGAAATTAGTTGTAGAAAGTTGTTTAATAATAAATTCGAAAAGGTCCAATAGTTGTTAATGTTGGCGAATTATTCCCTTTCGAGATACCTTATATTCAGTATATCCTGGGTTCTGGTTACGCCTAGGGAACAGATTAGATAATATAACACTCAACAGACACATACATATAGTCCAGACCCCACATTACAATTCCCTCCATCGTGGGAACTAGGAATAAGTACTATGATACCACATCACGCAAACCAAATATTTTCATATCATATAAGTATTTCCGCAGTAATTTGTATGGAAATAAAAGCAGAGGTAAGCCAAAGAAAAGATGGATGGATTGTGTGGAGAATGACATGATTAAGAAAGGAGTAAGTACTGAGATGACGGCTGATAGAGGAGAGTGGAAGAAGAAAACATGTTGTGCCGACCCCACGTGATGTGGGATAAGGATAAGAAGATGATGATAAGAATTCCTGCAGTGGGAATCATCGAGACATTGCAAGGACATAACATCTTACGAACAGTGCAAAAAATCAGTCTCACAGAGGTCAAGCTACGCGCCAAATGAACAACTAACCAGCACAATGGGATAACGACCGGGAGATCAAGACGTCACAATACTTATCTACTTAGGGCAAATACTGACATTTTGTACGCAAACTTTTGTTCCTATAAACATTGACCCTGTTGTTTTTAGCCTTCAAAAGAAGTTTAATAACTATATTTCTTGTTTTCTGTCTTTTTGTTACTTTATAGAGTTTATCTATTAGCAAATACGTCGATGTTCCTTGACGATGAGTCCTATTAATATTATAAATGGTAAAGTTTGGATAGATTTTTGGAAGTTTGTTATTCACGATCTCCGTAATAGCTTAAAAAATTGTATGAAATCTGGATCTTTAATAACACACAGGCTGCTTTTTATCCAGTCTAGTAATTTATATTACTGATTCTAAAGACAAATTCGAAGCACGTACCACAAACACGTCCTTGATAATCATAGAGTTCGTTCCCTATCGCCAATCAGCTATTTTCTCAGATATTAATTCGCAGGATTCGACCTAAACTAACAAACATTGTGAGTTATAAGAAACTTTGCTTTCCTTCATGTTTAACGTTCAATAAATCCGTCAGGAGGGTTAGAAGGCACGTTTTATTGCAGTAACTCTAGATTTTTAAGAGAAATCAGTTCGATTGACAACTTTTATGACCTTAGTCATCCGTTTCATAGATTCCTCAAACTACTAAAATGGTTATTGTTCCGTTTGCCCTAATTTTAGACTAAAATAGTAATTTTATAAGAAGTGGTTCTAGTTAGAGAAAAACTTATGGTTATTTCTTGATATTTGTACCTGTTACATAAATCTGTAATGTCGAATGCTTTCAAAATATACAAAGTTTTTATCACTCAATACCATCATGTTGCAAAGACCGAGTGTGTTACAGTTTTCCAACCATTTTCAAAACAATATTACTCTGATATCGTCGGAATCGATAATTAACTAACCTACAATTTTCTAAACAATTTATCTGATAACCTTTTCAAGTGGTTCACAAATCACTCAGATTCATAAATAACGTCTTAATTATCTCAAATTAATAATACCTATTAATTATTAAAGTAATTTACGGCCTTGGTACGCTTGCACCATATTTCACGGATAATACTTAGGTTTAAGGGATGAATTCGTCATCATTCAACGTCGGTATTATTGGAGCAAGTTTTCTTAAGTATTTATAACTGTTCTTAAATAGTCGGGTAAAAACATAATTTGGCCCGTATGTGAAAAATAATGCTCGAAATGTTATAAACACTCAACAGTCACTTACACAGATCTGACCCCACACAAAGATTCCTTGTGTCATTGGTATCAGTAACTACGAGTGTTATGATACCACAAATATGTGCAGTACATAGGGACAGGGACCTTTTGACCCCACACAACACATATATTTTTATTTTATTTTTGTAGTATTTTAATGAAACTTTCTGTGTTTGTATTTATTTGTTTTGTATTTTGTCACCTGTTGTGTTGTGTTTGTGGTTAATAAATGTATTTTCTTTCTTTAAATGTATTTTCACATGCAAACATTTGTGCCGCAGTGGCATTAGAAGTAACTCTTCTTGCGTCTAGTCGGCCACACGCCCGTTGCGCTACCGAGGTCGACAACGAACGTTAGAAATAGTACTTCCAGTAGATAAGTAGAAGCAATAGCAAAAGTAGTAGTAGCAGCAGTGCTAGTCGAAAAAGTAGGTGCTTACCTGGTGTAGATATAATTATCATATAACATAAATTATTATGTCATTTTCCACACTGCATCATCTAGCCCCAAAGTAAGCAAAGCTTCTGTTATGGGAACTACATGACTTATATACCTACTACTTATATATTTTTTTGTAAATACATACATATTATGCATAGAAAACACCCAGACCCGAGACAAATATTTGTGGATCATACAAACATTTGCCCCGTGGCGGAAATCGAACCCGCAACCTTCTGCGTCTGAGGAGGGCCTTCGCCCACTGCGCCACAGAGGTCGTCCAAATATATATATCTCAAAGTGTCACTCTTCAGTGTAGTTCATCGTAATAACTGCCAAATAACCCAATCTGTTCCTTGTGAACATGTTTCAACGTTTTCAAATCATATGTCACTGCCGCAAATGGTGAACGAATGTTCTGTGACCGTAAGGATCACAAAAATCCTAGCAACTCCAATAAGGAAAAAACCGTGGGAAATAGATCTTTGAAGTTTTCATAAAGAAGTCACTCTCGACGAACAAAGGTGAAAGATTGTTATTAACGGGATTAAATACTGATAGTTACCTCTAAAAATATAAAATAATGACCTTAGTTTGATCATATGATTCACAAACTGATTTAAGATAATTTTAGTGCAGGCATAGCGATTTTGCAGGTAATTTTTTCAGTTATAAATTGTCATGATAACTTATAAGGAGATGACAAAGAGTTCAGATTGCAACGAGCACTAGACAACTACCGCTGATACTCACAATTTGTGCTCACAGCAAAAGCCGGGAATCAGAAGTCATGCCTATTTAATACCCCAGTCGCTCTTAGTAATTATAAACCGTAACTTTTTTAATAAGTCCTCCTGACGGACTAGCCAGCGGATTAACTACTAAACTTTAGCCGTAAAACAGTAAAAAAAAACCTCAAACTGCCTCAAACATTTTAATAAGTAACGAGCGTCTAAAAAGAGAATGAATATTTAAACGCACTCACCTGATGGCTGTAACCTCCTTTGTCTCGGGTGAGGGAACTTAAAAAAATAAAGCACTGAATTTAAAATTGGAATGGAACTTTGGAAAAATATTGGCACAGGCACGTCTGTCCGTACCGTCCGCTCGACAGAGACTAAACTGAACCGTGTAGGTTTCGAAATTCGAGGGAGGGTTCAACCCTGCATGGGCACCAAATAGCATTAATTCTTTACTGAGGTGTAATAAAGTCTGGTTCCTCTAATTTCCGTCTCATTTGACCTTTTTCAGATTTCTCAGATTTACATACATACATATCTCTCAGAGGATACAGGAGGCAGGAGAGTCAGCGGTACTGTTGCCTTGAATGTGTTTTGTTGAGATGTGATTGACAAAGAACTGTGATTTAATAGACCAAAATATGCAACTATTTTGGTCTAAGTGCGGTATGAATATTTCATCGGCCATTTTACTGCGTCAATAATTGAGCTTTTTAACTACTGACTCTAAAATCGGAGTCAGTACCAAGCTAGCAACATCAACTCGGAAAACTGGGGGCCCGGTCAAACTAACGTGGTGGCGAAAGAGAAATGGGTGTCTTGTGGTTGTCAAAGTTTGCGTCAATGTACTGATTGCCATCGACAAACGCTACTATCATCAGATTAACGGGGACTTAAGTTTATCCTGCGTTTCATTATTTTTACTGACTGCTGTCGCGAATCTGACCGGGTGCCTCCAGCACCAACTTAACACGTGAGAGAACACAAAATAACATTAACGAACGTTGCATGTATTGACTCCAGACACACCCCGCTAGATACGAGTAAGTAAAAACAGTCATGTAATAAGTATCTAAAAAGTCCTACCGGCGTCTACACAGCAAACTTCTTTGTACGTAATTTTATCCTCTTTCATTTCATTCATGGGTAGGCTTGACGTCTGTCGAATGTATGGAGTACATGAAGTGAGTGTAACTCGACTAATTCCCGCTCTATTTAATTATGTCTGTCATCAATTATGTCGCGCAAAAGTAGAGATGCACAAAATGCATCACCTCAAAGAAGCGACAGATAAATGTTAGAGATGAAAAAGACAGACCAGATATGTGTCTTTCTTTTTCATCTCCAACATTTTTTTACGTAAGTTTCATAACCTACCATAAAAATCTTTTGTTTGTTTATGATTTATCTATACGAGAAACTAAACTAGTACATATTTTAAGGACACTAGACTACAGTTACAGCCAGGAAGTTCATGCAAGATTCATAATAGTTATACATAATACAATTTATGCAGCATCAACTCTCCATTGTGAATGATGTTACCGGGAAGCTGACGTAGATTTATTTATTTAATCGTCTAAGATATAGATCATCAATATATATTTTGTCACAATTTGATACTTTGTGACTCGTCCAATTAAAAGTTTATTGCTTGTTTCTTTTATATTTCCCCGTTATTAGATTTGTTAGAAATACTTTTAGGATAGGATACACTCCCCTACCAGCAGTTGATAACTAGACTTCTTCGGTCTGTCTTACTGTCGGTCCTACTTGTCTTAGAGAACTGAAATAACCAACTTTCTGTATTAATTAATACCACTTAAACCCCTTGTAATCATTCGTACAGTCCGTTCCATTCAAAAGTTATCTGTAGAGCCCGCCTATTGTTTGTACTTATCTAAGCTGATTTTTTTTGGTGTGCAATATAGTATTTTCTATCTATCTATCCGTCTATCTAACCAACTATCCATACTAATATTATAAATCTAACAAATAACTTTGTTTTTCTCTCTGTTACGTTTTCACAACTAAATCGCTGAACCAATTTTATTGAATTTTGGAATAGATATAGATGGGACCTCTGTAGAAGGACTTTTTGTCACAAAAATAAAACTCGAAGGGGATGAAAGTTTGTATTTGGAACCAAACATTTCTAAAGTTAGGGATATATAAATTCATCATATCTATACTTTTAGTAAGAATTAAAGATTTTTTCTGCATTTTTGGTCAAGCAAGGTAAAATAGGTAAATTATTTCATTTTTTAAAGTACTTACCTACCTTTGTATAAGGAGGTACCTATGCATCTATAATCTAAACCATCGAGTAGGTTCACTCACTGACAGATTTTGCCAGAGAGAAAGCTTACATTATAGTATCATGTACGTACCTAGGTATATACGTAGGTACCTCAGATACATCTATAACAATACTAATCTACATATACTATATATAAACAGGTACAGTTTGTAAGTTTGTATGCAGGGAGTAATATCCGAAACTACTCAGCCGATTTCAAAAATTCTTTCACTAAATGGAAGCTACATTATTCCTGAGTGCTAATAGGCTTTATTTTATTCTAATAAAGACACATTTTGAGAAAGAGACCACAATATCTAAGACCATTATTCAAGACAGAAAAAATTATTAATCTGCTTGCACTATCGACGTGCACTGTTCAAATGGTTAGATATTGAACAGTGCAAAAATATAGGCTATCGTTAGTTTTACAAAAAAGCCCGCAATATTATAATGTAAGTTTAATATTACAGACACAGTAACGGTTTTTATGTTAAAAATGAAATAAATTTTACAAAGTAAAGTTTGGATATGGTTTTCAAGTATTCTCTATGAATTCTTATTAAAATTAATAGTTTAGTCATTATGAAAGTTTCATGTAAATAAAGTTTGGCTATCCGCATGTCATTTGATCGAATAGTTTAAGAGATAATGTGAAAATAAGACAAGTAGGTATTGCGGCGCTATAGGCAGTGCCCCACTGGCAGTGCGAGTGCGTGGATAAGGTAGGTAGGACGGGAAGCGGGAACGAAGGGCAAAAGGAACCCATATTATATACCTACGTAAGCGTGGACGAAATCGCGGGCGGAAAGCTAGTCTATACTAATATTATAAAGAGGAAATATTTTTTTGTTTGTTTGTTTGTACCGAATAGGCTCCGAAACTACTGGACCGATTTAAACCATTTTTTCACCAATAGAAAGCTAAATTATCAGGAAGTAACATAGGCTATAATTTATTTTGAAAAAAAATAGATCCATAAGAAAATTGCAATAATGTAAACAAAGTAGCAAAATTTTGCCTATAAAATTCATTATTTGGCGTGCGCTGAGAAAACTATTGATGATACATAAAAATATGTACTACGTGATTAAAGTACTCATTATTACCTACAAAAAAGTCCGCGAGGGAATACATCTAAGTATCATAGTTAAGTAACAATAGCACCTTTTGTGTTCTAAACTGTAATTAGATCGCCAAAACAAAAGTTGGGTACATTCGTATCGTAGTATTAATTCTTATTCAAATAAATAGTTTTATCATCAAGGATATTTATGTAGCAGGAAAATACTTTTTAATTCAATCGAATAAGACATTTAATTTCGAAGTTATCACGAGTATAAAATCGAAACTTACGCGGGTGAAACCGCGGGGCATAGCTAGTCTATACTATAATAAGAATGTAACAGGTCAAATTCTGTACATAGAAGATATATTTAAAAAAAAATTTGGATGGCACTCTATAATCGATACTGAAGCCTGTATAAGGGGCTGGGGCTGGGGCTGGGGCTGGGGCTGGGGCTGGGGCTGGGGCTGGGGCTGGGGCTGGGGCTGGGGCTGGGGCTGGGGCTGGGGCTGGGGCTGGGGCTGGGGCTGGGGCTGGGGCTGGGGCTGGGGCTGGGGTTGGGTTGGGGCTGGGGCTGGGGCTGGGGCTGGGGCTGGGGCTGGGGCTGGGGCTGGGGCTGGGGCTGGGGCTGGGGCTGGGGCTGGGGCTGGTATGACTAGCCGAAACATTTTTGGTGGGCGACTTTTATTTAGTTTTTTCTTCGAAAGAGTAGGCAAAATAACTTGGGCACGTGAGGATTTCATGCTATTAGAGTGCCTGCAGGATAGAAACAGGAAATTAGAGACTGCAAGCGTAGGTAACTATCGCTAATATCGCAATTTAATTATTATCAACCGACCTCAAAAAAGGAGTTTCTCAATTTGTCTGTATGCTTTTTGTGCAGGTTACAGGTGTGTATGTATGTTACGTGATATCTTCGCCAATGTTAACCGATTTTATTCCGATATTCTTTTTTTTTTCTTGTTATGAGTGCATGAGTGAGTTTCTTGTAGTAAATAATAAAACCATAATTTTAATTGCTATTTGTTGTTTAGCTTTTAGTACGAGACATCTCACTGCCAATATTACTGCATTCATCTGTTAATATGTTATGTTTTTTAAATAAAACAGAAGTCGCAAACGAGTTTAATTATCACTGTAGTACACAGGTAGGTGCTGTTACGTCTGGTACCGTAAATCATTTCTAATTTCAAGAGAAATCTCCGAATTTGTTCCTTGCAAGCTTGTTTGAATGAAACGGAATTCGCAAACTCTAAATTTTATTCCCAGAAACTTTTGGGATGTTTTGTATATCCTTTGAATTTATAGAAATTTCTGGAAGAAAGCAGGAGCCGTCACAACAAAGCAATGAAAATATCGTATGTTTTTATTGTCATTTTACAACCCACTGCCCCGTTTCGTATGAAGTAGGTAGATATTATGTTGTAAATAGGTACTCGAACATTTACAGGGCAACGTGTAAAAATCGAGCTATTTTCTTTTACAAACATAAGCTTAAGACTGCATGCGATTTCTCGTTTAGTAATAGAATTCATGTATCAACAAAAAACAAAACAAGGTTTTTTTAACAAAGAGATATACAAAAATTAGACTATTAACAAATTAAAAAACGTAATTAAACAAAAACTTTATAAAAAGGCAATAAAATATCTGATTATTTAGATGACAAAAACTCGTTCGATTGAATATGCTCCAACTCGATAATAAATGTAGGTACCTATTGTTTTGTAAAAGGATCATTAAAAAGAATAACCGGCCTTGTTTTCTTGCCTTTGTTTCCTGGCTTGGTCGCGGGAAACAGGCAGTAGAAATAACCAATGTTTCAAAGTGATCCTTATGATTTTAATGAATAAATGAATTTTGACTTTGACTTTGACTTTTTCTGTTAAAACAGACGCTGTGGCGATCAAAAGGAAATGGTTGTCAAGTGGTATTCAAAGTTCGCGTACCACCGCAACCGCCATCGCAGTTTATCCCGCGCAGTTTGACCGGGTCTTTAAAGTTCTGACATTATTTCAAGGAAAAACGAGGCGTCTTTATTTTACGACTGTAACAGAACCCGCCCTTAGACTTTGCCTACATGCAGACGGGTAATTACCAGGTTTCCAGAAAAATCCGCATTAATTAGCAAGATTTAGCAGTAGTCTCGTCAGTGTTGTACAATGTACATATACAGGCGATTAAATAGTCTTACTTTTACAACTTTCTACATCAAAGGCCTCTTGCTAAAGAAGATACTAATATTGCCTATCTCATAATGGTTAGATTGCTGAAACGTTTCAAGTTACAAGTGCCAAAAACTTTATTAATCAAACTTAACAAATACTAAATTAACGTAATTGCGAGTGTACCCCCTAACCCCTGTTTGTAATTACAGATTTGAATCAAGTTTAATTTTGCAGTCGGTTTTGCCGATTTGCGGTTGAAACACAGACTATGTCTTTAAATAGCTGGATCAAAATGTCGAGTATAGTGAAGACCGCTGCGGAACAATGCCTTTGGTGCTCGCTTTCCCTTAATCGGACAAAATATGATACCAAATGTTATAAATTAAATTTTAAATTCGCTAAGTTCATAAGTAAACGATTTTAAATGATTAGTAATAAGAACTTTCTTTTTACGAAAATACCAATTTTATGGTTTGCCTGCATTAGAAAAGCCTTCGACAGGGTTTCAATTTGATTACATGGAATCAACTAGCTATTCGATTGAAAGCTTTGTAAGAAAACTAAGTGCCTGTTGACATCGGTATCTTTGATCTTAATAATGAATTGAGACCGTAGATGCCCCAATACAAAGTAAACACTAATATTTTAACTATCTTGTTGTCAAATAATTATATGGATGATGAATAATTATATAAATAATTTTGATGAATAATGGATGTAACAAATCATCATCTCAATCTGCTCGGGATTGAGAACGACTTTTCAGATAAAGTCTTGTTTGTCTTTCTATTAGTTTAATTTGGCTATTACAATTTTTAGGGTGTTCCACGTAAGGTATGTGTAGAGATTAGACTTCTTGTTGGATGTAAGATGGTCGCAGACCATTCTTCCGGCTAGCGTGGTCGCAGTATTGCCAAAGTAAATAAAATATTTTTCATAATGAGTTGGAATAGACACAATCTATTTGACGATCTCTGTGGCGCGGTGGGCGAAGGCCGCCCATCTGAGACACAGAAGGTTGCGGGTTCGATTCCCGCCGCGGAACAAATGTCCAGCATTTTATTTATTTTTTCCTCAGAAGTCCGCTGTTAAACGGGCTCTCACGAAGAGTGCTGCGACGAACGGGTTTTGACCTGCACATTTACACGATATTAATTAATAACTATACAGCATTCAATTGAGATTCTGATTTTAAACAGCCTTTTAACTATTTTGCATATATTACAATGAGCGATATTTTGTAACCCTTTTGTCCGCTCCCCAGATCTTAAAAACTATTTGTGATTGATCCCCTTGAAGGTCGTATCAACCATTCAAAATTAATCGTCGGACACACAACACACATACAAAATTGTATAAATAAAGTTCTGATTCATCCAACTTAACTTATAGATCTCTCGCTTCGCTCGCCCGATCAATTATAACGCGGCTCTGAGTCCCAGTGGTCGTTCATCCCACGATCGCCAAGCCCGCGCCACGCATGCCTACCATATTTGCTCCGTAATTAAACTTCGCTGGTTTTATGAAAATTAAAACCCAATTTTGTTTACTTTGGAACTTTATATGTGAAGTTGTGGAAGTAAAAAACTGTAATCAACGTTACGATTATTCAGTACAATAATGAGTAAAATGCTGGACTTTGCCAGGATTACAGATTTTGTAGCATAACATTAAAAAAAAACCTAAAAGACTTAAACTAACAGAATTAAGACTGTCCAATTATAGATATCCTCGGATCTATACTCTGTTTGAGGCTTTACCAAGTAGGGTCAAAAAAAATATTTGAAAGATACAATGAAAAGTTGATCCTTCTAATATTATAAATGCGAAAGTTTGTGAGGATGGATGTGTGTTACTCTTTCACGCAAAAACTACTGAACTTATTTTGATGAAACTTTACAGTAATATAGCTTTTACATTAGAATGACACATGGGCTACTTTTTATCCGGGTACCTCGCGGGCGAAGCCGTGGGCAGAGGCTAGTAATAAATAAATAAATGATGCTGGATATTTAATAAGATAAAGTCTTTGATCTAACGATACTTCTGTTTGAAAAGAGGAAATAAATTAGTGGATACTGAGCAGCGATCTCTAACATTATCAATTTACAGTCATATTATCTTCATCATAATCATAGAATTTTACATAACCAGAAAATTAAAAAAATAGAAATAAGTAGTTACTTAAGTAGTATATGGAAGCTAAGTAGGTAGGTTCTAGTAGGTACAGATAGGTAACAAATTACAATTTGTAAGGAACGATCAAGCTCTCACGCTAGGATTCCCTGTATTGTGAAAAGCTAGTTTCTTCTCCAACCCGCTTCTATACTTAAATTTCTAATTTATTTATTAAAAACTATTTAGGTACCTAACTCAAAATAGGACTACAATAACAACTCTGGCAAGTCTAAGAACAATAAACTCTCTATTTATACTGGTAAGACCATTCCCGTAATAAGACAAAACATTAATTTGTTTGCTCTCGCTAAGAAGCTTAAGGCGCAGACTGATTTTTCGTATGCCGAATTAGCACACCAAAACATAGCCGTACAAGTTTCAAACGCAAAATCAATACTTTAAAGCTTATATCAACATACGCAAGAATGTGGCGCTACTACACTGTGCTCACAAAATATACGAGAATAAAATTACCCCTGATAGTTTGCGTGTGTGGCACCTGCCGAATATAGCTAACACGTATTTTGTGTATAATTCTGATACCCTATATCAGAATTAAACACTTAGTCCAATAGTATCTGTATTGATTTACTGTTACTAAATAAACCAGAACCTATTGTTGGATATTTTTGTAATAATAAAGCATTTTTTTTGATAAAAAAAATATATATATACATCGAACTCAAAGTCAAAATTTATTTATACATTAAAATCACAAGAATCACTTTGAAATGTCGGTTTTATTTACTGCCTGTTCCTTTACGACCAAGCCAGGAAAGAAAGGCAAGAAAACAAAGTTGCATATATTATTTTTAATTGTCCTCTTACAAAACAATAGGTACCTACATTTTTTATTGAGTTGGAGCATTTTCAATCCCAAGAATTTGTGAACTAAGAGTTTCATCCCGATACTGAAACTACACTCACCGGCACGAAATCTTGGCCACCGACGAATTTTGCGATAAATTGAATGCCGTGGATAGAGGTAGGTCAAAAATACCGATGAGTGTAGAAAGATACAATTATATGTATATAAAATCTATGATAGGTAGAAGCCACAATCGTGATCTACTTAGGGTAGCTTTTCGCTCTCGAGCTATTTCCTTCGAATGTATAAAACAATGATAACTCTTCTTAATTATTTTACTTACCTCTATATAAGCTTACCTCGCAAGCGATATCCTCGTGATACTTTTTTTTACATCTCGCTATAGATACGATTTTTTTTAACATCTTGTTTTGGAAATGACAATATTCTTGGTAACATGAATAATCATATCAATATATATTTTTTTTCATACTTTCTACTTTTTTTACAGTGAAACGTATTTTTGGCTTCGAAGAGTAAAAAAAAGAGAGTAAAGAGTAAAGGAATAAAGAGTTTCCAGAGTAGCGGCTGCCACTTGAACATTGAACATATTTTTTAACTTGCATTGCAATGAAACTGAGATATTTTAATGCTTAACTCAGGAATTTTGCGAGTTTATGCACTAGCAGTCTCCAAAGAATGATAATTTTAAAGTTGTCGCGTGACTTGAGACGCTGAGCAAATTGAATAGTTATTCTTATCTGTGCCACAGTTAGGATTTGGTTGGAGTGTGAACAGTACGTTCGTTTAGCCAAACATAGAAAAAAAAATTATACTAAATACCTGTAAAATTTATTAAAAAATCATATACCTTTTTAGGGGTTCCGTTGTCAACAAGGAACCCTTATAGTTTCGCCATGCCCGTCCGTCCGTCTGTCTGTCTGTCTATCTGTCCGCGGCTTAGCACAGACTCTTAGTACTTACTAGCTGTATATTAATCACGATTAATATACCTATGCCAATAATCAATATTTGGCATAGGTATATTAATCACGCTGACAAAGTGGTAAAATAAAAATCTTGAATAACATTATTTTAGGATACCTCCCCTAAGCATAAAGTGGGGATGTTTTTTTCTCATCTATCCCATGGTGTGGAGTGTCATCGGATAGATCGTTAAATATATTGGGGTGCAATTAATTAAGCTTTAAAGTGTTACTTTTTGTTAGATCATTGTCCTACACCCCCCAATGCCAGCTAAACGATTGTTTTTGGATATGTGAAAAAATTAAAAAGAAAATCACAAGTTAATAGTCGATCAACTTATAAAATTAGCTTAAAGGAATTTTAAAGAAAGGAAAATTTCGTATAAATTTCATAGAAAATTACTTAGATAAAGTTGTTAGTTGTGTAAAGCATGTAGTATAATATAAGTTTACTGGCAACTACTTAGAACCCTACTCGGCGCGTGGCCTGACACGCACATGAGCGGTTTTTTCACCATACTAGGAGTATACTCACGCGTTGCAGGTGAAAAATTAATTTCCCTGTAATTTCCCCGGCACCCATATCCTTCAAACAGGAACACAGTAATGCGAACATTACTGCTTGGCGGCAAAAATACCTTTACAGAATGCCTTTGTAGACCCAACGGCATTGGAAGCGCTCTTCCTTCTGGATTTTTGTTAGCTGTGTTCGACATGAAACCACGAGGGACTGAGTGAGCTATGAATACTAAAGCGAAAATATAAACAATGTCTTTAGATCGTGCTCCCCCGCGATCGTGCTCATCCATGTATGGAAACGAAGTCTCGCTTTCACCTTGTTTTCTTAAAAGCTATTGATGTTTATCGCTGGCTTACATAGTTATACCTACTTAGAGGCATAAATTTAGCGTGTTGGTAAATGTTTGTTTTGGTTTCGAGTTACTTTAGAGGCTCTCAGCTCGAGTACAAATGTATTTCTCTCAAGGCTTTTTCAACAGCTACTGCTTATTCTGGTAATCCAAGTAAAAGCTATTCAAATTTATGAAAATATCACATAACTTTTATTTTGTGCTTGCAATATGTAAAGCACAAATATTTTCAGTAATATTTCTGAAAGTTTTATACCCTTATACATCTAGCAACGTTGTGTACCTACGTACTTCGTAATTTATAACTGGAAGCACCAACAGGCGGCCATTTTGCAAATACGGACGTTAAAGCTCATAGTGAAGGGAAACGTATTTCTGTCTAGCACTCAAAGCTTTTGCTTTTGTTCTTCTACATACAATTTTACAAAACAGCAGAATGTATCCCGAGGCGACATAAATAATGTGAGTTTGAATTAATTTATTTATGTTGTTAGTTTAAAGTTTTTAAATATACAACATCGAGATATATATTACTTATAGTTAGGTACCTATATTTAGTAGCCATAATTCGGCCGTATAAACATGCCGTTAAAAACTAAAATAATTATGGGTAGTATTAGGTTGACATTAACTTTGATCTCCACACTAGGATTCCCTGTGCTGTTTAGATCAAATAGCCAGGATAGGTTGAGTTTTATTAAATAAAAATAAATGCACTACACAATGTTAGTGACGCTTCATAGAAGATAGGTATACAAGAGTACAAAAAGAAGAGAGATTTAAGTTATAAATGCTTGTTTAGTTGCTAGTTACAATATAACATGACAACATTATAATTCAACCAAATAGTATAATACTGGACATGTAGGGAAAAATGAATCGGCATGATTATATACATTAAAACAAAAACAAGTACAAACCCCTAATTGAGAACCCCTAAAGATAAGTGACCCATATAAGGTCTACTAAACGTGTATTCCTCTATAACATGCAAAGTTCTAACAATTAAAAACACATTTGGTTTTTAGGCGTTCCTTTAATTATGAATCTTTAGAAAATTTACAATTTCCATGATAAAAATCACGTTATTTCATAAATTATAAAGTTTTTAATAAACTTCCTTCGGGCCTTATCAAGCCCTTATGTCTCGGTAAGGACGTCCTCTAGGCCTACTGGAACTATGAATTTGAAGGCTGCAATTTAGACAATAACACTTTAACTTTAAATACTTCAGCAAATTATACTACATAGCAAGCAAGCTTCTTGATATATTGAACCAGTTTGAAATTCCATGCTGGGACTTAATGCTGTTTCAAACTGCCTTGATAGCATTTTCTATTTCAACCTTTTGTTTCTTAGGCGGACCTTCGCCCACTGCGCCACAGAGGTCGTCAAAGAGTTGATCTTCGAATTTTGTGGTCATTTCTGTAGCTTTGCTCACGGCTTACATCCCCGTCCCTAGTATCGGGTTTGCACATGGGTTTTACGAGGCATGTGAGTGGCCGTCGGCTCGTCTCAGATGTGACTGCATGCCTGCGATTTACAGGCCAAGCCGCATGTTTCGGAACGGACGCATAAACGTTACACATTTACGCGGTAAAACGGTAAAATGCTGCTTGCGTATACAGGTATGACAAGAATGAAACTCTCAAGGAAAGGTGGTCTTCTTTGACCTCTTCTTTGCATTTAGAAAGGCACTAGCTTCTGCCCACGGCTTCACCCGCATTTACCCGGATGAAAAGTAGCTTATGTGTCATTCTGATTTATAAGCTATATTACTGTAAAGTTTCATCAAAATCCTTTCAGTAGTTTTTTGGTGACAGAGTAACAAAAACCCATCCTCACATACTTTCGCGTTTATAATAGGAGTAGGATGTTCTTGAAACATTATCTAGATTAATATTGATGAAAACGAGTTAATTTCTGGAAAACTTTAAACCCTCAACGTTCCATCGTCAATTGCAGCGCCCCCTTTTGACTTGTGACGATAAAACCTAACTAAAAACCATCCTTGAAGACTAATCGATTGCAAAAAACCCACATTACAATCCGATAGAGACAAAATGATAACATACAAACAACCTCTTATAGCGAACCCATATACGGGCTCCTTACGTTGCGGGTTTTCACTAAATTTATAACTTAATTTAACATGAATTTGCGCTCGATCGACCAAATCAACCAAGCCATTAAAGCCATTAGTATTTAGAGAAAACAAAAAAACACGCATTTTTTATGAGAGGTAGATAAAAAAATAAATAAATCATACTGGACATTTTCAAACAGTATCATCTAGCCCCAAAGTAAGCAGAGCTTGTAAATACATACATATTATATAGATAAATTTTCTGGCCTATTGCCCTATCCAAATTCTTCAAAAGCATTTTATCTTATGTATTTTATGCTACGAAAAACTTAGCTGCGAAACTTGTAAACTATAAATAAATAATAAATAAACATCCAACCGACACATTCATGGTGACCGACACTACAATTCGCTGTGTTATGGTATCATTAGTATAATTGATATTGGAACGATGAGTAGGTACTGTGATAGCCAGACTTAACTCTTGCGTCGTCGTTCTCGCTTTCCGTCAAAAATCTCTAAAAAAATTATGTGTACCCGAAGAAGAGGTCTTGGGCATTCATTTCAAGCGGTTCCACAATTAAATTAAAGGTATAACTTAGCGATTAAAGCATAGTATCGCTATGTTATGCTCAACAATTGCTTTGTTTAGATGCAGTTCAGTGAACCAAAGCAATTGAAAGCCAATTTACCAATACAAATTTATGTTTTTAAAACTTTCGCGATCAGTAAACATACTCGTTTTTAGTTTCATATAGATCTTTGCCAAAATAATAAAATTCTAAAATAGGTAAACGCAATAGAGATTCTATAAGTAGTTATAAAACTTACGACTTTTTATATCGCTATTTAGCAATTATCCGAATTGCCATGTCGATAAAATCGCTGTATTTCGTTTATTCTCGCTGAGTCTCAATTCCGATGCCAACAGTGTGTTGTGTTAGTTTTAGCTTTAAAAGGAATTTTATGCTCGTTAAAAGTCGATGAGGTGAGCTTGCTATTTTTAGTCCTTCGCTAGGGTGCCTAAAGTGCTACGCCAGGTTGTTGCGGTGTATTAAACATTACGACTAGATCGTGTGTTTAGCTGTAATGTTATGTAAGTAAAGTCTGGAAAAAACTTGTAGTCCGTTGTGTAGTAGTACTTATGCAACAGTTGTGTTTGTTATGTAGTAGTTATGCATACGGCGTGACACGTTTCTACCGTATATTTACACAACTTTCATCGTCATGCATGAAGATGCGTGCCATCATAGCATCCATCAAAACTTAATCAGCGTAGCACGAATCTACAGCTGGTTGACGTAGCACCCGTGAACATGAAATAAACGTAGCACGCATCTACATCCGGTTGACGTAGCATCCAATAACACTAAATTATCGAAACACGTATGTAAGCTGCTTGGTGTACTCATAGCATCCATCTATACTAAATTAGCGTAACACGAATCTACAGAAGGCTGATGTAGCAACATCATCATGAAATAAGCGTAGCACTTATCTTCTGCAGGCTGACGTAGCATTCAACAACACTAAATTAGCGTAGCACTATTGGATTAATGTGTCCTATGTTTATGACCAGTGACATATTATTATGAATCATAATAAAAAGAACATCAAATATAAGATACTCGTATTACCAAATTATGCGCTAGAATACTGACCAGCAACATTCCATACAATATAGTCCATTTACATTATTGCATGCTAAGCTATGCTTGACCTTAATGGGAATATTGATATACTGAGTTATGAGCAGCTTCGCCTCACGTTAGCCCGTGCATTATGTTAATATGCTCAGGACCTTGATGAGCAATGTTAGCTCAGTGGCTCTAAGATAATGTCTAAATGATGTCATCAATCAACTAATGCAATTTATTGTGTGTCTCTTATAGGTCTGATGACACAAAAAACCACTGCCATACTGAACTCATATTATAATGCAACCACATAATTATTCGTTGTTTCACGATCGGACGACGCAGCCTAGGAAGGCTCTCACCCAATGGACAAGGTTGCAAGAAGTTGTTGGAAGAAGGTGGCTCAAGATCTTTCGTCATGCCATTATTTAGAAGAAGCCTTTGTCCAGAAAAATATAACCGTACCAAACCCACATCTAGCCTTCACCTACAATCATTATGTAAGAGCTAAAAAATGAACCACAGACGAGTTGACTCCTAAGCTAATAATTTCATTTCACACGTACGACAAAACAAATAGAATAGAAGATTCTAGCTAGTATAGCTCTTCCAGAGGGGATGCATAAGAGCTGTATTCTGATGCGGATGCATAAGAACAGAGCACTCAGAGCCCTCGAGAATCTATTACATTCACCACTTTGCGCCGCAAAATGTTACGTACACACGAAATGTAAGCGTCAGTCTTAGCGCATGTATGCATAATCCGTTTGGAACAATGCTGAGAGCAGAGAGACCATGACATTTAAATCCTGAGATATCATCAGCTTTTAGCTAGTTTTATCGATTAGGAAAGGTTTTTAAAAGGTTTTTTAATTAATAACTTACTACAAAAATAGTGAAAATAAGAGATATGTACTTACATTGATAAGAAATATGGAGCGAAAACAAAATATCTAGTTTTAAAAATAGCCTTCCTTATGCGCGTTAAAACTTTACTAGCAAGTGCGAAGACGCGTCAACATTTGTGATCCGGTGGCGGCGATTTCATTGGATAGGTACAACACGACTTTTTTTCTACAAGTAGTCCGCCACGGCCACTACGCTAGTTTGCGTGGGCTCTTAGTAATTATGTCCGTGTGACAAAAAGATCACACTTGTGCTTTTTTACCGTCTTAAATTTGGACCCACCTTCAATTCTCATTCCCTTTACAGAGGAATGAACTTGTCCATAGCACCGAATTTAAATTAAGTATATCATTTTAAGAAGTGTTCTATTGCTTGCATTAAGAAAACCTGTCGGCCGTGTGTCTCGCGAATTAAACTTGCATCGAGCCCGCTCAAAGTTTCGCTCACGCCCGCGGCTTTGCTTTGTTTCGAGGGGCGCCTAATTTATATCCATTACCGATTGTGAGCTACTCGATCTCTGAGCGGCTTAGAACCACAACTATAGAACTTGAGGTAATTCGGGGAACTGCTTTTGAAGTGATTGTAAGTTCTGGCGTGCTAAACTAATGCTCGTCATAAACAGTTAGTTAAAGGCCATAATATTAATCGTGTATTGCTTCGTTACTGCCTCTAATTCGTATAAAGCTCGTTTTTTACCGTAAATGGGACAAAGACATATTGCTCTGTGTTCTTAAGTTTCCTGTTAGAAGGGATATTTTAGGAAGGCTCGGGATACCGCGATGGATGACTCTGACAACTCTATAGTATAGGCATTCATAAACCACAAGTCCAAACAATAGAACCTTATCTCAAAACTTTACATAGAGATTGGATCCGTTTTGGATGATCTAGTTACATCAACTATTGACATTCGTAACTACGCAAAATATTATATTGGACAAAATATATCTCATGCAATCGAGTAGATATTTGAAAAAGCATAGTTTTCCGAGAAAATGTGTGTTAAGCTCCGCCACAAGAACAATGAAGGATTTACCCATTTATATGCACTGACCTCCATTTTCCAATTTCGATGGCGGATGAAATAAAATATGGAATACTGGCATGTATGTACATATGTAACTTGCACTCATTCCTCACAAAAACTGCTTTTTCTCATATCCGTGTGAAATTGGAATGGAACTGAAAAAATGGAATATAAATTCTGTGCAGGTAACTGAAATCGTAACTACTCGTTTGCAGATATCATTGTGGTGTTTTTTCAAAGTAAATATATTCAGAAATATACTGAAACATCATAAAAGTTAGGTAATATGAATACATAGTATTAAATGTCATATTACATACATAATAATAGCAGGTAAAGTGATTTATACCCAAGATGACGGTCACACAATTTTAGATTTTTGGCTGTCTTATCTTTATGTTAAATAGGTACTTAAACATCATTTTGAGGAAAAAAATATTTATGCATCGTTTGAGACTGTACTTATTTTATATATATTTTATATAACTTTATTGTGGTAATCCAACAGCGTAACATTAAACTAAGACTTTACTTATTAATAAAAAAATATAGGTGTGCACTTTCACCGTTTTAATATGTAGGTATACTTATGTATAGCTAAAACAAACTACATAAACAAGAAGCACTTATCGATTCGGTAGTAATTTTGTCTTCACTAATTTCGTACATTAGCAACATTCTCTGAAAATCGAATTAGCAAAGCTCAGCGTGTCTGTGACTATCGGTAAAACTCAAAATCACAATATATTTAATTTACAGTTAAAAAACTCCGTTTTGTCTCTGTTACTGGTACATTTTTAATAGTTTTAACAATGCCCTAACTTAAGATGTACTTACGAGTATGTTTAACACGTTAAAGCTCAGTGGAAGGATACTCATCTGAAAATTATACACTGAAAATTATGTATGACGGAGCAGGTGGCTCCAAGGTAATTTTAAGAAAGTGTGTCGTCCGCAATGCTGACGCCACTACCATCACCAGCATGCTGGTCACTCATAGTTGACGACGAAAGTAAACTCCAGGAGATGTTCTTCTAATTTATTCTTCGTTGTACAGAGGGTTTCTAGGTCTGTACGGTCCGACGACTCGAGCGAGAATAAATAGTACTTTTTTTTTTTCTGAATGGACTTTAATGCTGCAGGGCCGCAGATGGCCTTGGTCAGCGTCACCGGACTACGGCGAGCGCAGAAGGCGCTCAGCCTGTAAAAAGTTAGGATGGGGCAACTAGCACAAGGGCACCACTTAGGTACGGACCTCGGCTTGGGCCGTTGCCATATGGGGTGGAATAGGAGAGAAACGCCCCGGTACATATCTGTACCGTGAGTAGGCGGAAGTGGGGACTCGTCGACCCCGCCGGCGGGCTCGGTGTATCTGTGGAGTGTTTGCTCTGTCGGGACTTGATGACGTCACCACCGCGTTAGCGGTGCTGATGGAGTCATCGGGGTCACCAAGAATGTGTCTTGGTCTACGGAGGGATTTCAACTCGGGTCACTCGATCGAGTAGTCGGGGATAGTGGAGATTAAGGGGTTCGGGTGGGTTGAGGTCAATTCATAATACCGCTTAGAAGCGGTTTTTATGAATTTGGCTATGGACTCGAGCTTGGTGTCTCGGTGGAGATCTATGTTGCGCGTATACCACGGCGCACCGGTGGCCTTGCGCAAGAAACGATTTTGGACAGCTTGGAGTTTTTTGACATGAATGGAGTGGCCGAAGGCCACTGCGGCATATGTCATAATAGGGCGGATGCACGTTTTGTAAAGTGTCACCTTATTTCTAAGGGACATTTTACTCTTCGCACAGATGAGAGGGGAAAGGCGGCCAAGGATGAACTTGGCGCGGTTGCTCACTTTCGTAATGTGAGTAAAGAAGGATAGACGTCTATCAAGGATCACTCCTAAGTAACGGGCTGACTTAACCCATGGGATGGGTTCGCCAAAGGGCGAGACCGTTCTTGTGGGCAAGCGGTTTCTCCGAGAAAAGAGCACTGCTGCACTTTTCGTTGGATTGACCTCTATGCGTCATTTACGGAACCATGCACTTAAGCATGCGTATAAAGCTGTGTCGTCCGCGAAAAGGGCAAGTTCGACTTGATGAGTCCGAGGGATGTCGCTGGTATACAGCGTGTACAGGAGGGGAGCAAGGACGGAGCCCTGAGGGACACCGGCTCTTATGGGTCTGGGGTCAGAAAGAGTACCTTCCACGCGATAGCGGAAGCTTCGATTGTGGAGATAGTCTCATAAGATGAGTACGAGTCTATCTGGCACTCCGAGTTGGAATAGCTTGTAGATCAAGCCATTGTGCCAGACTTTATCGAAAGCTTTCGCTACATCGAGGAAGATTGCACCTGTATCTACAGGCCAGATAGCGTGCCTCTTGGATAGGATGTGCTTCGTGATGCGGAGCACTTGCTGGGGGCACGAGTGTCGGGCTCGAAAACCGAACTGCTCGTCCGGGAGGAGCCTGAACTCGTTTACGTGGGACCAAAGACGATTCAGAAGGAGTCGTTCGTAAATCTTCCCCAGGGAACTGAGGAGACTGATAGGGCGGTAGCTGGAGGGTTCATTTGCACTTTTGCCGGGCTTACGGATGCCGATGACGATGGCTTCCTTCCAGGCATTAGGAAATGAACACGAGGACATGTCTGCATTGAAGATGCTGACTAAGAGATAGATGAGGGGAACTGAGAACTGCTTGAGTACTCTGTTGCTGATGCCATCTGCAACAGGGGATTTCTTAGGGCGGAGATCCTTGATGATCGTCATTACCTCTGAAGCTTTGACAGGGGGCAGAGCTAGAGCAGAAGGGGGTAGGGAGATAAGGCGCGTGACTTCACTGTTCACCGTATCAAGGTGAGCAGGGTCAACGGGGTAGTGGCTAGGAGTGCATTGGGCTTCTAGGCTTTTAGCCAATCTAGGCTTTATCCTTGTCATCGAATGCGGGAGGCTGATTGGGTTGGTTGAGGGGCGGTATCGTCGAGATCATGTCTGATTTCATAGACCGAGCCAGTTCCCAGTAAGCCAGGTGACTGGGTTCGATCCCTGAAAGTAGACTGTCCCATTGAAGTTGGCGGAGATCTTTAATGCGAATAAATCGTACTCGGTCTGTCGCCCGTATTTATGCAAAAACACAAACTCAAGCAAGCTACTTGTTAGAACAAGTTTAAATTACTTGCAAGCTTTTGAATTTGTACATTTACAATCATTTAAGTTTACAAATGGTTTTTGAAGGTAAACATGGTAAAAATAACAACTTTTTACACTGTATTTTGACTATCTAAGTTATGATTTGTTAAATAACTCGTGGTTCTGCGCCGATGACTCATTGTAGTAGCATAATAACGCCCTTGCGCCGACATGTAAAATCACAGAATAAAACCGTGATTATGACATAACGTGTTGCCAATACGAATGTCTAAACGATGTAAGTTATATTGTTGTAAAAAATAGAAGTTAAAATCTTCATCATCATTAGCCTTTAACTATCTATTACACGTGATTTAGGTGGCGTCAGTCAGGTTAAATAATAAACAGAAGGAGTTGAAATACTTTCGTTCGTGACTAATGATTCGTGACTATTTTTTTTATATCATCTAAAAAAAGAAAATCAATAAACATAGATACATTAAACAGTGAATTTAATCATTCACTAATACAAAAAGCATGTGAAAAATATACCGATTTCTTAGATCTTCTAAGAATCTTTCCTGAAGTCATACAAAACGATTGTAAAAACCGCATTATAATTTCGGAGATAAAATAAATATATAAGTCAAATAAATATATAAGTTCCTTGCGTCGCAGTTTAAAACACATTAAAAATCAAATGAAAATATTGACGAGATTTGCAAACTTTCGATCAGACATATCACAAATAGTATTGCATCTTGTAAACTCAGGTCAGTGTCGCGTTTTAGATGAATTACTGTTATACCGGTATATTGTGCATCGGAAACTAGATCAGATTAGAGGACGCCGAACAAGAGATAACTTTGACCGGACACTATCGAGAGTACGCTAGACCTGATTTACTTTGTTCAAGATGGCTTTGGTTTAGAACTACTTACACAAGGCAGGTATTTTGCAGAAGATTGTGATATTCATCATCAAAAAGACGTTCACTGCTACACGAGTCATACGTAAGCCTTCATCTAATGCCACAAGCTTCATAATGTCTGTACAAGTGTTATTTATCATTATCTGTCTAAAGCCATTGCCACTTCAGACTTGCTAATGCTGAGACCTATGTATTATTTTACTGATGAAAGTCTACAATTTCTTCACTAGAAAATGATGGCATTGATACTTGCACTGGTTCATCCATAAGCTCGAGGTCTCGCAGTGGGCTATGAAAATAGCTATACTTGGAATTGCACTACGTTATAAAATCTGGAACGAGAAAATCCGAACAACTAATAAATCGTTAATAAATCGTACCACAGGTTATTTTAGTACATATATTGAATTCAGAACAAACACGCTCACGACAGTAATTTCCATTATGGACTTCCTCAGATGTATCTGCACATAAAATAATCTAAGACGTTACTAAGTTCTTGAATTTGTATTATTATTGACAATGGAACCTTATCACAAAACTTTACATTGAGAATGAATCCATTTTGAATGATCTAGCTAGATCAACAACTAACATTCCTAACTACGCAATATATTACAATGGACAAAAAACATCTAATTCAATCAGGTAGGTATTTAAAAAAGCATATTTGCCAAGAAAATGTGTTTTAATATGCATAATATTCTTGAATTTAAAAGATATTTTGCTCTGAAATGCATCTAATGTTGGTGCTTAGGTCACTGACTGCTCAGATACGCCATAACATTAATTCCAACTATAATAAAAGCGCAATTTTCTGCAGTACCAGGAGAGCATAAAACACAAGTGCTTCCAGCAGACAGTAAACGAATGTTGTTCCTAACTGTAAGTGATGATAAGCTAGAAAGTATCCCAAGGTTGCCTAGAATAAGATCGTTTCTAAGGAATTGGACCGCCCATTGTTTTAAGGTATTTATGCTATGGACCCTGTACGAGTACCATACTGTGTTGCCTGAAATAAATAAATAATAATAATTATTGTATTTTTATTATTTTCTAAACCCGCAACAGACACCTACATATTGCTATTTTGGCTAGAGATGTGAGTTCTAATCTATTAGCTTGTATTTGTTCATACCCGTCATGCTCTGATGCTGTTAGAAACATGCTGTAATTTATTGTTCTGCGAATCCCCAGGCGTACATTCTAGGAATAAAAACTAATAACGAGTTTACACAGCCGCGTTCGTATTCGTCTCGGCACTCGTCGAAAAGTTCGTGTACAAGTGCCGACGCGAACTGTTATGCCGTTCACACAATCAGGAAGTGAGGAGCGTGCCGCTCACACATGCGCCACAGATTAGCACTAAGTAGTAACATTCGTCATTCGCCTAGCCACTTGCATTGCATGTAAACCCGCTATTAATTAAGTTCCATCCACGCAGGAGAGTTCATTTCACAATTGCTAATTTGTATGTATGGTAATTTTATTGCATTTTAGAATCTAGTTAATTAAGCAGTGTAACGGGCGTCGACGGGAATATTAGACACGTTTATATGAACGACGCAGTATATGAATCAATTATGAGAGTCAGAGTCTGAAGTATCCAGGTCTGCTATGACCACCCACAGGATGGATGGTGATTGGACTTGAGAGAGGAATGACTGGTCCAGAGGTAAAGTTCATTCGTATCAAAAGATTGGCCAAAGAAGGTGGCTTAGGAATCGGTGTTAATTTATTTTAAAATTTTAAATTTACGTAGTTATTAGAACTTTTTTATAAAATCCTTGTGATTTCAATGCATAAAAACCTATTGACTTAGACTTTGAAGGCTCGAACGATTGTTAAATCGTTAAAAGCGCGTTTAATCGGCTATTGGCGACATCTAGTTCTGTCACTTGAATCTGCAGTTGTGCTTTCACCAATATAATTTTCTGATATAGTGGATTTGTGCGGCTTTTTATTAAAATTAACCTAAAAGGGTAATCGAAAGACAAAAATCTCATGTAAACCTTTTTTTCTTCTATCATATTTATTATTCACTAGCTGTACCTGCGACTTCATTCGCGATTGCAATCGCTTGAACAGATGATGATGTTTTTAAAAGTTTTACGGGAAATATAGCAATGCCTCAGAAATAAAACTGGGACCACCACTGTTAGAACTGTTAGATCGCGATCCCGATCCCGATCTTCATCGGGATGAAGATCGGGATTCCGAAGTACACATTTTGACTTTCATCCCCTCTCCCAAGGGAACCATGCTGAATTTCGGGATAAAAAGTATCCTAAATCCTACCCCGTAGTATGAACTCAAATCATACCAAGTTTCATTTGAATTCATTCAGTAGTTTCGGCGCCAAAAAAAAAACATTTAAGGCATTACCGATTATAGACAGCCGTCCAAAAAAAAATGTCAAAATAACTTCAATGTACAGAATTTGACCTGTTACATTCTTATTATAGTATAGATGACGACAATAAAAGATAAATCGAAAGACAAAATACTTTTGTATACTTTTTTCTTCTATCATATTTATTCATTAAGACAATCTAATTTTACTTCTATAATTACAAAAAACATACTTTTCTTATTACTTTTATCAATCTCGTATTATTATTTTTAAATAATAAACACATTATATTACATACTCCTGAAATAACACTAGGATTTCCTGTATCGTGGGTATCAGGACCTACGAGTACCGTGGTACCACTATACCCAGATCCGAAACAAATATTTGCAAAACACGCATTTGTCCCGCATTGATAATACACGCTCTATTTTATATTTATTGATTAGATATTATGGTAAGACCATTTTTTATTCGGTAATTCAACTGTCGTATCGCTGGAACTGTATAAGTATCACTAAATACGTGGTCACGGCGCCTATAACCTGAAATAAGAAAACAATTACTGCAAAACATAAAATAAAAATACGCTTACAACTGAAATCCTCATTATGGATACCCTCAGATCAATAACTCTGAACATAGATCTGCGTCCAGAGTTACCAAGAATTATTTTAGCAAAAAGGTTATAGTGAGAGGCACGTCCAAACATTATATTTCGCACAAATCCACGTTTGGGATTGTAGTTAGCATCCCGGCAGGCTGCTCGCACCCGCTTGATAGTTTACCCGCCCATTGGAACACTATTCCTACCGATAAAACATGCCTTTGAATTTTTGGTTCTAGGGCATGCCGTTTTCCTTTCGATGTTTTCGTCACTTTTCACGTAATGCGCACGTGTCAGTGCGCACACAATTTTTCCATATTAATGAATATGGGACAAAACATTTCTTTCATTTTTTTTATTAAATTTACAGTTACTTAACTACGCTGAGTAAAATTAATAAATGTTATAATGGTTTGTCTAAGGTGCCTGACCGATTCCTCATTTAAATAGATAGGTAAGATACAATAGAAAAAAGTTGCTACGGCTACATGGGTCCGTAGTGCTGCCCAACACTCAAGCTATGGAACCTTGCTACGATTGAGCGTAGCGCTTCTACGCACCGTAGAGGCAACGTAGAGGGTTAAAACATTCACAAAAGGTTCACAATGGAGAGTCTGGCTTCAGTTCAGAAATTCTTCAGAACCAGTATGGTTTTACCATAGGCCCCTAGATGGCGCTGTTCGCAAACTCTTACCGAAGCTACGAGCGGTCGGTCGAGTGTACACATGCCCATGGGAGAGTAGCTCACTGACTGAAGCAGTAACTGGCGAGAAAACAGCTCCAGTCTTGTCGGTAATACACCGGTAGATGGCGCTGAATTCATCAGCCTGCATATTAAGCTTTCTGTTCGTCTGCCCTGAAATCAAGACAAATATGTTATTTGACACATAGCGCAATTAAGGGTTTCAGTGTAGAAAGGCCCCACCCTATGGACCGAAGACATCTTAAAGGTTGCGGGAAGACGGTGGATGGTGGTAGCCCAAGATCGTTCGTCATTGCACTCTTTGGGGGAGACCAAGTCCAGAAGTGGACTTCTACAGGCTATTTATGATAATGATAGCACGAATTGGGCTTCTTACCTACGCTACGTTTTCACCAAAATTGCTTCAGATTCGTTTTTTAAATTGCGTCGCGATAGACATTTTGCGTTGACATAAGAGTTTGTGTATGATCCAGATATAGGATGTTAATTTTTTATTAATTAATAATTATAAGTAGTATAGCTTCCTGTGAAAGAGTTCGTTCGGGGAGTACTACCACCTATTTCTGCGGCCAGTAATGCTCGTATTGCTATGTACGAGTTCGAAGGATATGGGTGCCGCTGAAATTATAGAAACGTGAAACTTTTAACCCGTTATGTCTCAAGGTTTTCATCGCATAAGTGATACCTCTGGTGTTACAAATAGCTTACGGTAACAGCTAACTGTTGTAAACGGCTACAGTTGTGATAAAAAACTATGCTTTTGTAGTCGTTTATTTACCTCAGCAATGGTGTAGTGGCAAGGTTCGACTATGACAAGCATCCGTAGCATGTGCGTCAAGCACCATAGGAACTGAAGGACCAGAAAGTGTACTCTGTTTGTGGACACAACTGGAACAATCAATATAATGTTGAATGCTGAACTTTTTGGAGGCTACTCTGAAATTATATGTGTTCCATATGAATCCAATGCAGTGGGATCAAGTCCCACTGCATCAAACATGTCGGCTCTAATCGGCAATTCGTTAACCACTTTCACCATTGATCGAGCTGATACTTTCTTTACAGTTACGAGTATGTGCCTGAGACAGGACAGACAGCAGAGACAGCTTTTATAAGTCGTTTTCAAGAGAGGTTAGTATTTTTTTTCAGTTTGGATACCAACTATTTAATTTCGTTATCCTTAGTGACAGCTTTTTTGAAACTATAAATTACGCAATAAAATTTTAGCTACATAATCAAAAAATAAATAGTGTTGGACATTTTTCACACAGCATCATCTAGCCCCAAACTAAGCAGAGCTTGTATTATGGGAACTACATGACTGATATTCTACTTATATACTTTTTTTTGTAAATACATACATATTATACATAGAAAACACCCAGACACGAGACAAATATTTGCAGATCTACAAACATTTGTCCCGTGACAGGAATCAAACCCGCAACCTTCTGCTAGTCAGAAGTCTAAACTTTATATTTGACCCATTCCCACATTTTGCATGCATGGTTACTCAATCAGTCTGGTTACGGAATAAACATTATCTTAGCAAACTTACTGATTTCCATAATCAAGAAGTATGGAGTGACGATGAGATGCAGTAGCGTGGATATGAGTATGACGACCAACGGCAGTCCGTAGCTGCTGTCGATCCGACGCACCACATCGCACAGGGAGCCGTGCAGGGACGCAAGGCGCCGCACGGCCTCGCACGGAGACACGGCCAGTCGAGCGCTTCCTCGCGCTGAACATAAGACAAGTCAATTTTAATACCCTCAACGTGTCTTCCATAGTCTATTGCAGCACTCCCAAGTGACTTGTGGCAATAAAACCTACGTAAACTCCATCCTTGAAGTCATACAAATTAATTGCAAGTGCATTTCAATCGATTATGTCGTTTATGCCTCAAAGTCCTCAAACGCATACACGGGTTTCTGATATCACCGGTAAACAGTCGTATGGTGACTTTGTCCTAAGAACTTCATGTCTACTACTACTATATTGTTCCAAAAGTATCAAAATCCTGAAAATGCAAAAGTGCGGGGCTAACTTCTCGTATTGCTGTGCGCACACATTTTGTACTAGACCATGCCAAATTCTAGTAAAATGTAAGGTGTGGGTAAATTTTTTTCTGATAGATTTTTTTTACAATCTGTTTTGTCGGCTAAGCTATGCGCTATATCCTGGTTCTGTTGGCAACCTTTAGGTACGAAATCTTAGTACTATAAATGTACCTACTTTGCTCGTTCAGAGAAAATGGGATAAGAATTGTGCCAGCCTAAGCCGGGCTATAGCCAGCCGTGTTGTGTCTGGCAATTTTACCTGTCTTCCTCACAATAACAGGTTGGTCCCGGCCAGTTATCGTATCGACCAGCAAGCTGACGTCGGCAACGCGTTGAGATTCCATTGGTGCTACCCTGATGGCGTAAATGTTGAGTGGTGAGCTGTTCTTCGGTTTTTCTACTGAAATGTAAGAAAAGAAATGAGCCAATTGCTTGCCTGAAATTCATTGAATCAAGGTGACCTGTATAACGTAAACTGCAATGAGTCGACTAATCTTTAACTTCTTCTAATAGGATTACGTTTAGTCAATTGTTCCCGAGAAAATAACAGTAATAACAATTATAAACGATAGTTTAAACATAGGTCCTATTACTACAGGTAGAAAACAGACATCAAAAGTCTTATTTCACATTCTTAGCTCTTTTAAATATTGAGATCCTGAACGCTGAATATCAGTAAGATCAGCAGTGGTGGCAATTAAAACTCTGTTACAATGAGCAACTTACGAGGCACAGTGACTTGTCTAGCCGTAAGAGCCAGCGCATTGTTGACGGCCTGGAACCTTGCCCGCACTGAGAGGGCCGTGAACGCGAATTGCAGCTCTAGGATTACGACCACGTACCACAGGAGGTAGAAGCCAATGTAGTTCATTACTACATCCCCTGGAATCCATAATCAGATGTTAGAATGGTTATTGAGTAATCATCACCATATGCTCTCACTTTGTTAACTCTGAAAGGGTTGAGACACTGGTTGACCTAGTCAGAAATACGTAATGTGGTAAAAACTTTACGACACAGTAAGTAGATAATCTTATTATATGGTATTGAATAAAATATATAAAACTGTTCCGTTATTGACTGATAGATCAACGCAAAGCCTGAGCCATAAGTCCTAGAATCATGAATTGGAGGGTATATTCCTATTATGGTGTAAAGGTACACAAAGACATGACCTTGGAAAATCCTACCCTTAAGGGGTGAAAAGGGCTAAAAACCTTTGTATGAAAAAATGTTAATATAATTATTTCCTCAAACTAACCCTCAAAGGGGATGTGTGTGTGGTCAAGTTTGTATGGGAACTTTTTAACGAGTAGCCAATTTGCTTGAAACTCGATATAAATATTATTCAGTACAAATGATAAAAGACACCATCCTACCCCACGAAGCGTGGTAGTATGGTGAGTTGTTTTTATAAAAAATGCTTTACGCTTATTGCGATTTGCTGTAAACTGGATACTAAAAATACAAAACTGATTAATTAATAATTTATTTTTCTAATATAGACGAAGATCTATGCTGTTGGGTAGGATTTGTAAGTGTGTAGTTATTACATAGAAAATTGACAGTTCTGCTGGCAGCTTAGTTTAATAAGTTGATAAGTCAAATGTTAACAATCTTTTCATTATCATTAAGGTTGTCTGAATTACTCACACTGTCTGTCCAGCTTCTCCGCTTGCATGGCGTAAAAACAGAAGTCGTCTGCAAGAAGCACGGAGAAAAAGATGAGTATTGCAAGCAGCAACGCGCAGAGTTTGCGCTCTGTTACTATAGAGTACTGCCCGCCTATGCTTTTGTCCACCTAGAATGAAACCATGCAAAAATATATACAAATACTTGCAAGTTTAGTATATAGGTACATCGACTTTTCATTCGTACAATCCTGCTTGCACTAACAGTGCATAACGAGCTCGAATTCGTATGGAAAACATGGCAATGAAACCTTTTCGTTAGCGCTGTAGAGAGTGATTATTATAATGATGTGATGAAGAGTGAAGACAAAAAGTCGTGCAAGTTTTTCAAATTGTTGAACACCATTTATGCCCACCAAACAATCACCGTCCCTCTTGCTACTAAGATACTATAACGAGGATGGTGAAAGGGAGGAATGTGCAAGTTTTTTACGTAGTGGAACATCTTTTTAACACGTTTAATATATTAGCTTGACTTGTAACTAACTGACTAACGTGTTTTGGGAACGCTTCCGTCTGGTAGTGATCAGTTGAGCTATCTATAGATATGGTGGAAAGTGTTTTACGTTGTGCAACACCCTTTATAGGATCCCATCAAGCAACCAAAGCTTTGGCTTTGGTTTGGTATGATCATTACGATATGAGATTAGGTTTATTCTAAATTGACCCACCGACGCGACATTGTCCATGAATTTGAGCATGTTCCGCATCCGCCTCGGCGCGCCGTACACACCGGCACCGGCTGTTGCCACCACCACCAGCACATCGCATGTCGACACCACCTGCGACATCCGCGACGACATGCGCACTGAGCGCTCCACACCCACCTTGATCTCAGCCACCAGGCCAAATATTGTGCATATCACTGAAAAGACAAATAACTTACATAACAACGTTTATGATAAACGGTAAAAGGTATCTTGTTATCATTGTATTGTTTGAATTGAAGTATATTTTGTAGAAGACAAGTAACACATCTTTTAGTAGACAGGCCATACCTCTCCAGGTATGCCAAGTTTTAAGAAACAGCCCGCGCCTTTGACTGCGTGGTATACGGATAAAAAGTAGCCAATGAAAAGTAACTATTACCGTTTAGACAGAGTTCGTAAGAAACGTATTCACTCGACTGTTTTTTCGTCGACTTCGTTACAGAATTGGTCTCCATAAAAAAAAAAATAACTAATGCAGGACATTTTCACACAGCATCATCTAGCCCCAAACTAAGCAGAGCTTGTATTATGGGAACTACATGACTGATATACTACTTATATATTTTTTTTTTGTAAATACATACATATTATACAAACCCAGCATTTATTAAAAAAACGGGATAATAATTATACAGCTTATGGCCCTGAAAATATTGGTGAAAGATTTTTTAAATCCGATGAGTCGTTTCGTATATTACTTCGGTGCAACATGGTAACTCACCTAAAATTGTAACTAAGATATAGCTGTACACACACATGGTGCTGGTTATCGTGACGGCAAAGCCATTGCTCCTTGACTCGAACTTAAGCGGCGCGAGCCCGAAAAAACTGGAAATCTGCACATAAAAACACTGCTCGAGACCTCAGTAACACAAAATAATGTATATATAATGTTTTCATATGTAGTTATGTGCACAAAAGAATCAAGAGAAAAATGCAAATCTAGTTTGTGAAAAATACAAAAGGTACAAAAAAAAAAATACAAAAATATAAAAATACAAAAAGGATTTGAAATTCATTTGTTGCAGATTTTGTGTGAAACCCCCAAACTTCACAGGTATAATTTTGATACCTCAGCTAGGTATTAAGAAAATCATAAAATAAAACCAAATATCCCGCTGAAATACAAATTATACACACACCTGTTAAGTCACGCTTATTTTCCGTAGGGGTAGGCAGAGATCACGGATTTCCACTTGCTACAATCAAGATTTACGCTTATATTAGCTTGACTTGTAACTAACTAAATAACAAACAATGTTATAAAATGTATATTTTTTTGTGCGATATAAAAGCGTGTTTTTTTAACTAGACATTTTATTTTTCATTCAATTCATCACATTCTTCATTAATTATCGTCAGCTTATTTCAGCCTCTTTCTCCAGAAAATATCTAATTTGGTAAAAACAAAAACGGAAACTTATTCTTAAACATAATCGGTCTCATAACGAAACGTGGCCTAAACTCGAGTTTAAGCCAGGACTACTAAGTCCAGGTCTAAATATAGACCTTTGGTTTAAACTTGACTTTATTACAAAAGCAGATTTTTCCGAGGTCTAACTAAACCCAACTAAAACTCGGGTCTACTACTAATCATTCAATTATTCACTGACAACAGCCAATGATCGTGGACTTTGCATACTCCAAACATCAATAACGTTCCATTCCTTCAAGAATCTTGAATAAAATGTTTTTTTTTTTATTTACGTCACGATTTAAAAAAAAGGTGCCAGATATTAAAACATATGATTATTTATTTGCCTCGATAACCAGTCAGCTTGTTATTAAAATAGACAGTAACACTCTCTGAAAATAAAATCAAATATATTTTTACTAAGTTTCCGGTTACGATTATTTACTTGAAACGAAACGTAAGCGACTAAAGCGCTAAAATGTCCCTTTTCAAAATCGCAACAATCAAATTCCATATCGTCAATAAAATTCAAGTCTATTTTCAAGCTTAGTCGTTTAGGAAACACATAATAATATCAGATAAGTACGAATTATCGAAGGTACACAAGCAATTAAATTCAAATCTATAAAAGACATGACAGATTTAGCTAAAACCAGAGATAAACTAGGGTGCTCGCTGGTTTTTGGCTTAAACCTCGTTTCGTAATAACAATTGTCTAAAACCAGAGTCAAAACCTTACGTAAATTCATTACGAAACGTGGTTTAAGTCTTGACTTAAAGTCGCAAAGGTCTTCCAACTGTACATTCAAGCTTGCTTTTCTATACTTGTTTTATAATTCTCTTTTCTATCCTTTCTGAATGCCCCAACCAAACTACAAATACTAAATTATACTGCCTAGAATATAATTGCTATAAATTATGAATTACCCGGAGTATGAAGGCGTGCGCTCCGCCAATCATACAGTTATTCCTTTGGTCAGGCCCACGCACCGACTTGGTCGGAACTGGCTCCGTTTGTACACCCTCCACTTTCGCAGATTCAAGACCTGAAAATAATAATCAGGTTAACTAGTAAAATTATTTATACGACTTTTTTGTGTATACACAAACTTCACGTTCAACGTTCGGGAAACTTCATCATAATAATCTTAATCTTCATATCATAAAGTTTATGTATGTATTTGCAAAAAAATAGAAAATAAGTATATCAGTCATGTAGTTTCCATAACACAAGCTCTGCTCACATTGGGGCTGGATGATGTTGTATGAAAAATGTCTAGCATTATTTATCTACCGCAGATACCGCAGAGCCTCAAGACAAAAGTCTACATTTAGTGCGTATTGCCAGTAGTGCACTGACACTTGGTCACTAACTATGGGCCTCATACATAAGCTCAACGTTGCACAGCGACCTAAGAAAAGAGTTATGCTCGGAGTTTCACTACGTGATAAAATCCGATCCCAGGAAATTTGTATAAGAATCGCTGGAGACGAAAGGTTCGATGACACTCTTCGTTCGTCATGGCAGTCTTTGGGACAGGTCTATGTCAAGCAGTGAGCTTCTACAGTTAGTTGATGATGAAGGCACAAGTATATTTATTTATTTAATATTTCCGCACAAACAATGAAGTGCTAGGAGGACTTAATGCTAAAGCATTCTCTACCAGTCATCCTGGAAGTGCGAAATGATGGTTTGGCGTGTCAAGTAAAATCAATATATAATTAAAACGTTTTCGTCTGGTAGTGATCTGGATCAGTTAAGCTATCTATAGACGGTTTGCAACGGTCTTTAGATAGCTAGCTGTTTCATCTGTATTTTTTATATATACCTTATATTTCATACAACTATGTACAAGTGTACATAGTTGTATGAATAAATGTAACTTATAATTAATTACAGTAAGTAATTTGGTACTTTCATATTTGCCACTCACTTCATTATACACTATGAAGTTTGTGTCAAACATACCAAAAAACGACCAGTCGGTGTAGGTCTAGGTATGACATGAGATATCACCAATCAGCCCAGATGAGTGCACTCCAATAACATGTCATATCTCACTCCACGAGTTTTTAATTAACTGCATCGTTCGAACATCACGTATCTACTTTACAATAATAATAAAAAACATATTTTATGGGTAGATTATCGTAAGTAGTTAGGGATAAGGTAGTTTAACCGCTTGAGCTTTGCTAAGAACTGGGAAATTTCCCAGCTGTGCCTTGGGGCTGATTTCTATTAGGACGTTATAAAAAAATATTTTTTCTCGAACTGGCTATTTTGAAATGAAAAATCTGCGGTTTGACTTGGGCTTCCAAATTTAATTTAACTTTGTTAATAAGGCATGATTTTCTGTTTTCAAAAACAGTTTCATTTGTTTTCTACAAAACTTCCAACGAACGAGCAGTGCGTTATTGGTTCAACCGCTTTCGTTCTGGTTTTTGGAACCTTGTTTACGCCCGGAGGGCAAGATTGATAATAATGAATTGAAAGCGGATCCTTCTCAAATTATGGCTGAGCTTTGATTTACTTAGATGTTAGTGCCAAAACAAAGTTCTTAGAGAAGCTGAATCGGATAATATCTTCCCATGCAAAACGGGAATTTATGAATGTAAATGAAAATGACCCCGTATTCCCGTAAGTTTTCGTACCCATTGGTAGGAAAACTTACGCTCAGTCAGGGTTATTGATAAGAGTAACCTAGGCACACCCATGTGCATTATAATAGTAGAAATATCACGCGTGTCTCTAAGAAACTCATTACTTTATTAGGTGTTTGTCTATTGTTATGTTATAGAAGAACACACATTGCATTGGACAGATAGTTACTTTAAGATATTTTTATATAAGTTTATAAAGCCAGTTTTTCCAAGACTTTATATTCACCCGCGACGTACCTAAGCCATAAGAGGTTGTTTTGTTTGTTTGCATGTCTGTATGTTTGGTCACTAACCAGTTATTTTATATGGATATTTTTATTGTTTATTATTTCTAATTATTTGTGTTTTTATTCATATAACTATTTACAAGTAGGTATATACAAATAATACAGATGAAACAGAATACAAATAAATAATTATTTGTCATTTCATTGTTGACTAGATTGCAATTGAGTTTGATTATGTTTTTGTAAGTAACTTTTTATGATTTCTTCAGCCTTACGACAAATTATTATTCTAAATTAATTATATTTTAAGCTTAATCACAGCTTGGAAAGAGTTCCTTAGCAACCTACACAATCTAACTCAAAGTTGCGGCGCCCTAACGGGGTTCATGTACCTACCTACTTTTTTATGTACTGTTTTAACACCTATACTAAACTGACAGCAATAAATAAATATGAATATATGAATATTGTTGCTAGGTGGTTGATGTTGTTTTAATCACGAATGTTATTGCTGTGTTGTTCGCTGGTGGTTATCAAAGAGTTATCTAGAACACAGTTATGACATTATGATATTGTCTGAAAATGCCGACGCAAACACTTTACGCAGTTCATTATTAGATAAATCGGGAATGCCTAATCGTGTTAGATATCTAAAGATCATTAATATACTTATTATATTTTGGGCATTATTTGGGCATCTAATTCAAAACATCATATTTTATGTCAAAGCTACGCAAATCAAAGATTTATACCATTAAAAATGAACATGATAGTATTTATTGCGTTTATTTAAAATAATTAGTTTATTTTATTATTGTTTTTTTGTATAAAAAAATAAAAATAAAAATTTAATGTGCAAAAATGTTTTTTAATTATTACTTACTCATCAACTCTTTAATGTTTTTTGATGGGATAAAACTGAATTTATGTGTATAAGTATACGCCATTTTTAATTTATTAAATCGTCAAAATAAAATGTATGATATTTCTTCGGTTAAATTCAAAAACAACTGACTGGTTATAGAACTGATTTATTTTCAGTTATTGTTCAATTAGAGACTAATAAAAAAGAAATAAAATATGTATAAGACTTAAAGATACAGTTCACGTCAAAGTGTGGCTTTTATTTTGACCACATTCATGTAGAAATGAAACCATTTACTTTTGTTTATCATGGTACTTTGATGTTCTGTGGTAATTTTGTCACTTAGTCGGTCATTATCACTAAAGTAATGTTTCCATTACTGGGTCATTGAATACTCGTTTAGGTGGGTATCTACACTAATAATTTAAAGAGGTAAAGTTTGTATTTTTGGATGTAGGAGGTATCTCCGAAACTACTTAGCTATTTTCTTTTTTTTTCTACCAATATTTAGAATGGACCTTCAGGGTCATAGGCTCTATTTTATCTGGTTAAAATAAAAGGGCTTTTCGTGGAGACCAATTTTGAAACGTAAGTCGACGAAAATACAGTCGACCGAATGCGTTTCTTACGAACGCTGCCTTAACGGTAAGAGTTACTTTTCATCGGCTACTTTTTATTCGTATACCACGCGGGCGAAGCCTTGGGCAGTAGCTAGTACTAAATAAACTAGAATTCCTTGCTCTATACGCTCGCTCGTGCGGTCGGGTGTATGCTGCCATGCCCGTTTGCATAGGGTTATAAAACTATACTAACTGACGCGTCCGTAACTTCGTTTGTGTGGATTTCGTATTCTTGTATCAGGGGTAGTTTTGAAAATTTTAAAATAAGGTGTCTCTTTATTTCCTTTAAAGAGTAAGTATTTATGCCATGTTGAGTTGATCTGACTCATTAATAGGACGCGACACCAAATTGTTTTGATGTACCTTTGGTAAACAATACGATTTCAGTAACTGCACATTTGTAGGCTTCTAAAGACGCTCAAAAATATATTTAAGCTCCATTATAACCTCAACTTTAGATGTTTTCGTAGTTTTGACAATTATGAGGAGGCGTGCCGCCATCACAACCTCTCGACTCTTGAAAGTAGAAGAGCCCTTGCTGATATGTGTTTCCTCCATGGTATATGTAATGATTACCTTGATTGTTCGGAATTGACTTCAACAGTTCTATGTTTCTGCGTACCGAAAACTAAAACTAGACACACAAACCTGTTTGCGGTCAAGCATACAAGTACAAACTACGCTCAAAACTCGCTTGTTGACCCCCAAAAATACATACACACTTATACACCGATACACCACACTAAGGTTGTATCAACTCATTATTGTTGTCCCTTGAAGCAAAGTCTGCGATAGATTAATAATCATAAACCTATATCTCCTACTTCAGTGACTGTCGTCAATTTATTGGTTAAGTACATAAAATGTAAATCCTTAATTGGCTGTAAGAAAAGTTTTTATCGGTTATAGTTATCATTCCTTGAAAGCTGTTTTTGTTAAATAAATGAAATGAACGATATAAATAAAATAAACATAATAAACAAAATAAACAAAATAAACAAAATAAACAAAATAAACAAAATAAACAAAATAAACAAAATAAACAAAATAAACAAAATAAACAAAATAAACAAAATAAACAAAATAAACAAAATAAACAAAATAAACAAAATAAACAAAATAAACAAAATAAACAAAATAAACAAAATAAACAAAATAAACAAAATAAACAAAATAAACAAAATAAACAAAATAAACAAAATAAACAAAATAAACAAAATAAACAAAATAAACAAAATAAACAAAATAAACAAAATAAACAAAATAAACAAAATAAACAAAATAAACAAAATAAACAAAATAAACAAAATAAACAAAATAAACAAAATAAACAAAATAAACAAAATAAACAAAATAAACAAAATAAACAAAATAAACAAAATAAACAAAATAAACAAAATAAACAAAATAAACAAAATAAACAAAATAAACAAAATAAACAAAATAAACAAAATAAACAAAATAAACAAAATAAACAAAATAAACAAAATAAACAAAATAAACAAAATAAACAAAATAAACAAAATAAACAAAATAAACAAAATAAACAAAATAAACAAAATAAACAAAATAAACAAAATAAACAAAATACACAAAATAAATAGTGCTTTGATATGTACGAGTAACAAGACATATCCCCCGTATCGTTATCTCTCGGACTCGGGCAAACGAAGCGGACAATTTAAGAAAGGGTCAAAGAGCACATTGCAGCAGTAAAAAATCGCCAGATCAAAAAGTCGGCCATAGCGGACTCAGGACTCAGGACCAAGCCACTGGATTGAGCTGACACTGAGGTGCTATCTAGTGAACGCCAATATTATGGTCCGTGAAGCGATTGAAATCAAGAAGTATCCAAATTTCAATCGTGATGACACTCCAGTCATCCCATGTTCCCTAACTAGAACTAGAATAATCAATCCAAAGGATTCAAGTCAGGGCTTGACGAGGGCCAATCTTCGCTCCGAATGAAGCCTGGCAAATTGGCCTCCAGCCAACGTTGGGTAGTCTTAGCTTTATGGGAGGGAGCAGAGTCCTGTTGGAAAACCCAGTATTTTCCAGCGAATAGCGTATCATTTAATGGTTTAACCACCGCTTCCAATATGTCGGTTTGGTAATTTTGTGCCTTCACCTTGACGCCTTGCTGGCAAAAATGAAGCGAAGTGACCCCCTCGTAGGAAACACCCCACCAAACCATCACACTTGCTGGATGATGAGTGCGCTGGACATTGCGTACAGATGGCTGGACGTCCTTTGAACTTCTGGCGTAAACCTTATTATTCTGCCGGTTAAACTTTTCTTCCACCGTGAAGATCTTTTCATCGGTAAACAGGATATTTTTTGGATCGTGTCTCTTCAATAGGTTCCGACATCGTTCCAGTCGCAATTTACGAAGACGCTCGTTTAAATAATGCACTTTCCTTCGACTGTAGGCCTTTAGTTTAAGATCATATTTAAGTATCCTGTTCACCGATATTCGCGAAATGTTGGTCTGCAGAGCTAATTTCTTTTGAGTCCGGCAAGGGTTGCGACGAATTCGCTCTCTGATTACTTTGATGTTGGCGGGCGTCCTTACAGACCGCGGGCGGCCACATCTTCCACGGTCTTCTAAAGAGCCGGTCTCCTTGTACCTCTTTATGGTATAATACACAAAGTTCCGACTACATCCCAAACTTTGGATTTCACTAAAAACTTGAATTGGTTTTTTCCTGCTTGAAACAGTGAAATTACAGTCGCACGCAAATCTTTTGTTGGCGCCATTTTCACGGAGAATGAAACAAATATTCAAATGTATATTTTTTCTGATTCAAAACATTCGAAATTTAAAATTTTAAAAGTTTAAAAAAGGTTGCATGAATTACTTTCTTTTTAAATTAATTAAATAAGTTCGTCTCAAAACTTATGAACACACGAGGTAGACTCTGACCGTGGTCATGGTCAACACGTCGGAAAAACAAAAAAAAAATTAACCCGATAAAGACCCGTAAAAAACTTTTTGATTCGGATTATTATCAAATTATAACCATTCAAAAAACATTTACCTGAACTAGCAAGCATTATCCTGACAATGACAAGCAGCGCGCCACGCTCACATGTCACTGATAGTAGGCTCAAGCGTAACGTAAACAACAAACTGCCACAATAAATATCGAATCGGCAATGAATAAGAAAAGTCGAAAGTGAGTCAGTACCAGTAGTCCCATTAAGTAAGCTTAATGCGAATAATTGAGGTGATTGCTCATATTTGGTGGAATTATTCTCTCTGTGGAGTCAATATAAATGTTCGTAATATTATTTGTTATTTCTTTTATAAACTGTTTGTTATATACAGATTGCTATATATATAAAGATAACTCTTTATTGCATACAATAGAATAAAAAAAACACTTTATAAGAACCTATGTATTCTTATTAATTAGGCTTTATCGCTAAGAGTGATCATTTTCAGGCAAATATGAATCTGATATATCTGCTATTATAAATAGTACACTATACATATTTAACTTCTATGTAAAAAACACTTGGATTCACTTCAAAACGACGACGATTGGAATATTCTTAGCACTTGATTATCGGGAAAGGATTATCGGATTACGCATAAATAATAGCTATATTGATATACTTGGTGACTTAAACTCTTTTCTACTTCTGGTCCTAGAAAATAGATTTTTTTCTAGTTAAATATTATGTAGATAGTTTAATTGATTTTTACTGTTTTAAACATAAACTTAAAATTAATGAAATCGTGTTATTACTTTCTGACGTGACATACTCGTAGGGCCACAGATAGCTTGCTTCGCAACATCCACACCTTTCGCCAAGTTTAAGAAATATTACTCCTCATGGTGACCATAATTATGAACCTAACAGCAACTTATAGCCACGCTGTAGGGGAGCTAGGTAATCTAGGTATATTTGGTAATTAAAATATAATCAAATTCGATGGAGACTTGTATTAATTAAAAGTCAGGAACATTGAAGAAAAAAACATGCAGATAGGCAGGAAAATCCTAAACACATGCTTTAAAGGTGTGTCATTTTAGAATAGAATAGAATAGAATATATCTTTATTGTACACCAGTAAATACAGAAGAAACACGAAAAAGAAATTATAATTATATCTAGTGATACAATGGGCGACCTTATCGCTGAAAGCGATCTCTTCCGGGCAACCTTTGGATGGACAGAAACTGTAAGAACAAATAAGGACGGCGGCGTACAACCAACATTATAGAGAACGATAGAAGTTAAAAATAAAAACAATAATAAAAAAAAACTAAATAAATTACATACATATATAAATACACCTAACAGCTACATAGATATATATATATAAATATATAATATATTATGTTAAGACGACGTAGAGAGCGATGAAAGATAATATTTCTTTATCAAGCTTTTGAAAATAGGAAGAGACTTAGCTTGTCGTATGGAGACTGGCAGAGCATTCAGAGCTTGGTAGCCTGCAGTGTGAAAGAATTACCGTAAAAATCTGAGGAATGTACAGGAGTTTTTAATTGGAGTGTTTCAGAGGAGCGTAAAGATCGAGGGTTTGAGAGGTGGAGGAACTCAAAACGTTCTTTTAGATAAGATGGAGTAGAGGGAACAAAGAGAATGCTGTAGAGAAGAGAAAGGATGTGTGCGTTCCGGCGAAGGTGGATAGGTAACCACTTGAGTCTATACGTTGACGATACGTTGCCGGCGTCCATACAGGTAACTACGAAACCAGTCAATTACTGTTGGTGAAATGTTAAGAGAGCAGAGAAGAGCTAACAGTATATCAAAGTCAACATTATTGAACGCATTGCTGAAATCCAGTAACGTTAGGATAGTGACTTTTCCATCTTCCATGCCATACCTGATGTCATCAGTTATTTTAATGAGAGTGGTGGAGGTGCTATGGCCAGGACGAAAACCGGACTGATATGGATTAAGAAGGCTATTTGTGTTGATGAATAGGCTGAGTTGCTGGTGTGTTTAGTTAGCGGAGGTGTTCTAAAGTGTATCATTTAATCTCTAGGGAATCAAGTATGACTACAAAATTATGATTCTAGGGCATGCCGGTTTCCTCACGATGTTTTCCTACACCGATTTGAGCACGTGTTAATTTTTTCTACTTTAAAATTCACTGCGGGACCGGGTTTGAACTCAAGACCTCTGGATTAGAAGTCGAAGTACCGCCAACACAGCTCTTTCGATGTTACATTTTTGTACCGTCAATCTCTGGTAGATCGACAGAGATTAGATTGAGGCCACTCAGAAGTTTTGCGAAGAAAAGTTTTTATGTATAAGGCACTGGCCACTTGTAATTATTTTGAAAAAATTGGTTTTTTTAAAGTAAAAATACCATTGTTTGAATTTCAAATTTCCCTTCACATTTTTTCGAGAGTCAAATCCATTTTTAAAAGAGACACGATAATTTATTGTCGTGGCACGAGTTCAAGCGCGGTCGCCTTAATTTAGGGGATGAACAAGTGGTGTGTGGTGTAATAGGGAGTGGTCGTCCTACGACGGCTGTCACGGAAGAAAGTGTGCTGGCAGTAAAAAAAATAATTCAAGAAAACAGGCGAATTACATACGAAGAGATTCAACATACACTGCAGATTGGTTCGGGAAGCGTTCAGAAGATTCTTCTCAAGCACGTTCGCGTGAGGAGGATAGTTTCGCGCTGGGTGCCGCACAACCTCACCGAAGCTCAGAAGCAGGCCCGTGTGGAGTGGTGCCGTGATATGATTAAAAAAATTGAAGCAGGCTCGTCTCGGCGCGTTTACGACATTGTGACAGGTGACGAATCCTGGATTTATCAATACGATCCAGAAGCAAAGCGTCAGTCGACAGTTTGGCTATTTCAAATCGAACCAACGCCTACGAAAGTGAAGCGATCGAGAAGCGCGGGGAAATTTTTTATCGCTAGTTTCTTCACTTTGACGGGGTATCTGGTTTCAATTCCATTACGAGACCAAAGCAGCATCAACGCCGAATGGTATACCACAAAACGCCTGCCAGAAGTTTTGTCAGCAATGAGCAACAAGTGACCGAACACCGGGCTCCGCGGGGTACTGCTTCACCATGAAAACGCGCCCGCGCACTCAGCGCTCAAAACGGGGGACTTCCTGGACACCAAACCGGTCAGAGTCTTGGGTCACCCTCCTTAAAGTCCTGATCTGGCACCGTGAGACTTCTTTTTATTCCCTAAAATAAAAAATCTGCTGAAAGGGATACAGTTTTCATCACCGGAAGACGCGCTAGCAGCGTTCGAGAAGACTGTGGAAAAGGTGTTTGCGGCGTACTGGAAAAAATGTTTCGAAAATTGGTTCAGACGCATGAAACTTTGTATAGAGGCTGGTGGAGAGTTGTTTGAAAAGATTTAATTAAAATATTTTATCCATAGAAGTTAGTTTTTTAGGTTCTCAAAACTTTATGAGTATCCCACGTACATTCTAGAAATATGAAAATTTGTCAGAAAATATCCCAATTTGTACATAAAACTTGATGAACTTCCTCGAAGATACGCACTTAGGCTAGGTAGAAACAAAATTATACAACCAAGCTCTCACCTAAAATTGCACAGCGATGGCCCATAAATGTCAATTAAAATACAGCAAACTCCTAAACTAAATCACAGAATTACAAAAAGATTCGCTTTTCACTAAAAGACTAATCATTCTTAATTGACAAATGCTACTATGACATTAAAGATTATTTAGACTAGAAAGCTAACAAAAATTTCTTAAAAATAAATAAAAAGTGACGTAAATAAAAAGGTACCTATTGAAATAATTAATAAATACATTTGTTCATACAACTATTTACAAGTAGGTATATACAAAAATACAGATGAAACAGCTAGCCATCTAAAGACCGTTGCAAACGATCTATAAATAAATATTCTATAAATAACTCAAACTGATCCAGATCACTAGCAGACGGAAGCGTTCCCAAAATACTGGCCGCATTGCCACGCTGAACGGCAATGCTAATGCGTTGACCCAGATAAGAGCCAGCTCTCTGGTCACGTTTTGCTTCGACCAGTTGCCCTGAAAGAATTTTGAAAACGCGAAGGGCCCTGGTTTCTCACGGACCCAGAGTCTCAACCCCAAAAGGCTCAAATAAGTAAGCTCTGTCGAGACTTCTATATTTGCGCCTCTTGAGATCCTTGGCCGAATCAGCCGCTGCACCGGCTCTAACTGATGTCCCCGACAGATGAGATGGTACAAGGGTATCTACGCATGTGACGTCCCATACCAAAGGCCTTCCCCTCTCCCAAGGGACAAGGGTCATGCCGTCAGGTCTGAAATAATTTATTTAAAGAAAGAACATGATTTTAACACTGATAGTAGCTTCACTTGTAACTAGCTAAACAATGTAATCAATTCTTGGAGTCAATTTTAACCTACTTCTAATTTTCATATCAAAATGAACGTATATGTAATCCGGATGACAATACTATAATATGGTATCTGGGAGCTGATGTGATGGAGCCAGGCTGTGGAACTTTTCAATGGCTACTAGTAAACCCCTCAAGTTTCGGCTCATAAGTTTTACTTTTAAGTTTTTGACGAGTCTAATAGATTGGGCTCTGTAATGAGGGTATGAGGGTTTCTTGGTGATCATTGGATGTATTATGCGTCAGTGCACTTGTCAACGAGAAGAAATTTTAAAAAAGTTCTAGGTCCCAAGAACCATTACCGCGATACAGTCATTTTTTTTACGCAATCGAAGTGAAAAATGGAGTGTTTAACTCGGGACTAGATAGAACCCATTCATACTACTAGATTCTATAGCCTAAACTCTCTCACTTCTATAGGCTAAACATCTGGTATGAAATAGCTCCTCCTAGCCTTTTTTGAACAATCTACTATTGTGTTCGTTGACTTTCGTGGGGCAGTGATGTTTATCATAAATGTAGATAAAAGGTGTGTCTTTGACGTCGCTTATTGAAATACCTATCCCTACGTCATCCAATCCATTGTAAATAAGTAGGTACCTTGAATCTCTATTGTGACGGTAAATACAAAATACTATAATATTATTTAGTTAATGATTTGAGTCTTTATGCATATTGAAATTACGTCTTTAATCGCTTCGTCATCGTTTTTTACCGATGACTGTTGGTAGATATGTGAACATTTTTGATAGAAAAATAAGATTTCATGGAAATAGTGGCTGTGAATGGGTAGCAAATATAATACGTGGATTTCTTTTCAAAATATTGTTCGATAGCATGTCATGGCATTACGTCGGCGTCGTTATGTTTGTGATTGTTGATATTGAAATATTTTATTTGTTTTTGTATCTGGTCAGGTTTTCAAGACCGGCACGGCTATTGTAATAACTTTCGTCTTCGAAACGATTATCAGTGATGGAATGATTATCAGTGTTGGAATTAATTATCAGTGTTGGAATAATTATCAGTGTTGGAATGATTATCAGTGTTAGAATGATTATCTGTGTTGGAATGATTATTAGTGTTGGAATGATTATTAGTGTTGAAATGATTATCAGTGTTGGAATTAGACATTCTTTCGAATTCCATATGTATTGTAATAACTTTCGTCTTCGAAACGATTATCAGTGATGGAATGATTATCAGTGTTGGAATGATTATCAGTGTTGGAATGATTATCAGTGTTGAAATTATTATCAGCGTTAGAATGATTATCAGTGTTGGAATGATTATCAGTGTTGGAATTATTATCAGTGTTTGAATGATTATCAGTGTTGGAATGATTATCAGTGTTGGAATGATTATTAGTGTTGGAATGATTATCAGTGTTGGAATTAGACAATCTTTCGAATTCCATATGTATTGTAATAACTTTCGTCTTCGAAACGATTATCAGTGATGGAATGATTATCAGTGTTGGAATGATTGTCAGTGTTGGAATGATTATCAGTGTTGGAATGATTATCAGTGTTGGAATAATTATCAGCGTTAAAATGATTATCAGTGTTGGAATGATTATCAGTGTTGGAATGATTATCAGTGTTGGAATGATTATCAGTGTTGGAATGATAAATAGTGTTGGAATTAGACGTTCTTTCGAATTCTATATGTATCTGAGGATGTCCAGCATAAGGAATAAAGCGTGTTGTATTTTTTTCCGAATTCTGTCCAAACTAATGCAGCACATGAAGGTCCTGTGAATTTGTCCGTAGTGTAAAAATTAGAGGCAAACACCACATCCATGATATAACCAAAGAAGAGGTAGTCAGAGGCACGTCCGAACAAAATAATTGGTACATGCCCACGTTGTATACAGTAGTTAGTAGACGATGCTGTATCACATTTGGCACGCAGGTAGCAAAACATTTTTTACAAAAAAAACTGTTAACGGAAATACTTGCATGGTTCATGGTAACCTTCATTAAACGATGCTATTAATTATTAGGTTCAGTGTTTTAACCGCATGGCTCATATAAAACAATTATTATGTGTTTAAATTATTTAAAACTAAACTTTAGCGAGGTAGATCACGCGATTTCTATTGATTTCTCCTTGTATATTGGTGATGTACAAATGGAACACTGAATGCAATGTTAATTAAACAATCTGCAATTAGAATTTCCACCTACCTACTTTGTTGTGATTTTGGCAAAAATAGCATGGCACTGCGCTGCGTATACTAGATTACACTTCCAGAATTTAAACTATTGTGGGTGGGAGATCGTATATGCGTTTGCCATACGATATTGTTTGTTTTTTACCATTAACCTCCGGTTTTATCGCCTGAATTCACTAGGGGGCGCTGCAACCGATGGTGGCAATACACGTAAGGCGTTATCTATTTTGTAAATAATCATTTTAAATTAAATTAAGTCAAAGAACGACGGCTAACTGTCGAATGTCGTAGGAAGATGGATAATTTATACCACAGCTGGGATTTATCCTCCTCGCTCGCTAGCCCGATTTTTTCCCTAGTCATCTTTACATACATATTTATAGAGAAGAACAATCCATGTGCATGTGTCAAGATTCGACTTAACAACCTTTGCTCGGAAGTTAGGATTTCGGCACTGGGCCAACTATCTATTTTCTCTATCAAATCATCTTTGAATACGTATAAATATTTGATGATAACTTGGATACTCTTTACTTCTTTAGGTTTTGTATTGACAGATAATGTTGTGACTATATTTTATAGTTACAGTAGCGGGTGGACATTGCTATCGTTGAACTTGTCTACTGAATCTAAACTATTCTATAACGAAATATGCACATAATAACTAGCCTCTACCCACGGCTTTGCCTATCTGATGGACTATAACTGCTAAATTTCGTCCACATCGGACTCAGTCTTTACGGATATATAAGCAACAAATATACATTTACACTTTCGCGTTTATTATATTAGTAGGGTAGGATATGAAGGTAGGATAGGATAAATGATGAATCATAGCACGAAATTACAGTAATGCTGTTCACACAACACTATTTCATATTTCATGACATTTGTTTATTTAGCGTCAATAAAATCGTAAGTCTCAAGCGTCGTTCTGTTGTTTTGATTAGTATGAATGTAGCTTATTGAGAAATGAATCATACCTCGTTGTACTTTGCGAGATTTGAGACTCGTGCTATAGTAGAATTGGTAAATTTATAAACAAGAAGCTCCTGTTACACGACGACACTATAGTATTCAGACCGAATGTCGAAGTCTCCGGGACAATGAGTTGTAGATCTATATATTAGCTTCGCTGTCGCTCTTTGATAATACTTAATTTGCATTGTGACTTTAACGACACCAGGTATTGTCGTTATTTGTGTCGAGTATCAAGGGTGCGCGTGAATCGCTGTGCTTGAAGTTTATAATCTTGGTAACAAGTGTGCTTTTCAATAATCGAAACGATTTTCGATACCGATTTAGGTACTTAGTAAATTGAGGTTCCAACTCACCCATCAGTAGAAAACTCCAAAAAGCACGTACCTACCTAGAAAAACTTTATCCTGGTTAACTTTACATTGTTAAAATAACTTAATATTTAACAATAAAACACCAGACGCGTACATATAAATTGTAATCGTTTTTTTTTACAAAACTATACTATCAGGCGCACCGAAATGCTAAGACTTGCAAATTATTGTTTTTTACGAAATTGATTCTGAAATACCAGGCGCCCAGGAAGGCGTGGAGGTGAAGGGCGGGCGGAAAACCAACTGACTGGCTCAATACGTAAACAAAAGTTCGCCGGGTCATATCACATCGTGATGAACCTACCTACAGTAAAAATAAAACGATTACAATGATAAATGCGTATTATATTCAATAGTTTAAGCCTAATAGTATTTATTATGAATTGATTGTATTTGGTGTTGCGGTGGGAAATCCCAAATGTAGATGAGAAGTTGTTGAGCTATAATAATTTTATTTAATAACCCGTTTAAAATGCTAGAAAACTTAAGTAGAAGTGAATCCTGCACCTAAATGATAACAAGCTGTTTAAAAAGTGTTTCAGTAAAACATCATAGATAACTTATCATAACGTATATCGGCCTTAAAATATTAATTTACCTAACAAGTAAGCAACAATCATATGCCATTACGTAACTAACACCAACGCAAAGATGTCGACAAAATTGTTTATGCTACTTATTTCAACCGTCTACGCAAATCCACTTTCAAATTTCGTACAAACAAACAATATTAATGTTGTTCAACAACTGTACGTTAAAAACGTAATGGAACTCTTCAAGAATATTCTCATCGAGAATTTTATAATAACAAGTGACAATCTGAAGTTATTCTTAAACATGGAACGCTCGGAAAATTCAATAATTGAAACCAAAGAATTAAAACCAAGAAACTTGTACCTATCTGACTACGATTTCACAGATTCAGAGGAGATAAAGGAAGAGGAAAAGGAACAGTATTGGAGGATGGACCAAGATATACAGTCAATAGATCCTAGTTTTCAACATATGAATAGCAAAAGGCAAATCGGTGGATTGGGAGGCGCAGGAGCTGACACGCAAATGGTATTGGGCACGTTCCAAGCTATGATGAGACCCATGTCAACCAATGATATACCAGGATTAGGACAGAACTCAGCAGCACAGAAGGGCGAAGTGAAAGAAAGTTCTGTTTCGGAGAACAGCAAGATGAACGAGAAAGAAAATACAGAGCAATAGATAGTTCATGTCGATAAATAAAAAGTTAAGTAGAAAGACTGAAAATTATTGTTTTCAATATCAGAACAATTTGAACGAAATAACATGTAAACATTGTAGACTTCCTAAAACAACATTGTATTGTTGGTGGCATCGCCTCAACGCGATCACTTGATGATGGAGATCTAACTAGTGAAACTAGGAACAGGAGCGCATTAAGGATAGTTCTTCGGCCAAGGGTTCGTAATCGCGCAAATAACTCCCAGAAATAAGAAAAGCGTATGAATAGTCTTATTCGACCTCGACAACCTCTGTGGCGCAGTGGGCGAAGGTCCGCCTGAGACGCAGAAGGTTGCGGGTTCGATTCCTGTCACGGGACGAATGTTTGTAAGATCTGCAAATATTTGTTTGTGTTTGTTTTGGTGTTTTTCTATGTATAATATGTATGTATTTACAAAAAAAGTATATAAGTAGTGTATCAGTCATGAAGTTCCCATAATACAAGCTCTGCTTAGTTTGGGGCTAGATTATGCCGTGTGAAAAATGTCCAGCATTATTATTATTATAAATGTTCTAGATCATTTTACGGTTTTAAGATTCAAACATTTTTCTTTTTTTATTATTATTATAGTCATTAGACATTGATAGATTTTGTCTTTACTAAAGCAGTCGATAACTATCAAAGTTAAACATCGTTAGACCAAAACAAGTCACATTTTCAAGAAAAATCGACCATCACTACACAAACACATAATTCTACTAGTGTAGACGAATAATTTTTCAAAGATCTATAGATGGAACCCCTGGATGGAAATCCACAGTAGATTTCTTCAATCGTCATGTACATCCGAAAATATCCGAAAATAATCTATCGATTCGTCTAATGTAAATATTTTGCTGAGATTGATTGCACTATTACGTACTCGTAGATTTTAAAATACAACTCATCAAATGTTATCATATGAACTTTTATGCACTTTTTGTTTCTAAAATTGAGAGTTTAATTTCAGCAAGGTAGCCCTGAATAATATCCGACTGTACGTGTTTGAGACAGTGAGGGTAGTCCAGGTCAACAAATCACATCTTTGCCAAAAATATGTATATGATTACGCTGAATGTACAAATCAGCGTTTTTTTTTTTCAAGTCAGTAGGTCAGTCCTTTTCGCTGCAGCATTATGTGAGATTTTTCAGTAGGTAATTGCTTGGCCTATCCATTTGCCAAGAATCTAGGACAAATGCCTCTACATACAACCATATACAAAAATAAATGTTAGAGATTATGTTTTTATTCTGCCTTAATATATCAAAGTGAGTGTACGTCATGACTCTATTACGTTGCTGATTGGTCGTAATCCTTTCCTATTAGCCGTTTTTTTTATTTTCTTCTCGCTTGTTACTTATATTTGCGATTAGCTTGTCAAAGCTTTAATAGTTATGAATATAAAATGTCCAGAGGCCTCCGTATCAGGAGCTCTGTCTATTGTGCTCAGCGTGTCTCGATTTTTTGGTATAGCCCCGCTGCGGTTCGTGAAGCAACGCGGTGGCTGGCGCGTCAGCCTCTCGCCATGGCTTACTATCTACGGATGGGTTTTAGTAACAGTTGTGAGTAAGTATCTACTACCTCTAAACGGATTATTAAAAGCTTTGATCAATCATAAATCATAATCATAGATTTATTAATAAGGGCTGGAAGAGGGAACAATTTTTTTTTATAAAATAAGTTTAAAAAAAACACGGGCATACCCCATGATGGATATCTTGATATTTTCAGATACATAAATGATTAGATGAGATACATAGTGACTAATCACTCTCTTCATAACTCTCTCTTTGAGGATACTAAGCAACCTTGACTTGACTACCCCGGTCAAGTGCACGTCCAAACATTATATTTGACTCATGCCCGCGTTGTGCAATTCGTTAGAATTTCACGTGACAGGTCGCAAGCTCCGCTTATAAGCGGCGATGAGCTTATAAGCTTACTAGCTTCTGCCCACGGCTTCGCCCGCGTGGTATCCGGATAAAAAGTAGCCTATATATTATTCTAATGTATAAGCCATATTACTGTAAAGTTTCATTAAAATCCGTTGAGTGGTTTTTACGTGTAAGAGTAAAAAAACCTACCTACTCACAAACTTTCGCGTTTATAATATTAATAGCTTCTGCCCACGGCTTCGTCTGCGCGGTACCCGGATAAAAAGTAGCCTATGTGCTATCCTGATATATAAGCTATATTACTGTTAAGTTTCATCGAAATCCGTTCAGTAGTTTTTGCGTGAAAGAGTGTCAAACATTCATCCTTACAAACTTTCGCGTTTATAATAGAAGTAGGATATCACCCAACTATGGTGTGACATAGTCTAAAATAGGATTTACTATATCATAAGTATCAGGAACAACGAGTAATACCATGGTACTACAACATCCTGTCCCAGAACAAACATTTTGCAGGCCATGCAAACATTTGTCCCGCAGCGGGAATCGAAATTTAACCTTTTGCTTCTAAGCCAACCACTCACCCTCCGAGCCACAAGATTCACCCAGAGAATATAAAGTACGGATCAATATAAATAATGCTGGACATTTTTCACACATCATCATCTAGCCCCAACTAAGCAGAGCTTGTTATGGGAACTACATGACTGATATAATGTACTACTTATATACTTTTTTCAGACTTCAAAAAAAGGAGGAGGTTTTCATTTCGGCTGTATTTTTTTGTATCGTGTGTGTTTGTTACCTGATATCTTCGCCAATTATTAACCTGTTTTGATGGTTATTGTATAGATAATGATTCCATAAAAGTTTTATTCCTGAGGGTTTGCTATTTTTACGGTAAACTTAAAAAACATCACCATCTTATGGAATCACGACTAGCCGAAACATTCTTTGTGGGCGAAACATTTTTTTTTTCGAAAGAGTCTCATCCCGATTAACCAAAGTACTGGAGAGTCTGATGATAGTAGAGTACTTGCAGGATATAAACCGTAAACTTGAGACTGCCAACGTAATGCAAATATCGCGATGTAATTATTTTCAACCGACTTAAAAAAGGAGTTTCTCAATTCGTCTGTATGTTTTTTGAGTGTCTGTTACGCGATATATTTGCCAATTAATTATTGTGAAACGATTTTAATGATAATTTTTCTTTACTAGTTGTTGCCCGCGGCTTCACCCGCGTGATATGTTAATAAAAGTAGCATATGACCATCTCCAGGCTTCAAACTATGTCCACCAACTTTTGAATGAATCGAACCAAGGATTACAATTTATACAAAGTTTAGAACACAATTACACACCCCCAAAGACTAGTTTTGCCTATGTGTTATTCCAGAACCTAAACTATCTACATTCCAAATTTCATCAAAATCGGTTTAGTAGTTACTGAGATACGTAGTAACAAACATTCACACACACAGACTTTCGCATTTATTATATTAGTAGGATTTGAATGGGTAAGGTACTTCAAAGGTTGTCACCATATCAATTTTATAAAAAAAAACCTCTCATAGGGATGAAAAAATGTGTGATGAAATTGCATATTATAATAAATTGTTATACTTCTGTAGATACAAACATTTTATACTTAGAATTCACTCTGAGTTTTTTCACCCTAGACAAATATTTGCAGATCATACAAACATTTGTCCAACGGCAGGAATGGAACCCGCAACCTTCTGCGTCTCAGGCGGGCCTTCACCCACAGCGCCATAGGGTTCGTCTAGCAATGGCTAACAATCAACATTTTTCAGATGTAATAACACTAATTACTGTGATAATGGATCTCTGTGAAGATCCAACTCGATCCATTCGCATGAGAACTAGCACGCGACGAGTGGTGTGGATCGTAGATGCTAGTATAATAATGACTTTAGCTTTCCTAGGAGCTGCAGAGGCTCCTAAGCAGATGAAATCTATGATATGTTGCTTAAATATTTTGCAGAAGGTAAGTTTTATATGCATTCATATTTTCCGTTCTATCGTTATATTGACGATTTTCAGAAAAAAATCGTACTACATACACACTTTTTCAGTATTCTATCGAATGTTTTATTTGCAGGTCAACAATGAACTGAACATCTGTCCTTGGCCGAAAAGAAAAGAAATGAAGAATGTCGTTCTACTTCTTCTTTGGTCTCTTTTTACTATAGCGCTTACTCTCACCGACCATATGCTGCTTACAACTATAATAGAACAAAATGCCGGCAGTACGTAACTTTTTATCTTGAATTTGATAGAGAGGTACCTTGTTTCAGGTGTTCTTCATAGACCAATGAACATGCACAACTAGTTGTGCTATCCTAAATATTCGTTCCGTTAGACACAACTTGGCAGAACTAGTTTTGCTATAAGTGTTCTGGGTGGTCATAAAAAAAAACTAAAAATCTCAGGACCAATCAGTATGTTGTGCGTGCATACTGATTTGTTCGTGAGGAACTCGCTTTGTTTTGTTTTAGAAAATTGATTCTCTATTTTTTTCATACCTTTGTATAAAATCATTACGTATTGAGATTCGAATTTTGGAGGCTATGTTTCTTTTAATGCGTACCTAGAGTAATATATCGAGAAAGGAATTTTAAAAACAACCTCCGAGGTGGCACAAACTAAATGATGCTGGAAATTTTCACACAGCATCACCCCAAAGCAAGCAAACCTTATGTTATGGAAACATGACTGATACACTACATATATACATAAATAAAACCCAGACCCGTGACAAATATTTGCAGATCATGCAAACATTTGTCTCGCGCCGGGAATAGAATCCACAACCTTCTGCATCTAGGGCAGTCCTTTGCCCATAGTGTCACAAAGGTCATGGTTTAAACATGTTTGTATGAAAACTACTCCACCCGTGCAAATCAACGGGTGTTCCACTGTCTTTGATATAAACCTGATTTATTTCAAATACGGTACCTATGTTACCTCCCCGGTCACATTATGACATACGTGATTTTGACAAATCCCTCTCCTCTTAGAACCATTATCACACAAAAAATATGTACGTATGATCAGAGCTTCCCCATGTTGTCCAGCGTTTTGTTATTCTGTTTCAGCAATGCTCTGCATCATGTACTTATTCTACTACGTGTGCTACTGGATCATACAGCTGAGAATTTTTCAGTTTATTTTGATCACACTGCACATTCGTCAGAGCTTCAAAGCAATTAACGACAAGTTGATAAATCTATCGCAAGGTAAATACATCGTCTTAAAGTAAGGCAAACTACACTTACCTAAAAATTAGAAATCCCCAAGGGTTTCCAATCCCAAGTAACACCAAGATTACTTTTTCGTCGTCCTTTATACTAAATAAAAGAAAAGCCTAACATTGAACGGACTTTTAAGAGCAAAATAAAGTTTAATTGATAAAGTCTACAAAATGCTATCATGCTATCAATGCTGTATCTAAGGGTAGAAAAGGTAAGATTTAACCTTACTTTAACGGTACGGTTTCAGACATCTAAGGAATTCGAGTCTTATTGTGTTTTTTTTTTAATTAAATTAATTTAAGTACTCCGTACTATGTCCGTATTTTTTTTGAGAATGTTATGACTATAGAGGATGTTAGGACTAATGTGCTAAGTTGCAGATATGTCAAATGCCAAGAAAATACCTTTGAAATCACCCACGAATAAGAGTGTTATCATGATGAACAAGAACCGGAAGAAATCTGTGAATACAATCATCGATACCTTGGCATTCGTTGGGAAAGTGAAAGGTACATCTTTGTTTCGGTACAAAGTCGCACTTGGAGTTAGTGTAAAATACAACTACCAAGCGCACTACCACACAACACAGACACACACACCCTCACATCTCACAAAACATACCCCATCCACTCACACACAACGCTGACACACAAGCACGCACTTTCTCTGTATAGAAATCTGAATTTTCTGTTCTTTTTTTTGGCAGGTGAAGATCATCTTACTCGACCAGCCCATGAGACAGTCCATCGTCTCACTCTAACATTCGTATCCTTATGTGACGTTGTGAGAGAGGTAGATATACGTCAGGGACTGATATTGCTGCTGCTTCTCTGTTCCTTTCTGCTGCATACGATCGTAACTCCCTACTATTTGATCAACAATATTTGTACGTAAGGTTTCCAATTATGTGTGATGTATGGATTAGTTTGTGTAAGATGTCGGGTTGATTTTGTATAAAGCTAACAATCGTACTGTATTTCAGCTGTAAACTATTTTAGTATGGGAACCGTCGACTTGGTCGTTCAGATTTTATGGTGTGTGTTCCATATCACCGGCTTGGTTATGATGATCGAGCCATGTCACTTGACGCTTGTAGAGGTAAGCAATAATGGTACTTTCAGTATAAGCTCTAGAAAATACAATAGCAGTTTTACGATTGTCATTTTCAAGTAAGTACCAGAAACTAGTGTGCTCGTCTCTCACACAAGTCAAACATTATTTTGGTTTTGTGGCCACAGACAGATATTGACTACGGTTCTTGTTAAACATGAAAATTAATTGATTATAACAATGAATTGGCCTCATGGACTAGTTCAAAGTAGCGCAATGGGCTACGAAGTGAGCGGAGTATCATCAATATATATAAAAAACTGTTCCGTAACTAACTGGCGGATCAACGCACAGCCTAAACCATAAGTTCTAAAAGCATGAAACTTGGAGGGTATATTCCTCTTAGTGTGTAGGGGTGCAATATAAAAGGAATAAGAAAAATTCTATCCCTAAAAGGATGAAAAGGGCTGAAAACCTTTGTATGAAAAATCGTATTCCTTGTACTTACAGCCTTGAAACTGCACATAAATATTCTTCAATCCAAGTGGTAAAATACTAATATAATTATCTTCCTAAACCTTCTAAGGGGTTGTAGAGGGTGTCCAAGTTTGTATGGGAACTTTTTAACGAGTGATCCAATTTGCTTGAAACTCGGCATAAATATTATTTAGTACAAATGATAAAAGACAAATACATATTTTTTTCTAAACTACCCCTCAAAGGGGGTAGGATGGTGTATTAAGATTGTTTAAGAAATGCTTAACGCATGGTGTGATTTGCTATAAACTTAGTTTGGATACTTAAAATGCAAAATAACTGAATACGTATCAGGGTATTCAAAAAAATCTCTTAAGGAGCAAGGCATGCAATTATTTTTGTTGCACCTATTCTACGCGAGTAAAACCGCGGGTTAGATCATTGGCTATTTACTAAATAAAATTCGAAATGAGGATCCCAAAACCGTAGAAGAACTAAAATCATCGCAAAGCTTTCAGAATAATCAAGTTGAAGTAGTATTGGGCAGGCCATAGCTCGAAAGATAATCGATAGACGTTTGGGCGTTTGGGACGGGTATATTTGCATATCCGACTATTTGTTGATAATGATAAAGTTGGCTGCGTACTTACACGATTTCAGATAGACGGAACACAGGAACAGATCAGCCATCTGATGCAACACACCAGCTCATTCAATGAGCCGCTGGCGATCGAACTGGACTTATTTTTCAGACACCTAATTCTTAACCGGGTGTCATATTCTCCTCTTAAGGTCACTAAGCTTACCAGGGGTTTGGTGGTTACAGTAAGTGATTTAACATCTTAACACTTACTACTTAATATCAACATCAAAAATAACCTAGTTACTTGAGTAATGGCCATCATAATTCTTATTCAAGTAATAATAACATAACAGATACCTTAAAAAATCTAGCTAATAAAGCTAATCTAATAAAGCTTTTTATTAGATTAGTTCTAAGTAAAGCTTGTATAAAAAGCTCGCGAAGTAGACCTTTATGTCTTTTTAGACATAAACATCGTAATATTTATTCATTGTTACAATTCACTGATTCAAACTGTATTTCTTTCAGATCATCGGCAGTGTCACTACTTACTTGGCCATAATCATACAACTGTAAACCAAATCGAAATAAAGCATCGTTGTGAATAAAAATGCCATTTTACTTATATCAGTTTATTGAGCGATTTACCTTTGTTTCTTCTTGTTATGATCTTCTATCGCTTGCTCGATCTTTATAGCTTGTTCTTCTATTTCCTCTGGAGATAAATAGAACTTGGTCCAATCTATCAGTCCCAAGAAACTGTCTCCAAAGTTTATAACGTTTCTTTTACCTTTCATATCCTTTTTTCCAGCTATGCTAGATTCTATTTGACTATTATCATAGTACCTTTTTAAGTTAAACTTTGTAGCAGCTTTTTTCTTATTATCATAACGGCTGTTTTTTGGTTTAATATGTCCGATAATATTGGTTATGTCTTGTAATCCTCGAGTCGTAATTTCAAAATCAGTACTGGTAGCAATTTCGGATGAATCTGTTGCTATTTTACCATTATTGAAATAGTTTTTACCAATTCTTGTACTTTTTTCGTGGTTTGTAACAATGTTTCTTTTGAATGCTTTAAAACTATTTTCACCCAAAGCTGAATTATCACATTTCTTGATTTCTCTTTTAACTTCACCTTCGCAAGAATCTTGTGGCACCTCTTGGAAAAAAGTCATATCATCTTTTTCTAAAATCTCAGGTCTTTCTTCAAGCATTTCTAAAACATATTCGAATAATGTTGGTATATTGTGGAAGATTTGTTCGTACTCGTCACCTAGAACATCTTTTTGTGCAGCTTCTTCACTCGATTCTAGTTAAAAAAAAATTAGAAGAACAGAATAATTGCCTTTTTCTGAATAATAATAACCTTATAAATAACTACTGTAAATATACGGTAGCTAACCCAATCAAAATAATTTTGATGTACCGTAACTTTCCTGACCTTAAAAAACTCACCTTCACACTGTCCCAACTTTAGTTTTAGTAACATTACTATAAAAACACCGAAACACAGTTGCGCCATTTCTGTGGTATGACACTTTGTGTTTCAACTCCTTGGGCTCAAGAATATAAAACATACCATACATATTCATACAACTGCATTTTTCTTGGAGATAAGATAGCGAAACATTCATAATTGTACCTTCAATTTTGATAAGATAGTATGAGCTTAGTTTTGGATGTACCTACTCTTAATTGGGTGGTAGTGGTAGGTATGTAATTAAATTTTTACTTATTAGAATGGCTAGAGGTAACTACTGTCACTAGAATACAATAATGAAGACTAGCCTTTTTACTTAGTTTCCTGCAACTAAGTATGTAATCACTACGTTTCCCTGCAGTATGTCTCTCCTATTCCCATCTATCACAGACACCTTTCATTCGAGATATTACAAACTCGTGAGAACATAATAATTACTCAGAAACTCTCAAGCGTTCAATTATTAGTCAGCGACACACTGGAATGAAGATGTTTCTAAAAGTAAGTTCCAGTTTTATAAGTGCCTAAAACAGTCTTACTTAGGTATTCTCGACTAGCCAGAATAATGGGATACATATGGTCAATTTTTTTATATAAGATACATAAAAACATGTATCGGTTGAATAACAAAATTATTTCGCTTGGTTTTGAGTTAAAACCCGGCTAAATATTAACCTACCTAGGTTTAATGAGTTTGTGATAGGTACGCGCAAAGGGTTTGCGTGTCTCATATCAAACAAAAGGAGGTGTTATCAGTACCTAATTAGTTTGAAAAGATGTACCCTATAATAATAAACACTATAAAATATGGGGTAAGCGTTGAAGACATCACCAAAACACTTCAACATGGTTGCTGCCAAGACTTGTCTGGTGTTCTTAGGCTTCATCTGTAAGTTATTATATTTAAAGAATCATTTTCATAAAACTCATTCATCAATAAGTTAATTTTGCCAAATTTTAATACTGGGTTATCCGTCGTCTATTACAGCACTTCCTTGTGACTTGTGGCTCTAAAAACTAGCCTTGAAGACTAATTGATTAAATCATTTCCGTTCAAAGACAGCTTAAACTCAAAATAACATCACAAACATTTCATAAATAACACTTACTTTTTACCTACTTTTTGCAGCCCTAATAACTGCGTATTGCCATCGCTCCATCAGGTCTCCAGACAAGATGGAGATCGATATCCCACACAGAGAGAGAGAAAGTGGCGAGTACCAGGAGAACATAAACAAGGAGGGGGAGTACTGGCAAGGACAGGGAGAGAATAAAGAGAAGGAAGGACAGGGGCAGATGGATAACGATAGGTTAGACATTGATCCATAATATGTGTATGTGTGTAAGTGGGATTCTTAAAAGCCTCAAAGCACAGAGGGTATATTCCTGATACTCGATACAATCTCAATCCAATTCTGTAATCCTTAACAAAGTTTTATTTTTCTAGCCTGTGACATATTTATACTCCAATCGCGAGTGTCAACGTCAAAGTCAAAACGCGTCAGAAGTACCAATAAAGAGCATAGTCGATGTCATTTACTTCTATAAAATTCCACCACACACTAATTCCAATTATTCGCTAGTATTGCATTCAGCAAATTGCACGACTTCGATCTTTATCCCAAATTACGATTAGAATCGAGTGTCACGGGTAGTCCCTCAGAATGGCTTGATAGATTTTAATAAATAAGGTATGCTCCATAAGAGACAGCATAAATACATGAAGTGCCAAAAAACAAATATGGCGGCCGCTATACATTCACACCTGCAGTACATGAGGTTACGTCCGTCTAGGATGATATAAATTATTCACGGTGCCAAATAATTAATTAAATAATTGACAGTAGACCTGTGTCAACTGTTAGTCTATATTTCAGAGAGAAAAACGAAGAAACATACCACCATGAAAAGGAACACCATCACGAGAACCAACAAACGTACAACAAAGAAATGAACCAGACCTACCAATCCGATAAAGACAAGCTTGACTCCCATCACGAGGACAACCAGGAGCATTACGAAGAACACCATGAAACTGACTTCGAGACTCAGACAGTGCCGGATATGACAGAAAAAGAAACAGGCGATCGGTATGAAGATAAAGGAGATGAGTTTAGGGAAGAGGGAGAAGACACGATGCAGAATTATGAACCAGGACAAAATAATCCGACGATCACTTATACGAGGGACTAAAATGTCATAATGTTACTTAACCGATATTAAGAATAGATTGTTTTATTTATTTGAAATAACAGTAAAGCATCAATATACACGAATATTAGATCATTTGTATTTTTTTGCGTTTTTACAGGTTATGAATCAATACAATTGGAAGAGTTAATTACAAAATTAAGTATTGTAAAACATCATCATATGAACCTACCCTTTGAGTTTTATAGATTCGTCAAAACTGTAATTAAAAATGTCCGTTCAAGGAGCCAGATTTTAGTCTAAATTTAAAATTGGATATGCTCAGTGCGTTTTTTACTCTGCATACTCCGTGTGTTATTAACACAAATATTATGTACTATAATACTTACTATTTATTTATTTATTCCAACTTACACCTTACATGTTAGTCCTAATGCAACAGGGTAATTAAAATAAATATCATCAATAATCAAGTATAACATACTATAGGTAAATACCTGCCTACCATATGATACTGTGATCATGTATCGTACTCATTACTCAATTATCGACCTAGTTGTGGAGCAAATTACTGAAATCACTTAAAAGTTTCCGGGGTACTCGGCAGATTAAAAGAAATTAATTAAAGTAGTATCCGTTACTGTAATGACATACAATCAACGATCATTTTCTAACGTGGAAGCAGGAGTCTTCAACATTTTGTAGAAATTAATAGATATCTTCTTAAAACTTTCTGTTTAAAATATCAAACATTATTTTTATCTAGAGGTTGTTCCTCTAATTTGTTTATGCAATGATTTCGTGCAGAAATTCACATCAATAAAACAGTTGGTCACACCTGTCCAAATCAAATCTCTCCATATTTATACCAACATAGCTCTGCTAAACTTTACTCCACTAGACAAGTCCTGAAAAAATGCCGAGAATATTGTACTGTGTCTTGGCCACATGTGCCGTAATAACTTTAATCAACTGTGCTAAAACCAACGTAGACCCTAGGAAGATTGAGAAGACCACTGAGGCTCCAGCTCCGAAGATGGATCAGGATATGAGAGATGAGGAAAACTCCATGAAATCGAAGGCTGACTATGATCTGATGGGCGTCATGAAAGAATGCAACGAGACTTTCATAGTGGAAATGTGTAAGATATTTCGACATAACTGTTTTCGGTTACACAACATGACCTCGGTGACTCGGCGGGCGAGTAGCCAGCTGTGACTCTGTGGTGTAGGTACAATTACCGCTGCAAATGTTTGCATATTCTGCAGATTTTTGTTCCGGGTATGGGTGTTGTGGTATCAAGGTAGTTTCTGATACCCATGACACAGAGAATCCTAGTGTGGGGTCAAGAATATACATGTGTTGGGTGTATATTTATATTATTAAAAATAATGTTTAGGCTTATATCTATACTCCCTATTTGGTATCCTTACGGATATACGTTCAAAGTATGTTCATGAAAGCAATAAACTCGTAAGTTTGTTGGTTAGGTAGGTATATTTAATAAAATTAAAGATATGTTTTTCAATTTTTAGCGTATTTGGATGCACTCAACGAGAGCGGCAGTTTTCCCGATGAAACAGATAAAACTCCAAAGGTAAGATAAAAATCTGAACAAGGTACTCAACCATAACAATATTGGTGGGTATTATTATAATTACCTTGTCATTGATATGTTTTGCAAAATTTTAATCATATATTGTAGCGCCCTACTGACTTGTAGCGATAAAACCTATCTTGAAACTACTCTTGAAGTCATACAAATCGATTACAAAAAACAGCATTACAATCTGATAAGCCGTTTTGGAGATAAATGGTAACAGGTAAACACACAAACATACAAACAAGCAACCTCTTAGAGCAAACGCATATACGAATTCATTGCCACACCATATTTTAATACGCTCAGGATGACTGGTAGAGAATGTTTTAGTATTAAGTCCTCCTAGCGCTACGCTGTTTGAGCGGAGGTATTAAATAAATAAATATCTGACGGCAAATACACCTACAAAAGTTTTATGACAAAGTTCGCTTCCGGAAAATGGTTTTCCTATATTTCCAGTGCTACTTGAGGTGCGTTTTGGAGAACTTGGAGATAGCCTCGCCTTACGGAGACTTTGACCCGGAACGAACGGCCGAGATCTTCGCGGGAGAGAGAAACGGGACTCCTATGGAAGGCATCACAGAGATTGCTACTTTATGCGCTGTACGAAGTAAAATTATATCTCCAGGTTTTATTTAACTTAGCACTACTTTAACTCAGAATTAACAAATGGAATGCCCGTAAGCAATGAATAAAGCTGGTTTTCACCGCGGACAGAGAGGAACCATTACGGACTCCATTTAACTAGTACCTAACAGCAAACTGCACACCTACTTAAAAGAACTGAGCGAGCAAAAATAGTCCAAAAAGAGTCAAGCTTGAGCAAAGACCTTAGCCATATACTAATGCAATCTATAATAATAATAATATTTTTTGTTTATCTGATCTAAAATACTATTACACAGGTGCTTAATTGCCAACCAAGTTACGAAAACAACTCAATACATCATTAAATGTAGGTATTGCCTATATTAGTAGGTATAAAACATTTTTCTTTACCCAGCCGGAGAACAAGTAAGGTTTACTAGCCCCCACACTAGGATTCCCTATGTTGTGGGTGGCTAGTCTCTTCCAAGGGTTTAAGGCATTAAATGTCAAGGTGGGTAGCTAAGTACAAAGTTGAAATAGGTACTAATAAACTAAATCGCATACAATTTATCGCGAAGGCGGATGGTTTCTATCTAATTAGTGCGATCTGTCTTTGCACACAATTGATCGCATACATTTTCAAACTGCATGCGGTAAACTGCATAATGAAAATGATGCATTAGGGGATTTTCACAAAAAAAATATCATTGCATTCTGTCGCTAAGACATGCTTAAGTTTATTGTTTTATTTAATGACAGGCAAGATAGGTATTTATCTTTAGGAGATTATTCACGTTTTTTTTTTAATTTTAAATTTTATTTCAGGTGAAACTTGCAAGTGTGAGAGATCATACAACTATCTCAAATGCGTGTTTTCAATGGAGATTGAAAGATATGAAAATAATTCCTAAATAACGTACCTACAAGAAGACACTTCTCGACTAGTGCCAAGAATAATGAAATAATGATAACTTTAGCAATTTTGGTCTTATAAGCAAATAAATTTACGCATGCTGTACCTATTTAAAATGTGTGATTTTCTCAATTTGATTATGCTCTTGAATTGAATATAACCAAGCAATTTAGAAGCACAAAAATCAAAAATTTGCATCTGTTCGTTAATTAATCGATTTTTTTGATTAGCTTAGAGATAATTGAATGCTCTCAATAAGCTAATCAAAAAAATATTTTGCTTGATTTGTATCTTAGCACACAAGAGCAAGTAGTTAGTTTAGTTCCATTTCTTTCTCAAAATTTCTCCTGAAACGGGATATTAAAACCCCAATATCAGGTAGAAGGGAACGGTCTATTTTCTTACGGGCGGAACTAAAAGTAATGCATGGAATAAATTAAAAAACTAAAATCATCATCATAATTTAATAAAAAGTAATTCCGTACAAAATCAAAGGACACAAACTTAGAAGATAACAGATCTTTTATATTGAAAACCAAAATAATTGTGAACTTACACAAAATGATTTATGTATAAACTTATTTTTCCGCGACAGAAGCTTTGCTCCCGAAAATATTTTGAAAAACGCCTCCAAACCATCCAGACTGCGGCTCCCTGTAAATTAAGTGTCAGTTTATTTTACACAAAAGTATCAGCAACAATTTAAAATTTCAGATAATCTTGAACTTGTGCCTATCATCACCACAGAATGAAAAGCTCAATGCATGAGTGGTTTGCCTGATTATTCTTGTGCATTTTGAAACAGCTTCCAAAAGACGAGTTTAGGGTATGATTTCGGAGGAGGTGGCAGCAGCTATCGGCTGCAACCGCAGACGGCAGACCGCAAGTAGTCGTAGATCACAGAAACTATCTATAGAATTAACAATTTGTAACTGCAATCTGCGATTCGCAGTCTGCGGTCGTGTTCCGAACCATACTTGTCTTACTATACTTTGAATTGATTCAGAACCCTAATACAAAGTATTGGTAAACTTTTCTTTCGAGGTTTGCCAATATTGGTAATTGATAATAAACGACATCAAAGCTAATCTTGTTACTGGTAGAGCCGTGGAATAATTTGTCGACAAAGTGATCACTTTACATCGATTAAGCGCTGTACACAGTATCTAGGCACTTATGTACGTCAAAATATTTGCTCACAAGAAAGACGAAAACTGGATGCAAAATTCTACTTTGGCTTTTCCAATCATACTAGATTCGTTGGGTCTTGGGTACCAAGAACTTTTTTATTTATTTATTTAACCACACATTACACGTTACAAACATTAAAAAATACAGTATCTAAAATACAATTTTGATCTGGTTAGGAACATAACTTATGTGCGCACACCAAAACAATAAATGAGTAAAAATGTTGAGCAGACAAACAACTGTGCAGTATGTTTGAGGACCAGATTCATAAAAAAATACTGAATAAAAACAATGTAAATGAAGTAAAGTAACTTTACTTTACTTCATTTACTTTGGTTTTCTTCCTAGAAAGTACCAACTAAGGTACTTAAGACAAAAACAGAATCAAAAAATACAATACTAGTATCACAATATACAAAGCCGCAAAATACGCAACAAATACTTATTTGCAGACTATCTTACGGAACATAAGATAATCTGCAAATACAGAGAATAGGTACTTAACCAAGAGTTTTTGACCCGTTCGATAGTACATCGTGTTATTTCTCTTTATAATCTTGTGTTTAAAAGAACCAGTGCATAATGAAAGCGTTTAAAGTTTATCTTAAAAGCTTATTGCTTGATTGAATTGTGAAAAATTAACATAGATATTAATTTTCTGAAACATTTTCCTTATAATTAAGGAAATTTTATACGTAAGGTTCTAGAGACAGAACAAAAGCACACGAATAAAACGTTGTATCTAAGTATAGATTCGAGCGTGTGGGTAAAAAATACAGCCGAATTGAGAACCTCCTCCTTTGTTTGAAGTTGGTTAAAAGTAGCCTTTGTGTTATGTTATCATGAACAATAAAACTAAGAACAGGCAGTTAGAATAACTACTTTATACATTTCAAAAGGATTTACTTATAAAAATATAGTTTAACTCTAGCAAAGGATAAAGTAGACGTGAAATTAATTTACTTCATTTAACATCGTTAGTCTGCAGACTAGAATATAGCTTTCATTTTAATTTTGATCGAACAAAAGGCGCATCTGTAGTTCTTACCAATTTGATATGGCACGTCGTGAACAAGAATGAAAGCTATCAAGGATGTGTGATACAGAAAATGAGTGGGGCTATTTTTTATAGCACCATCAAGTTGCGTCTGTAATTTTTTTTAGATTTTTAATGAACCCAAAATACGACCAATTGCCAGTATTTTTGTCGATATAAGTTCTGACGTTTTGTAGCTAAATAACTTTTAATCATGAGCACCGCCCGCGACCGCGTTCGACGGCAGACCAGTGAATACTGCCCAGTGAATACTGCCTAGTGAATACTGCCTAGCGAATACTGCCCAGTGAATACTGCCCAGTGAATACTGTCCAGTGAATACTGCCCAGTGCATACTGTCCAGTGAATGCTGACCAGTAAGTACTGCCAAGTGAATGCTGACCAGTAAATACTGCCAAGTGAATATTGACAGGAGTCAGCTGTATTTTCAATTTGAAATTACATATCTCCAACCACTTTAGTATCGCGTCTGTAAACTGTTAACGTGTGAAATCTAATAAAGAAAACGCTTATGATGTATGATAGCGCTATAAAACAAAATTATCTTAACAACACAGCCATATGCCACGGTTAAATCTGTGAACAGTGAAGTATTCACGTGATTACCTCCGTAACTCGGCTGACGAGTAGCCGACTGAGATGAGAATGTTATTAAAAATAATTTGCAAATATTTGTTCTGGGTATTTGTTTGTAGTAACTACGACTGAGGGAAATCTAGAGTGGAGTCAGAATTCAACAACGTTGTTCAAGATCTTAGGGTCAGAACTATATACCTAATGTGACTGTTGGGTGTCATGTCATGTGTCTTATTTCAGATAAATACTTACTCCTTCTTACAGTTGTACATGTTGTTAACTTTTCTTACATCGCCGCGACTCAGCCCTTCTCTCTGACCCAACTTCACGCCGCCCACCTAGAATAAATACAGACAACACAGTGATAACCAAGTATAGCTTCAGGCGTCCTAAGAATAAAACCTTATGGGTAAATACGAGTTATATGTGGTCGGTATCTTTTAGTCAACATCGCGAATATAATAGGCGCATTGATTTTATGACGCGCCACTTGCGACACCGGTGTTTGGTGTAAAATAATATTAACCCTTAGGTTAAGGCATAACTCAACGGTAACGCAATAATAATTTCATTTCATTTCAAGCAAATGGTATCTCTAGAATATCACTATAATAGGAATATTACTAGGAATATAGGATTTATAGGAATATTATTATCATACTTCGTATGCCTAAAATAAAGCTGTCGTCAGTTGTTTATTTATTTATTTAGTTTGATTCTTCTCTTTTAAATGTATGAACGCTACTCGCAACACAACTACAATCATTCGTAGCTAGGTACACTTGCAACTCGTTCTACTTGGTCTCAACAGGTTTTTGGCTGAAAATCAGTGTTTTTGCTTTTAAGCAAAAAATTTTCACTGAGCCATGGCCTTTTTGTTGTACTGCAACACACACAAACACAAACTTACTGTCAATAAAATGTATATTGGTGTGTGTCTGTAGCAACGAATAAATGTTTTATCTATCTATCTTTTATCTAATATTTGTTTTGATAAACAATAGTTTTTGAAACGAGGCTTGATGAATTTCCAAGCCTTTTTAAATTGTTATAGAAATACCTAGAAAACAAAGAGCGTTCTCGTTCAGTAGGTTATTCGAGAAAATTGTAAGTATGAGTTTCCAGTAAAGGGATGTTAAACAACCAAGCAGTGTTTGTAGAATGATTTTTCTAGGCTCGGTCGAAAGTAATCGCCATAAATTCATACATAATTTTAAAAAATAACTAACCCAGTTTTCCTATGTATACATTAACGTTTTAAAATTACCCTTGTGGTTACAATAAACAAAAACCTATTGAATTTGACTTTAAATCAACTTTTTGGATCGGAATGTGTTTACCAACCTTGGGTTCTATAGTTTTTTGCGAGTTTCTGGAGAATGCATACTCGGAGTAGTGCATGACGCTGTTATAGTCGTAGGGAACACCGTAACCGTCGACACTTTTAGGATCCGCCTTCCTGAAGTTGTTTTCAGCTCCTAAAATAATTTATGTATTACACAGACTTTTTATCGAAACAATCAGTTTAGCTATCTGTATATCATTTGCAACGGTCTTTAGATGACTAACCTGTTTAATCTGAAAGTATATTTTGTTTAAACTTACCTCAGTAGTTGTATTTTTCTTTCAGGTTAGTAATTGCCTAAATGTTTTCACATTGATTACAGTATCAAATTGGTTTTAGAGTAAATTTTTATATGTATGTCGTGTCCGTCTGTTTTACTATCTGTATGTACATAAGTCAGTGTGCCACATCCCGATTTCTCCCTAATGTTAAAATGATGAAATTTAAAACTAGTATTGACGAAATATTCATTCATTAAAAGAGATTTGGTTCGTGTCCGCTCCAGTATTTTTGTCCATACATATTCCCCATTCTTTTTTACTTCCAAAATATGCTATACACAAGAATCAGCAAAATAAAATCAAAGTTATACAACCTCGTCCAATTGATCATGTAACTTCGTGCAGTAGAATTAGATTTTTGCGATGTTACAGCCATACATACCATCTAAAGAAGCCTTAATGCTACTACGAGACCATAGATAAATACAAATGAATTCGGAATTTAATTATTCTGAAACTTTTAGTACCTAGTACCTATGTAGTTTCGATACAAGATTTTTTTCTAATTACAAAACGGGCTTTGCGAAAGGAAGAGATACGAGTATGTTTGATTTTCCTTACTAGTTTCGAAACAAAGTTTCGATGGCTGCCGAAGGGTCTAATTATATATTTGCTCAGTACATACTGACTTGATTTCTGGATAAAAAAATAACAGAGATAAACAGCCAAAACGCATTAGGTACCTACCTGATTTGATATTCTGGTAACGCACATACACGAAGTCATCTCGCTCTGGACGGCTCTGTTCATGCATGAAGCCGATGGCGTGAAGCAGTTCATGCAAGACTGTGCCTTTCTTGGATATGCAACCGGGGATCTGAAGGTTCACCTCTTGACGGCCACCTGCAATTTACAGGAATATGAAGTTTGGAATTCTACCACAGATCTTTCCAGCGGTGGAAACACAAAAAAGTGAAAGTTCCGTGGGAGGAAAAACTGGCATCAAGAAATGGAATCCACAGGAAGATTAAGTTTGAAACTTTACCACATATTTTTGCAGCAGTGTGTAAATGTGGTCTTACATTGGTAAGCAGCGTAAATTTTTAAACTAAATTTAACTTAATCCCGACCTCAAATAATAAGTACATATACCATGTCATGTTTTACAAAAGATCTGAAAATGTTTTTTGGCACGAACCAATCTGAACTGACTCTATGTTTTATCTAGTAAGTACAATTCGAAGGGTACCTTTTTATTAGTTTCTGGACCTTCAAAAATTTGTCGATCGCAGATCAGGACAACCTTGTTTCCCATTTTTAAGTCTTATTCCCAATTCAGAATAGACGTTTTTTTAATACGGGCTCGCTGCTTGCTAACGACTATGATGCCCGAATAGGATTTTAAGAAACAGTCTAGAGAATTACTTACCAATGCGCCCAACGCTGGACCAACAGCCAGTACTCTTGCCCTGAATCACAACATAATCCTGCTGTCCGCTGTAAGGGACGAAACGCAAGCAGGTAAGGCGATGATAGTCTGCTATCGCTTTCATAATAGTGTCATGCTGCTCTTGATCTGAAATAACAAAACAATAATCAGAACCCACACAAACCCTCACGCATTTACACAAACCTTCACGCATTCACACAAACTCTCACATATACCTACGTTTCACTCCCACTCACTTACACAACATTACTATGCATACCCACGCAAGCGATATCTGACTCAGTGATGGTTATACAAAGATTAGTTTTTGCTTCATAATATAAAAAGTTATGGTATTATCGCCATAACGTAAATTGTAAAGTTTTGTAAAGAATTTCTTATTTTGTTGTTTACCCTGGGACAGTGACTTAACTTAGTTAATTGGTAATGGTATCTTATGTAACCGGCCTCCCTTGAAACAGGCTAGCCCTCGTGCGGGGACCACCAGAATAGTAAAATTGTAACATACTTAGTGGTAAATAAATATATTTGTATAAACTTGTTCTTCACGCACTGCTTAGTTAAAAGTTAGCCTCGCACAAAGATATTTGTGGCTCGCTTTGCTCGCCTACGATGGCTTGTGTTGCTCTATCTTACACTGAAATAATGCAAAGATTGCGTAGCTTACAACAAGACTTCTTTATAACAGTATATAAGGTCTGCGCGTTGTTGTTTAGTTACCCTATAGTTAGTATACATGAGCTCATTTCACGGGCTCGCTTGATTGCTACACTCTCCAGTAATCTCTGGAAAACTTACTGAAGCGTCCTTCAATAACGTATGGAATGTGTCCATTGGTCCATAGCAATGCCTTCTCGCGGACACCGTTCCTGGCGTACGGGCTGCGTGGTATCAAGATATCTCCCTCGCTGTACTCGCCCATCTCTTCAGGATTCATGAGAGACGTCTCATTCCAGGTGGAGAGATTGTTTCCTGGAAGGAGAATCGTACATAAACCTGAGGAGTTTGAAAGATCTCTTTGGATTCCTGGAAGGGAGGCGAGGGCAAAAACTGTTCTATTCTTAAGTTCTAGTTGGTTCATGAGTTTCTTCTCAAGCTTCTTATTTCTCAGTTTGGAGTAGTAATAGCGGCCTGGTAAAGGACCTTCAGACTGATGGTGATATAACCAGTGTGGTGTGTCAATATAACTCGATCAACGTATAGGTATCTTTTATGCACAGAAATACAATGACATCCTGAAAATTGGTTTGTATTTTCCTTTGTACGATGATTAACTTGAAAGTAGGTTAAACCGCTGAACAAATATCAGACTCCACATCAGAACACTTTAAAGCGATTATGATATCATAACGCGCGGAAGCAGGCCGTCATCGCCAGGATCTTGTGTCGTTTCACACCAGCTATCGGAGCTGCTGACAGGTAACACGGCTAAAAACATAACAACATAAGGCAATTGATAAATTCAAATTTAACCCTGTTCAGTAGGTACTAAAGTTGTTGGAACTGGAGTTCGTAAAAATAATCAAAAAGATTTTTCGTACATTATTGTTCATCAGACCGTCAGATTGTTCACGTTTGTGGGCAAATGTCGCGGGCTGATAAAGATGGAGGCGGATGGCAGAAGCCACTTGAAGCCACAGTTATGTTTCGATGTTTGTTGTTAAATATCTTCGTAACGGCTGAACCGATTTGAATGAAATTTGACTACTTTTATCCGAGAATAATGCGGAGGAAGCCGTGGGCAGAGGCTAGTTTAATGAATAGAGTACCTATCTAGTAAGTGCGTCATCTACATCATCATAATCAATAGCCTGTAGCCGTCCACAGCTGGAAATACTCGTAGTAAGTGCGTAAAGTAGACCAATCCATCCTGGTGTTTTTCCTTTCAAGACTAGCTAGGAGAAAACACTGTAACTGACACTGTTCTATCAAAAGACAGTAAAATTACAGTAATTATTGACTTACCGCTCTCATTCGTTGGCACGCCAAAAGCCTCCGGTCCCAATCCAGACAGATCTATAGATTTTTCTTCGTCTAGACTGTTGTCATCTATTTCGTTGGTGATGATTTCTACAGCATCATCCTCTATCGGCAGGGCGTGATAGCAAGAGAGCAGGAATATCAGATGGACTAGCTTTAAAGAAAACATGTTGGAACAACTGAGGGCTTATTTTTCTTTACGAAGTTTAGGCAAATATTTATAGGCCTGGTCTAGTTTCTTATCAAATTTTGCTTTTCAAACGTTTTTAATTTTGTACCGTAAAAAGTACCAAGCTCGCAGAAAACGCAAGAAAGTATGATGATAAATTTGCAAACGTCGCGTATTTATATCGGAAAATTCGCGAGGATCAGTCACGGTAAACATTACATAGAATTATTTATAGTAGGTAGGTTAGTTACTCCTGATAAAGGATGTTCCGACTAAAACGTTAACTAATCGATAAGAGTTTTTGCGTGTTTTAGTAGGTACTTTCAAATCATATATATTTTCGAGTAGGTACCTAATTTGCCACAGTATTTCATTTAACCTTAACCATGGAATAATTAATAAAACATAAACAATAATCACATGAATAATTTGAAAAATATAATATTTTAGCTTTATCGGTACAATTTTAAATTTCGTTCAAAAACATGCACCCTTGAGTCAATCCGGGTATAGGTACCTTGTTTCTGGACGTAGGTAATCTTATTTTTATCTCACTTCTGCCTGCTTCCTTTAGTCATTGCTACTTAACTAGTTTTGCGAAGACGGAAAACCTTTTAAACATTTTAAATATTTCGTAATAACATTGATATATCTTACCTATAAAATTTTGGTTCATTGACTTAGCGAAGGCTATATTATGCGGAAGGATTTGCAGTGCAAATGCAGTCAACGTAACTTTCGAGGAAATCTGAAGGAAAACTGTCATAAACAAACACAATAATCACTGAAAACCGGAATATGTTGACACATGTAAGTAGATATTAAGAGGAAATGAATGTCGAGTTTCGGTATATATCATAAAATTAATGTACAAAATATACGTAGGTATCTACATATCGTACCGAAATCTCATGGTTTTTCCATCATACCTACGATGAGTTAGCAAATGAATAGGTACCTATAACTAGACTAGTAGTTCACCACGAACTGAGATTTCGCGTACCCATAGTTCAAAAACCCATAATTAAGCTTCTTTTGATTATTAAAACCCAAAATTTTATTCTAAGTATAACGTGGTATAGTATTATAATGGCCTCGATTCTGTAGTTGACTAACTAAATTTAATCTGTCGCTCTCTTTTACTCATAGTGCAAGCAAGAAAGAGATAGCTACACTTTTAGTGCTGTCAAATTAGTAAGATTTAAGTTTTCCATACAAATTTAGTCGTAATTTTAAAACATGCTGACTATAAACACAAATAAAAGCTAAACTGTTTTGACAGATACGCAACTGTAGATATCTCTTTCTTGCTTGCACTATCAGTAAAAGAGAGCGACAGTTTAAATTTACTTTATTCAGTGAACTACAGAATCGAGGCCATTATCTGTGGTACCAAGTAGCCTTCCTACCAAGTTTGATTGAACGGTAGTTATCGCCGGACAAACAAACACACAAACGCCGGATTGTCCAAGTAGACTCGGAGATCTATGCTCGCTTTGCTTGATCGTCTTAAAATGGTTCAGGCATATATTAATACTAGTTTCTGCCCACGGCTTCAACCGCGTGGTACTCGCATAAAAGGTAGCCTATGTGTTATTCTGATGTAATTAAGCTTTATTACTGTAAAGTTTCATCAAAATCCGTTCAGTAGTTTATGCGTGAAAGAGTAACAAATATCCATCCTCACAAACTTCTTGCTCAACTTTCGCGTTTATTATAGTAGTAGGATGACAACTCTACAGGTTGTCCCAGAACATATTATCCTAGAATAGGCGATTTAGAACAAAAGTTAAAAGAGTAGAATAGACTCACTTTCGGGATGTCATACATGTTACTGGACCCATTGGCGTCGATTATCTTATACACCAACTAAACTTAAATTTATCTATCGCTCTCTATTACAGTAACGAAAGAAAGAAATAGCAACAATTTTAGTGTCGTCAAATTAGCCAGATTTGTTTTCCTTAGAAGTTTAGTCGCGATTTCAAAATATGCTAACTATACACTTGAAGAAGAGCGACACGTAAACTAATTTGACAGGAGTAAAATTCTTGCCATCTCTTGCATTCACTATCAGTAAGAGAGCGACAGTTTAAATTAAGTTTAAGTATTAGAGAATCGACGTGATTGTATAATAATCAGGGAACTGTATTGAACGTGAGGCGAGGTAAAAAGAGTACGTGGAATGAGACCTAACTGTATAGTTACAATACTATGCTTAGGTGTTCTGTTTATTTCGTTTGATACCTGTTTGATTCAAAAATAATTTATAAAGGTCAATCAACCTGTTATACGTAGATAACATTTTATAGCTCGTAAAATAGTCTAAAATATTGGCAGTAATTATGTTACCTAATAGATAAAGTTAAGAAATAGGGGTCCCCTATTTCTAAGTAATTAAAACTATTGAACCGAGAAGGTAAACTTAATTTGATTAAGGGCAACTGAAGACGAAGGAACCTACATTACAAAAATTGATAAGCACGAGAGTTTTTTAGAACTTTCTATCTTCCTGCTAGGTAGGTTGGTGTGTATCCTGCGTCACCTGTATAACTCTCGTTAATTAATATAAATTAATAATAAGAATAGTTTTAGAATAAAATAGCACCGATATTGCGCCTTCATTGCCTTTATACCCGACAGCGCAAAAAATAAGGGTTTTAATTATTAACCTCACTAGTTATATCGTAAATTAGTTACCTCGTTCAGCCTAAACTGACCTAAACCTATTTCTATAATGTCGTTAGATTTTTTCTTGAAATCTCCAATGTTTTCTAGGGAGCGTAAGTGTCGATAATTAACTCGGACCGAAAAGTTCACCAACTTGAAGAATTGCAAATCCTACTAATATTATAAACGTGAAAGTTTGTGAGAATGGATGTTTGTTACTCTTTCACGCAAAAACTACTGACTGAATTTTGATGAAACTTTACAGTAACATAGCTTATACATCAGAATAACACATAGGCTACTTTTTATACGGGTACCACGCGGGCGAAGCCGTGGGCAGAAGCTAGATTCTTAATATTTTCATCGGTCTACTATTTCGAATTGTATTGGAGACCAAATACTTACAGTTGAAGTGTTTCGTATCTTATTGTAAATATTTTTATTGAAAACATAGTTATTTTTTTAAACACGGTACAGTAACACAGCGCATGTTATTTTTTTAACACGGTACAGTACCAACGTTTTATTTTGTTCTCTGTCAAATGATACTCATAGTCCAGTGCTATACCATCACTTCGCGCGTCAGGGGGGGCTAGACAAATACCACTTTCTGTTGACATTAACGCCTGCAGAAAGATAAAATTGTATGGAAATGTCACGTGACATTTCCGCAGCAAATGTCATTTCCATACAATTTTATCTTTCCGCAAGCGTTAACGTCAACAGAAAGTGGTATTTGTCTAGACCCCAGTTCAGTTTAGGAAATAAGTTTATTGAGAAACAAAAACACATTCAGTAAATTTCACGTTGTATTTCTCACGTTAATAGAGCTTTATACACTAGGTACTATATTTTATATTTATTTACATGAGCATTTTCAGCTTCATAATATTATTATCAGTAAAATATTTTTCTCTCTTCTTTTATTTATATTATTTTCACAAAAGTATTATTATCTCACCTATTTTAGGCAAAGTGACAAAATATCAATCAACAATTTTGAAAAATACTGATTCACATACTTTGTGGAGCGGGGCCTAAACATTTAAAATTATTTCGATTTTTTATAATCATATGGAAGATAATTGGGGTGGTAGGTATTTTAAAATAACATACTTGTTACTATAGATAGATTACAAATATAATGAGGCAATTAAAATATGTTTTTAAGCCAAATTGCATGAATCTAAACTATTGCTCACTAATTATCAAATCACGTCAGGAAAAGTAAATCAAAAATAACGGATAGGTTTTGTCCGTTTTTCAACGATTTTCAGATACCTTACAATCGATCATATTGATTTTTAAAATGTTATACAAACTTTTCAAGGATCAGCACAAAAATATGTGTTCTGTACTAAAATACCTCTGAATTGACACAAGTATCTAATCGAATAGGATTCATTTACACTTAACTTTTAGGAAGTAAAATCTTCCTAAATTTGCTTGTAAGGTATTAGAATAACTTAATGTTATTCAGATAGCTTACAAGTAATTCAAAAACTGTTTGACTATAGTGAATCGAAAAGTGTTAAATAAGTCCTATTTTTTGAGAAAGAACTGTACAAAGTTTACTTTTTAGACAGGCTCTTGTTGAAGCTCACGAAATCATTTTATTTAGGGTCTCTTCCACAATTGCCAGATGGCTGGTAACCTATACGCAACTTTACTCGACCGCGGAGGGTAATATGTCATTCGCGTATATATATATATGTGTAACTATTTATGGGTTTCTTGATTACCAGCACCAAAAGCTACGAGGCTGTATGAGTGAGGTGTATTCCAAGAGTGAAATATTAAATTGACAAATAACAAAATGGCTGCCGCAAGCCTAATTGTCTCAAGTGTTAAGATTTGTTCTTCCACTAACACTGATTATATAGGCATAAAAGAGAGGTCTTGATAAAACAAATTTATTAATATATTGTAGTTTTAATCATAAAAAAACTTTTTTTTTAAAAATGATAACCACTTTTTTAATTGTTTTCATACATATCTGTCATCATAGATTCCTTTGGCCAGTCATCTGACAATGGTGGTGAAGGCCTCTTAAGCTATTTATTTCTAAATCCACAATGATATCAAAAGCATGTCACAGTTTTTGGCTGCAGGAAAACAGTGGCCCGTCTTCGAATATATCCGAATATATATTAGATCGTAATTGGCACAATATTTGTATGTATTCCAAATATCTAAGACAGATAAAATCACTAAGTAACAACAAGGGTCAAATTTTCCGCATTTTTTAAAGGTTATGACGATACAAGCAGACGTACGTGTACCTGATAGAAAGCGGATACCGACGCCTAATAACATCAGCAGTACCTGAATTTAAATAAATTTGATACAAAAACACAGAAGTCTTCACTTGCCAATTCAGTTGTCTACTTAAAGTCGAAACCAAAGGCTACATCTCCATTTATAAGAAGCATCTTTACGTTATTAAAATAGCCAGGTACTTTAAGATGTACTTAATTAAATGCCTCTACAATACTTGTTTTCTTTTCATACGAACATAATGTTAAACCATTTTAACCGAGATTACAATCACAGGCCCGAATTCATAGTCAAATAGGGGCTCCCCTAGGAGACTGTTCAGGCGCTGAGTAAAAATTCAAGTTCGAATTCAACCTTTACGCGTTCAGCCATAAGGCGAATGCTGAACGATGGATTTTGAGGGGCTGTTCAACCCCGACTATGAATTCAGGCTTTAAAGTCGTAAACGGACGACGTCTCGTTATTCCTTGAATTACAAAGTTATGAGTTTTTCATTCCAATGGCGATATCGGTGGCTGGATTTTGTGGCACCATGTTACTCGTAGTTCCTGATACTCACGGTACAGAGGATCTTAGTGTGGCTTCAGGATTATGTATGTAAGCGTTGTATATTTATTTGTTTCTCTAGAAGCGAGCCGTCGTCGGTTTACGTCTGAAGTGTAGGAACCCGGGGTTGAGCGTCACATGTGACCGAAAGTACGTACGAACGCAAATTCTCAGCACCGCAACGTCGCTGCGAACTTTTTGATGAGCAAAACGTTGTTGGGCTGGCGACGTATCTTCTGTCAAATGTGGCATACTGCTTTCACACTGCGGCCAGTCGGGCAGTCGCATCACTAATGGATTTTACGAACGAAAAAGTTAATTCTTCTCATTCGGTAGAACGATTTGATTGGCCGACTGTCCGCGATGCGATGCCGCTAGTTTAATTAAAGTAGGAACGAGTGGGACGGCCATAGACCACAGACCCTGCGCCAGCACAAGATACCATAGCATTCATTGACTTTACAATACGAGTATTTACATCAAATTGTTTCATAAACTACTTGATATTTTCAGTTATACTTCAGTTCAAATCTTTCACAGTTATTCAATAGGATTTGAAATGGTAAAATTAAGGCATTTACCATTTTCATTGTTTATACATTGAAATAAGGCCTAGTATGGTTAAAGTTATTTACACGCCCTAAAACTATTACTGTCTCAGTCAAATAAATGCACTAGAGCGGGACAGACAGTAAATCATAGTCTCCTAGTGCAGTCTATAACGAAACTATTTAAAAATATTGCATTTTTCGACACAGATAAGCCACATAATTGTATAACCTAGTTTTTTTACAACGACACATGAGTTAGAATTGACAACACCTAGATACGACTTTGTACATCACTATAGTACCTAACAGACACATCACAGATTTAGAAAAAATATCTTGGTACTTTCTATACGTAACAAGTACACTTTATTTCTAATCCTACTTTGATTAATTTAAAATCTTTTAAGTTAAATAAAATTGTTTCTTGCAGAAGTTTATGTCTAAGGTCTGGTGCACAATATCAATGCACAACACGATGCGAAAAAATCTGCATCTCATTCCAATTGTTTCGCAATGTGTTGTGTCTTGATTCAGTCTGTACTCACCTATGTAAATGTAAGTTTAAAACCTCTATATACAAAAAAACATGGACGCCTGTTCTAATTTATAAGCTAATCCAAGGCAGCCGCTCCAAACTTTAAATAAATAAATAAATTATAGTATTGCAATCACAATATGGAATAGTTGTATAAAAATAATATTATTTGGCCTGCAGACGCTCGCTCGACATCACAATTTGTCACTTCGCTATCACCATCTTAATAAGTAGGTATTGCATAAATACATTACACGCGATCTTAACATAAGACGCGTGCCTACGCCAAACTCATTTACGCTACGCGGAAACAATGCAGCTCGGAATCTAAGCCAATCCCAAATCTAACTGACTGAAAATGAGAACAGTCTCCGTAGAATTAACACACTTTTATCTCAGTTTCTGGGAAGTTTCACGATCCGCCGACAATTCATGACAACTATTCTTCCAAAGTAATATGCCGATACGTAGTCAGCTCTGATGGACTCGGGTCCTTTTATAGTTCAGCGGAAACACATCGAAAGGCAACTCGTTCCACAGTTTCCATGTATTCCGTATACTGCGTGTCCTGATCGAACTGCGTGTTCGATGGTAGTACCTTAGATAGCAGTGATTTCACTCGTAATTTCGAGATTCGCTCAGATTCCGAGAGCTTTGAAACGTCACAGGAATGGTTTCAGTGTATTGCTTTAGTTTGGCAGTGAGACTCGAACACAGTGTAAGAGTGCGCGGCGCTCAGGTCGGCGAGTGCGTGTTGGACAGCACCACGACTGGCTTCACGATGGTGGCGGCGCTCAGGTACTGAGCGCTCACCGTTAGCGGGCTCACTGAGCCTTTCACCATTTGCGTTTCGACCATCTGTTAAAGGAAATAATTCAAACGATAAATGATTTGATTTGATTTGCAATATTCGTGCAATATTGATGACCTCTGTGGCACAGTGGGCGAAGGCCCAATGTTTGTACGATTAGCTAATGTTTGTCTCGGCTCTTGAGTGTTTTCTATGTATAATATGTAGAGGTATGTATTTAAAAAAACTACACTACATGTAAATAATCAGTATAGTATATCAGTCATGTAGTTCTCGTAATACAAGCTCTGCTTAGTTTGGGGCTAGATGATGCTGTGTGAAAAAATGTCCAGCATTATTTATTTGACATGTAGCTAACATTTACAGAATATATTTTGATATCCAAGTGATTCATTCAAAAACAGACAACAGTCACATAAATTGTCCTGACCCCCAAACCCTGTATCGTGGGTATCAGCCACCACGAACATCTAAACCCGGATCGAATATCTGCGAACATTTGTCTCGCAACAACAGGTTTTGCGGTCAAAACCTAAAGGTACAAAAACGTTATAACAGTGAATCCGTGATTAAATTGTGTAGTAGTGCGGAACCCTTAGTGCAAATCTGACCCGTTTTCTGTCATCTATCCAGACGTTTACGCGTCGGAGAAGAATCTTGAAATCAAAAGTTCATGAAAATATGAGCCATCTGCAGAAGTTTGCTAGCAACATCAATAATAATATTAAAAAAACGATTTCCTCACGTGCTTACGTTATTTTGCTCACTCGGATTATTTTGCTCTTTCAAATAATAAACAAAAGTAAAATAGTCACAAAAATGTTTTGGCTAGTCGAGATTCCATAAGATGAACATTGAACATGTTTTTTTTTTAGTTTTACGGGAAAAGTGCAATCCCTCAGGAATCTAACTTTTATAGGACCTTTTCGGGATCATTCTCTATACAACAAAATCGGTTAACAATTGGCGAAGATACCAAGTAACAAACATTAAAAAACCTTATTGAGAACCTCCTCTTTTTTAAACCTAAACCTGTTTTGAAGTCGGTTAAAAAAAAGAATTCACCTTATGCGTGAGTGTATGCGTTTGCAACAAATGCGTCCCCGACTGAGACACTACTATCGGGGTCAGTCCGTTCACAACCATGCCGCCTGCGTCTGTCAACAAAGTATGCCACTATTAGCGTACAATAAGTGTTATGGCTAGATTGATGGATAGAATAACTCTTTAGGATATTATTAAGTGAGACGGAAATTCTCACGAGCATCGAGCGTGGTCGCGGACGGTGCTTTCGGGGAGGGACCTCTAAACTGCCCACGAGACGTCAGCAGGAGAATAGTAGTACGTGGTATAGTCGTTATAATATCCTAAAATATATAGATAGATAACTCTTTACTGTACACCACATAATATGTTGCTTACAAATTCAAACAAAGAAAATTGCAAGCCAATCGCGGGAGTACAATGCGCCAAAAATGATACCAAATCATGATAACTTATTGAAGTTATCGTGGTTTGGTATCATTTTTGGTAAAAACAAAATGTAAGTCAATCTTAGCCAATGCTAAGATTGACGCTTTATTGTGCATAACACCATTTAAAGTACAATAAATAAAATCATAACTAAAACGACAAAATAACACAATAAATACATAATAGGATGTCTGATAGCGATTTCTTCCAGACAACCTTAAGATGTAGATAACTATGTAAAGGAATGACTAGAGTTCTAGACTTTTGATTTTGGTCCGAAAGTCGAAATTCGGTTCGAATACCGCCGTTCATAAATTATTATTTTTATTTTTATATTTTTTATTTTTATTAAATATTTTTCCCAAGCAAAAACCACCATTTCTGATTTATTTTTACCCGCGACTATAAAAGCCCGTATATGGCCTTAGCGGTTCGCTGAAGCAGCTTATCGGATTGTAATGCAATTGTTTGCAATCGATTTGCATGTCTTCAAGGATGGTTCTTAGATAGATTTTAACCACGAGTCTCTAGGGAGAATTTTCCCATCAAGCGATGATTGAAAAACACATTGCAAGTTTTCAAATCTAGTGAAATATTTTTATGAGATTAATTTTTCATAGAATATGGGAATTAAATGATTTTTCTGATGCGTTCAACATATTTGATGTAATTTCACCTGTGGTTACTGGTGTTGTAATGATACCGTTATCAGATTGCGGTATAATGTGCGTGTCGGGTGCGATGCCGTTGCTGTGCGCGGACGGCGCCTGCAGCACCCGCAGCCCGGCGCTGCTGCTCAGCAGCTGCAGCGCCGCCGGACTCACCACCAGCCCACGGCTGCTCACCACCTGCAACAACAACACGTAGCCATGTTACAACAAAGTCTTAGCCTTTACATATAACTAGACGACGTTCTCGTCGAGCCAGCTTTATTGTTCTACCTAGAATCCAAACAAATTACGGTAAAAAAACGAAGATACCTTTGTTGAGCCGTCCAAAATGGTATAATACTAATCCTAATATTTATCATTATTTATTTATTTATTTATCTGCATTCATTTGTCTCGGGTCTGGGTGTTTTCTATGTATAATATGTATGTATTTAGAAAAAAAATATATATGAGTAGTATATCAGTCATGTAGTTCCCATAACACAAGCTGATGCCGTGTTATGGGAACTACATCAGCCCCAAACTGATGCACAGCATCAGTTTGGGGCTGATGCTGTGTAAAAAAAATATGTCCAGATTTATTTATTTATTATTATTATTATTTATTTAACGCATTTAAAATTAAACTAGCTCAACATATTGTTCAAGACCGCTCACTACTTTGCAAATAAAATGTGTTAGACGGATCAACTTGTACCTTAGAATAACCTATACTTTTAGTACCTACTCCTATATGGACTATTTTCATAAGTAAGAGACATTGTAATGTATTTTGTGAATAAAAAATATTAAACCAAAAAAAGTAAAAAAGTTTTTATTCATTGAAATTACAAGGATCATATAGATATATAGATATATGATCCTTGTAATATTATCACGTCATAGACGTATATATTATCACGTCAACTTAAAAACTGAATTCACGGCGCTGATTTCCTCGCGCGCGACTGAATCTTGAAGAATCAGGCAACAAACTCTGTTTGGTTATCTTTTTGATGATCTTTCATTCAGCTTTAGTGTAGTGCCAATCGAACGAGGTGAACTCATCTATAGAAAAAAAGTACTAGTCAAAGAATTAAATAAAGTCTAAAAAGTATCAACCAAAGTTTTAAAGACAATAGACTTTATAATATAATGCATAAACTATTCTTAAAAAAAATATTAAAAAAAAAATGTTGGACATTTTTCACACAGCATCATCCAGCCCAAACTAAGTAGAGCTTGTATTATGGGAAGTACAAGACCGATATAGTACTTATATACTTTTTACTGTATTGGCTTTCGCCTGGGTCAAGAAGATACTGCGTCAATTTACTTAGCGTTTTAAGATAATCGTTTTGGTTTTATAATAATACAATTTCTTACCTGAGATATGGGCAAATGAATTTGAGCTGGGTGCACCAAAGTACTTAGCGCGCTTGTTACACCGTTTTCTAGCGTATGCGTATGCCCATTCTGAAAATAAAACATTATTTTAACCTCAAGTTTACCAACGCATAAATGGAAGGTTAGGTCTAGTATCCGCCAAAGATGAACGGAGAGCTGAGCCCCTATACTGAGTTTTGCAACATGTGTTTCGTTAATTTTGTATGGTGATCTTGTCGATACATTCAATGTTGCGACATGTTCGTAACTCAGTATAGAACCTATGTTCAATTAAGCAATTGAATCGTGCGTTGAAGGCATCAACCATTTTTAAAAGAATCCTATTTGTTACTTTTACACATCTTTTATCCCTTATTCTTTATTGTTCCCAAATTAACACTAAAGGCATAATGGTAATATGTACAAAGGCGAGCTTAATCCTAAAAAGAGTATCCGTTCATTTTTGGTGAATACCGGCCCAATTCAGCCTTACGTTTTATTTGTTGAAATGATCCATTTTAATCGACAAAAGCATCAGATGATTTTGATGCATCAGTGTGTCTAGAGAAATACCTCACGCTTAGTTTTCCTTTCACGCTAACGCAAATTTGACAAGGAAAAACTTGGCAGCAGTAACGTGACATTTTAACAGTTAACGTTATTTCCATACAATTCAATCTTTCCGTATGCGTTAACGCCAACAGAAAGGGGTATTTTTCTAGACAAGTAACAATGCTTTTTAACAGACGTTTTAACAGAATAACCGATGCTTACAGCGAATAGCCAACGTTATTCGTGGCCTTGACCGCTTGAATTTCATACACAAAAGAAAATCTGTAGTCTCGTCCAGATGCTGTACTTAAACATACCAAGGGTGTATGAATGTGCGCAATAACACGTGCTCAAAACGGTGAATGAAAGCATCCATACCCTAGAACTCAACATTCGTAGGCATTTGCCATCAGTTAGTGTTCCAATAAAGCGGCGATGGGCTCGTAACTTGTCACGTGAAATACTAATCACAGTCGCAAAAACGCGGACCCTCTGACTACCCTACTTGGTATCCTCAAAGATCTACACACTGAGTATGTATCTGAGGATGTAAATCATGGGTAATACAGTAGTGGGTGTGTTTTGCAGCTGTCATCGTCATCTGATTAAGACAAAATATTCTTTCAATTCTCTATGGTGTCTAGAATCCCAGCAATCTTAAGGTTAATGCGAAGTGAAATGGTTAACTTCAAGGTGATCTAATAATAATACCTGATGTGGGGTCCCATCCGCAGGAGCTAACGTGGTTAGGGTGAGGGTATTATGTCTGCCATACGACGTCCGGACTATTTGCTGAAAAAAAAACATAAATACTATTCAGATATGTCATTTCTTCCTTTCTTAAATCGTGGCTCAAACTTTAAAACCGGTCTGAATAAAGGCACGTGTCGAACAAACTACACTGGATTCAAAACAACCAATCAACAAGAATAAATTCTGTGCTCTAATCAAAACCCCGGCTAAGGTTGTATCACCGCGTCCTCTATAGAACGACATAGTAAACTTAAGTCATGTTTTCACACTTTCCGTCAAATTCAGATCCAACCACACCAAAAACACTCGAACCTTTTGAAACGAAACTAGCGCCGCTAGTTCCAACTGACTGGCCTAGATGGCGCTGTAGTAACCTAACCTTCTAAATCCTAATCTCGGATTAGGAGGGTTCTAAATTGTATCAAAGTACCAGGGGCGCATACCTGCGAGGTGGTGGGCGTGATCTGTATGGGCAGCGTACGCAACTTCGTGCTCAAGTTCAATGTGTGCGGGGGGGAGTCCATCTGCCGGGGGGGTGAAGTGGCGATCTGAAATGAATTTAGATATTAGAAGATAATTTGTGTGTTTTGGTAATTTTGTATCATAATTTCATTATTCGCTGAACTTTATGACCGGTCTGAGGATAGGCACGTGTCCTGTCATAATGGGTTAGGGCAGATTATGGGTCTAAATTAAGACCGGCCATAAAGTTTGGCGTAGCAATGTACGGGTAAAGCGATACTTACACTTATTCCTAAAACTTGTCCATTAACTTGCTCTTCTCTAATCTTATCATCTGAAATTGGATCTGAAAATAAGTAATGAACAAATGTTTAGTTAGTAAAGCAAACAAGTTCAAAAAGTTATCGAAACTTCAAGGCACGCGCAACAGGTGACGCCACGCGTTCGATAGTCTCATTTGTTTACCGCAAAACGGCTTTACGATGATTCTACCAGCTACTCCAGTCGCATTAATTAATATGTACGTACAATTATTAAAATTAATAATTATTACTATTGGAAATAGTACGCAACAGTGCCAAATATTAAATAATCCCGGTGGAGAGTACCAGGGGCGCAGAAGTGCGCAGGAGGTCAACGTACCGATGATCCGCGGGCGTACGGTCGCTCGCAACGAGAACTCTCTCTTCAGCGCCGCCAGTCGCTGTTGGGCCGCGATCTTTTCACGCGCCAGGCGCTCCATCTCGTGCTCGCATTCCCGTTCCTTACGTCGAAGCACCTGCAGACAAAGTACCAGGGCGGTATAATACACAAGGCGGCTGCAAACTTCGGAAACAAGTTACGCTTGTCAGGGACGGGAACGCGTATATTATCGATTATATGGCTTTTTACGCCACGTCCGTCCGCCACATCCGTGATGATTTATGGCATCATTTGTATCATGGAGCTTGTTTTTAACTTACCTACAAAACAAAAAAACGGTTCAGCTGCCGAGAAAACACTAAAGAAATTAAAGTTTCAATAGTTCTAAGAAACTAGGTGCGGGCTGGGATTGTCGTATCAATGAAGCGTTCAAACGTAGCTCGTGCCATTCATGTTACGAATTCACAAGTAGAAAGTTGTATTTTACGTCTGTAGCTATAGAAACCTTCGATGTATTGTGTTCGTACTGCGTACAGAAGCCATATACTGTGTACACAATTTACTTACGAAATATCTTCTAACCTGACTTTTCATTTGAAAACTTTACGAAATATTGAATGCTTACTTATTTATTCATATCAGCCTATCAGTATCTCAATACTGAGATACAAATGAGTTTTCCAGCTCATTGTCCATGGTGAGAAGGTCAGATGGTCAAAAACCTCGGCCCTTGGACACTCAATCACAAGGTTAGGGACCGTAATCAACCATGTGGACCGAATTGGAGAAGTCACACAGGTTCTTTCATGCACCGTTTGAGCACAAAGGTCTTGCGAATCATTGTCCAAGCTTTTGAATAGGTTACCAATTAGGTTCAGTTGACCTGACTTGTTTGGCCATGGTCTTCTAGATCAAGGACAAGGTATGGGTCAAAATCCCGACATGTAGACTTAGTTACAATGAGGTCAGCATCCGATGTGTGAACTCAGAATAAGAAGTTAGGCAAATTTTCGCGATCCTATCATGAACTTGTTTAGGTCGTTACAAAATTACATAATTATGTCTAAGTAGCAATGTTTTTTCGTCGTTCTGGTAGCAAATCTTTCCAAAAAGCAAGAATTACCTGGATTCCTTGTTTGTTACTGACATTGAAAGAACTAGTGTGTTGAAAGGATAAAGTGGTCTTCGCAAAGGATACTTTCATGCACGTGTTATATTATTTCTTTGACCTTTTTGGATCTATCAATTCATGAAAATCTTTCAATTCATGCTAAATATATTCTTGGAAGCAAAATACTTTTTGACTTTTAGATTTGATAAAAAAAATACTTAATGTACGCACATGCATGCCCTCATACATCGTCGTAACACGTGCTGGTACATGCATATTATACGCATAGATTAGCCCAAGGAGAGACATGTGTGTGTGATGCATAAATGTATTTTATGCAGATGTTACGGCCCATGTATATAGGTCATATTATAAGTAGCCTTTAATATTCCCAATGCTAGAACTGAGACTAAGGATAAATAATTGACCCATTTATTTATGAAACAAACTGATTCAGTGACGGAGTTAAATTAACTTTATTGGAATTTCGATAGAAGCTTGGATAACGGGACCAAAATGAGACGGTTGATGACAATTGGTGCACAATTAAATTAACATAAATTGAATTGTTAATCTATTTAGTAGCAGCCAACCAATTTTTTCTGTAATGTTCTTAAATGGCAGAAATTTAAATAAAAACTTGGTGAAAAGTAGAAAATATTAAGCCACATCCGCCTAATGGCGGATACACACATAATTGGCTGATGTCTGAAATTCACTTACAGTCAGTTGACGGCTATCACAGAATGTAGGGGCATGCGGCCAATAGGGCATCTTAAACGTACAAACTCAAATTAAAAATTGCATTTTATTCATTGAAATCACAAGGATCGTTTCGAATCTTCAACTATGCCCTTCTGCATTCATCTAAGGCAGTGTTTTTCAACATTTTACATACGCGACTCCTTTACAAGTAAAAAATTTTACCTATGCCAAATTCGTTAGGATGATTGTTTAAGCTAAGGGCATAATATGTGAATTTACGCCGATTGAAAGAATAATGTAACTAGTTGACACTCACCTGTATATACCTAATAGCGGAGCCGAGTATGGAGAGGTTTGAGCATTTCTTGTCGTCCAGCGTGGCTGGCAATTGCCTCTTGAGTAGTTCAAAGCATTCCTTGAGGTGTGCTCGTCTGTTCTTCTCCAGTTTGTTGTGGACTTCTCTGGTGCCGGCGCGGGGTGCACTTCCACTGCTACCACTGCTACTGCCGACCGACGGTGGGGAGGGGACCTGGGTTGGCCTGGTGAACAAAGAGTATTCGTGAATCGTTGTTAAATAAATAATCACGAAAAAGTCACATATCCACCAGTCCTGATCTAAACTCACATTTTACCACAACACAGATGGTCTAAATATTTGCAGGACATACGAGCATTAGAACCCGCAGCAGGTAAGATTTCTTGAGTGATTTAACAAATGTTTCTTAAGTGGGTTCTTAAAGCTCGAAGTGCTTTTTAGACTAATCATAATTCTGCCCTTATTTGTGTTTATAAGATTCATCTCCCTGACCTTACGTGGGGTCGACAAGAACAACATCTGTTAACTGCGATGGAAGGAGCGGGTACACAAATGTGTTCCGGGAAAGAGGTTGTTCCTTTGTTACAATTTTTAACCCCAACTAGAGGAGGAGTGTTAAGTTTTGATTCTTCGTGTGTAACTCTGTGAGAAAGGCTTTTTTATTTTAAAGCTGGTTTAATCTGGATTGTTCTAAGATAGGTCTAGTTATCGCCACATGCCACTAAAGCTATAGATGATGGAATGGATGATGGAGTTCAAAAATTATGTATTAAGACCGGTATAATCAAAAGCTCGAACCGAAAATGAAAATTTCATTATCTAGGGACTTGAAAACAATAACATAAGATTTGATTTATAGCACCGATATAATTGAGAATCGGAAGTGGAGGGAGAGATTCGCCTAGTAATAGTTTTGTAGTTTGTGAATCTGAAAAATAATAACGAGGTATTTCTACAGCGATTCCAATGATTATGTAGCTATGTGCCCCAATTAAATCAATTTCATTGTTCAGAACGCTGTGCGTCCGTATTTCAAAATGCCAGTACCTGTCATGAATGATGCATATGCGCGGCAAGGATGCCATTATATTATTCAACCCACGATTATCCAAACCTTGACACGTTAGTATCAGTATACAGATTGAGGATTCACGCATACGAGCGCTGCAGTTGATAGACAAGGATGAAAGTCCAGAGTATAATAATAGTATGAAAACTACCTTTTAAATAAAGGATATAGGTATTTTTATAGTAACAACACTTTAAACTTTAATATGAACAAAAATGAAAGATTAACAGTTGGTTGAAACAATGAATATTTTAATATTATTATTAACAAAACTAAGTTTGTCTACAAAGCAGTTAATTTATATGTGTAGAAATGGGAATTATCAAACAAACTGTGGTTATGGGCCCAGGAATATCAAAGTCCATTTTCCTAAATATTGCATTACCTCTTGTTATGTAATATTTTTAGTATTTTACTCTGTGCTTTAAAGTAGCATATTTTATATTTCTATTTTGTTAATGAATGGTCTTTGCATTCATAGCATTTATAAAGTTATATTTTGTGTTATTATCACAATTATATGCAAACAAACAAAGCTCAGTAAACAGATTTTGCCATCGTTAAGCAAGTATTTTGCAAGTCGCTTCATCTACGCCCGCGCTGGTTGCGTCTATCATAAATAACTGTAGGCTGTCATTGTAGCTGGCAACAGATAACCACTTTTTTTGCGTATAGGATAAAATATGTCTGTTTTATTATAACACCAGTCATGTGCTTCATTATTAATATTTTTATTTCAAAACGCCGTGTACCATTAGCATAATATTCGCAGTATTTACATACACCGAAGTGTGCAAAGTAAATTAAAATGTTATCATTTAACCTACTCGTATTGGGCCACAACCACTTGTCTGTTTTAGTACGATATTCGCATATTTGAAGCACCTCATCGATTGAATTGTTTTAGGCTCTTGCCTAAACGATTGCCTCCATCGATACAATGGTTTAGCCATTTTAGGGCGCCAATGGGACCCTAATTCTAAACCTATGCCTTCTGTCGGCAGTCAGTCTGTCTGACACAGAGCTGTATTTTATAATCGATAATGTTGTTACTTGACAAGGAATTAGTGTTTAATTATATTGTGTGTTGGTACAGAGGCCTTACAACGCGAGTCCGACTCGTACTTGGTCGGTTTTATAATTGATGATAACATTTTGTCAAATGCAATATCATTTTCCAGTATATAAAAACATCTGAACCAATCCGGTAGACAGAAACGCGCGATGCAAAACAACTAATTCTTGTCTTGGTCGAGTGGAACAGCTGATTTTGGCATCTCAACTACCAGGCTCACATACCCATGACTGTTGCTCGTAGTACGCGGCCTGGAATGTTCTTGTGCGAAGTCGAGGAGTGGCGCGGGGACAGGGTCGCTGACTGCGGGGGCGGGGGAAGGGGGGACGAGTGTGACCGCCACCGGTTGACACACCGCCGGTTGGCAGGGAGGCACCGCCACCGGCGACGTCGGCCGCACCACTCCGTTGACACCGTTGCTGCGCGCTGACACCGCCGTCACCACGCGAAGCGATACAGGCGACACTGGTGCTTTCGGCTCCTCCTCTGCAAACAAACAAACACCAACACTCATTATCTAATCACGTCATTATCAATCAGACGCGTTAATAAAACGTTTTGTACACGTAAGCTCCCGGACCGATCGACGCTTGTCAAACCCGTGTCAACCGCTCGTCCGCGGCTGCAATCCGTGGCGGTAAAACACCAGGCGAACAGAAACCGCTAAGAGATCTACGAACCACGATGAAAAGGAAACGCGTGTCGTGCGAGCAAGATAGCGCCGCGAGCACGATGTCGGCTCGCAATACCGTTTAACGACAATGAGCGTTATCACGTAAGAGATTAAAGGTTGTAATAGTTTGTTGAGTTGTACGATCAGTCACGCTGCACTGGCGAGCGAGAAGGACGATGATAGCTGTTGGTTGGAGCGGGATGGTAGAGGGGGCGTGGCGTAACCGGTAAATTACGTCAGTACATGTGCTTACGCGCGTGCTGAGTTTGTTTGGCATTTGTAGTAGTTACCACGCCGAAAATCAGCTGCTCGCTGCCAGAAAAACAAGTGACGTGTAGCCAACCGTAAAAACCGAGACGGTGGCGCTACTAATGTTCTTTATCTCCGTTCGTCGAGCGATACCTAGCTATTTATTGATGCGGTTATGAGCAATATGTTTGGATGTTCAATATAAATAATATCTCTAAGATAACAGATAAAAAGTTGAAAACTTTTTCAGATTATTCTGAATTAGGATAACTAGGTAAGAACCAGACGGCCGTGCCACTCATAACGTATCCTCCTCCTAATAATAATTATGTATTACTATATAGGTTTAACATAAATAGGTATAATCTTTTTAGTTAATTTGTTATTGAACGTAGAAAACACTCATGTTCTCAATCAAGAAAACAACCAAGTTCTTTTGACTAGTTTTCTAAATCTAAATTCAAATCGACTTCAAACCCAGACTGCTATTATTTATGACGACCGATGTGGCGCGGTGGGCGAAGGTCCGCCTGCGACACAGGAGGTTGCGGGTTCGATTCCCGCCCTGGGACAAATGTTTGTACGATCTGCAAATATTTGTTCCGGGTGTTCTGGGTATTTTCTATGTATAATAAAAAAAAATATCTATCTATGTAATGTATTGTATTAAGTATATCAGTCATCTAGTACCCATAACACAAGCTCTGCTTAGCTTGGGGCTAGATGATGCTGTGTGGATTGTCCAGCATTATTTATTTTATTATTTATTTTTATTTATTTTATTATTTGCAAACAACGTAGGTAGGTAGGAAGATATTATACACGTGTAGTGTAGTTTAGATAAAGCTGTAGGCTCAAAGATTTGTTGGAAAAAAACTCTTCTTAGAGTTAAGCCCGCCTTTGTACATGTCCTATATGTCGTTTTTGTCAGTATTCTCCGTGTGTACCAGTGTTAATTATTATGAATAAAGCTTTACCAATTGTGTTTATAAACTCGTTTTTTTACATGTAAAAAAAGCAGTATGAACTTAAGATTTGAAACCAATGATAAGTCAACGCCTACATTTCAGGTATTCTTATGCAACAGGAGTGATATAATATGAAAACATAAGAAAGTACGTAGGTGGACTGACCGATATAAACAATTCAATATGAATTCTGAATTTCTGAATCGCTTAAATGACTGGCATAGGTAGCCGGGTCTCTGCCCGCTTGACTTTGACATATCCTGACTTTGTAGTGATGCTTTGACGAATAATCTTTAAATGTTTTAATAATACGATGGTTGGAACCAGTTTAAACTATTTAAACGAGCAATAGCGATTATAAAGGGTTGAAAAAAAACTCGAATTGGGACACACCCTTATCCCGGGTATAAAATATCCTGAATTTGTTTATTATATTTATATGAGTCACAGATTAGACTGAAACCTGTTTCATCCCTTAAGATTGCGTAAATTTGTAATATTTTTTTCTTAAAAAATAAACAATAAATTTATGATAATAAGGCAGCTAATAATGACAAACGCAGGCATGGTACCTTCATAACCCGAGGGCGGATACGGTTATGCAACTGGTTCGGAAGGGTAGCGTGCGTCACTGGCCTTCTAGAGGCTCTGGATTCTGGAGTGCTATTAAACTGTGGCGCTAGTGGTAGGCTGAACGAACCTTCGCATCGACCTTGAACTGAGATGAGTGTATATAGCCCGTAATATTTCTTGACCTAGTTTTAAGATATAAAGTAGATTTTTGTGTCGTGCGTCGTCGGTTCCTCGGATTAATTTTCAACCCTCATATGAAAAAGACATCTTAAATTGGAATAATAGTTTACCCTGTCAATTATAAACGCAGTCTGCGTTCAAAATTACTAATAATCATAACGTAACTTTGATAACTAGATTGCTGAGGAGTTAAAGGATCAATCTTAATCGTGATTACAAGAGATAATGAATCAAAGCGAGTGCATAAACTCATTAGCGATAGAATTAAAATAAATTATATCATTAGGTCTAATTGAAATGATTACCATTGTACAACTGTGTCAATTTGCCGTTAGTTAAAAGTCAAGAATAGGTCCCAAAGTACACTAATGTACATTTCAAAAAACATAAACTTAGCAAAACCTTTATACCTACGAACAAAGTGTACACAGTCATGTCTAAGCCTAAACACGCTCTGAAAATCGCAAGCCACGCAACCGGTTTCACGAGGTGACACAAGATATAAATTATGCTCCTGTTGTGCTATGCTCGCCTGGTAGGAGGCGCATGGAAGCGCGCCTACGACCGCGAAACACGCGAGACAATCACGCACATACACTAACTAATACCACCGATGTAGCAGCAACCACCACATACGCGCAGGCTGTAATGCCTTGCGATTGGGTCTACATTCCAGTAACACTTTGTAGTGGTTTTCGCATCATGTCCTCGCAGTGGAACGCACATGTGCGAGTGAAACCGCGTTGCGGAGTTGTGGGCCGGTATCAATGACTTTCCACTGGACGGCATAGCAACTGCTATTGCCTGCCTTTGTCAAGTGAAACGATTGGTGATTTCTAGCTTCTTATGTTTTGAATTGCATTTTATATGCAATTAAACCTCTTTCCATTCTATTCTATTCTATTCTATATTTTCCCGACAGTTGGAGAATACCTTTTGAGTTTTAATCAGTGTCAGACAATTTTGCGTGTGTCATACATACACACATAAGACCATGATAACTTTCTGTAAACGAAATAACATGACGCACGAAACATAGTATCCTCAACACTTTTAATTCATTTTAAATACTAAATAAATGTAATATCCTACTAACAACATCAAAAGTTGGGATATTTGTTTGTATTTTATTCATCTGTTCCCAAGGACATTCCACAGAAAACAGTCAAGACCTCAAAAACAGCGATAGTATAGGACATTATGTAATTAGATGAACCTGAGCACAGATAGAGGTCACGATAAGCTTGACTGAATGAATGAATGAAAATACTTTAATGTGGTGTACATTACCTAAGAAAAATAAATACAATTTAACAAAACTTAAAGTACAATGGGCGGTCGTATTACTTAGAAGCGATCTTATCCAGACAAACTTTGTTGAGTATGTTTTCTTATTATAACTCACGTGCAAAGCCGCTGGCGGAAGCCAATACATTAAATTCTACTGAGAAGGCTATATTTTCGTCGCTTACCTATAGAACCTACACACAGCTCTACGTGTATTCCAGAAGAAACGGAACAAAGGCGCAGGTCGGTAATTGAGTTTTGCAATATGTGCGTGATGGCCTTTATTGGAGGGGGGAAAGGAGCCTTCGGGTCTAGAAGTGATAAGCGGTGTGGAGGCGAGGGGCAGTGTTGGCAATACATATAGCTATTTTAAAATAAGCGGCGTAGGCTTGCAACCTCTGTCACGACTCGCGTGGAATTCTAACTAGGTACTATGCAAAACATGTGCCAAATATAATACAGTCGTGAGAGGGAATGTTTTCTATTTTATACTTAAATCCAGATTTAAGAGGTAGTTTAGGACAACTTTAATGTTTGCATACCGTAGAATACTGAAAAACAACTAAATATTTAATCAGGACTTCAGGACGGTTATACTAAGCCAGTGAGATTTATACATCTGACGGATGTCAAATTTGATCATATAGAAATCAACATCGGGGTAGAAGGGTCAAGGGGACACTGGCACGTGACTATCCGTCACGCACCGCGCGCTTTCCGAACGCACTCGGTACACCCGGGCCTGGCGAAAGGCAAACGAGACGCGGAATGCCGCTCGCATCGCCACCTCACTTCTCCCCAACTTCTGTCTACTCTCTCCGTTTCATGCCGCCCTGGTAGTTCGAAGTCGTCGGATGGTATGGATGGATTCTTCAGTATCCAGAGAAGGGTCGACGAGATTTTTCCCAAGCGAAATATAGGTATGAAACGTAGGGGAAATCGTTGGCTCGACTTTGTAACGGGACGAACAATCGAGGATCAGAAAAACGGGAAATTACGAGTTATAGGACGTACAGGTCAGCTTCTTAGCGACCGCAATGGAAGAAAAAATAGCAGTGATTACTTTCGAGTTGCGATAAAAAAGTTATCGCAAAGTCAATAACCTCGCGAATGCGAGACGCCCGGCTTTCGCTCTACATTTTTACCGTGCTCGTTACATGACAAGCATGACACGTGTAAACCATTCGATTAGCAAATAGGGTTCCTGGCAATGCGTCGATAGGACGAAACTGGGCATGCTTTGACCGAAAACAAATAATATAAAGGGATAAAGCATGCAATAACGGCTACGTAGCCGATAATAGTTCCGATTGTTTCATGTGAAACATTTCAGTTTTCGAATAATTTGTCTCATAATAATGTTTCCAATGATATAACTTTATAACCTGGAGGAGGTTTTAAGTAAGTTGTAGTAGTTATAGAACTCAAGAACATAATAAGTATTCTTATTAACTCAGATACAAAACATATCATCAAGAGCTAGGTAATATAATAGCCGTTATAACAAAGATAGAATGCTCAGTAGGTATCTCGAAGCCGTCTCATTACGCTATAATGACGTAGGTACTCGGAGCTAATCGCTTTGTTAGAGCGAAACAAAAGAAAACACGATAAGATAACGCTCATGAAAACAAAATGTGGTTCAGATGTTTATGAAACAAATGTGGTTTTTACGTCTGTTAAACAATAAACATCGCACTTGAATTCTACTGAAATGCTACACATGCGTTGGCCATTTATTTTTGCAAGTTTTAGAATCTGTTGCAAAAAATCTTTTATCTTTTAAGTTATTTCGGATATTATTACTACAAGTAACGATGTATCCTAAAACGTGAAGAATACTAACTACCAGGCAAAAGGTGGCCTTAATAATGTCAAATAGGTACATCATTGAGCTATCCAAATACGAAGCCCTTGATGGATTGGTACAAAATCAAAAATGTTACCTAATATAACTCATTGTAGTTGTGTAGTACATGTGTAAAGATGAGCACACAATTTAGTGATAAGGATTTCGTTCAAAAACCAATTTATACATCACCTTAACACGCCATGAGGCAGCCGGTAGATACTAGTTTACCTGCTCGACTAATCGCATAATAGTATAGTATCGCCCGTCAGTTATGCAATACCGTGGCAAACCAATGTCCATCGTTATAGGTTTACGAGATTCTGTCAATGTCTGCGATTCCGACGCCGGCTTCTATTACGTAGACGCGTAATGATATATTTGTAGCTTGTGTATTAATTATTGGTAAAGCTAGTTACGGTGATTGTTTTGTAAATGCCGAAAACTATTAAGTAGTTGTATCGTAAATTAGTTGAATCTGGGAAAACTCAAACACTAGATAAGACTATTCTGATGTAATGTTGGAAACTGGCTCGATGAGCAAGGTCGATATTTGTTTGCTCGCTGCTGTATAAAACTTCTGACAGGAAAAGTACTCAGGTTAATACATGAGTTCAACAAAACCCCTTTTCGTCACATTTTAACACAACTCGGGGATTAGCTCTAACTAAACGCACGTGGCGATTACAAGATATGCTCCATAAAAATATTCTACAAGCCCAGGTAGGAATAAATTCTAAAGGAATGAATATTTGCAGAGCATATAAATATTTGTCCCTCGACTCTTGTACGAACACAACGCCATTTCTCTGCTGGCTACTTGCCCACAAATTTGAAAGAAAATGTAAATTCGTGTCCACATTGGAGAACAAAGGCAAGAGTATCTATATCCTTATCGACCGTGTTTCAGAGACGAAAAAATATATGGAAATCCGTGAACGTTACGCCTTATTTACATCAAGTGTATAGGCCAAAGTAAACAAACTTAGAACCCTTGTCAAAGGATAGAATATCCGAACTTTACGACTCGTTTAATTCTTCCCTTCCGGACAATTAAGGATCTTAAACAGAGCTCAGATATTATGAAGACTACCGAAATTCGTTTTAGCTGTGGAGAAGGCAATTTCGTTGAAAATATGCTTTAAAATTATAAAATTTATAAAGAACTTTTACAATCGTAAAAGTTCATATGATATCAATTAAGTAACTTTTGCCACTCGTCTCGCCAACAGAAACGACCACTTTATTGCTGACCAATAAATTGTATTTTATCAAAGACGCAATGTATTGAACAGTGGGTGTAATAAAATGTTGTTCACCTCCAAACCCAGAAGTGGCAACGGAGATTCAATTTTACAGTTTAGGAGGAAGGTATTATCGTGACCTCATACTAGGATACGCCCGAAGGTCGTGAAAAGAGAGTTGAGATTGCGTTTCATTACGTGATCAGAAAATGTGTGTACGAATACACACGTTACGTTTACGTTGCGACCTTCGAACGCCTTGGTGAGCGGGCGCACTTCTACACAGTAGGACACAAGTCTTAGTAAAACTTGACTAAATGTTTTGAACAAATACAACTTCCTAAGTGTATTTGCATAAGCTTAAAGATGATACAAATTCATTGATATGAATTTTACATACCTTCGTATCAGATGTTCGGAACTATTCACCTCAATGACTTTAAAACTTGAAAATCTGTTTCAGATTCTTTAGCAAGCATAATCTCTATTCTCAGCATTTGACTTTAAAAAGACATATCCTAGATAGACACCGTTTTTTTAACCTTTAGTACCTTCTTACCTACAAACAACGCTATAACTCTACACTTTCCATTTAATATTTTCGTTTTGATAAATTACTTTGAATCGTCTTCCAAGACAGAACAACTCTAATTTTATTATGTTTAGTAAGCCAAAATTAATACATTATATTCCAGCGAATTAATAGAGCTAATATTTGTAAGCATTCAGACAGCGACGGACTGCGGATATGAAATACCGCAAAAACTGTTAGACAATCATCAACCTGACAGGCGAATGTATAATATATAATGTCATGACACGCTCAATAATTTGTTTTCGTGGATGGGCGTGTAGCCGTGGTCTTGGATTTGACGTGCAAAAACGACACGAGGTCAACCGCAAGGTCGTGGTGCAGTTGCATTCACAATCGATGTGTCTAATAATATGAATAACATGTTCCGTTATTATTTCAAATAACTTACCCAAATACTCTTTGATCCATTTCTTCTTTGGTGGGGCTTTGATGAGCGTTGACTTAGTAGCTTTTACTTCCTCCTTTACAGGACTAACTATTTGAGAAGAAGAGGGTTTTTCGTATTCTGGGACACGAGGACCAGTCATGTAGGAACTGAAAGTCTGCTGCGGCGCGAGTCCGTATCCATTCAAGGGCATGCCATTCAAGGGGATTTGGTGCACGTGGAACGGTTTGTACGCTTTCAGCGTTATAGGGATTGGCTCTACGATTTTGCCAAATTCAGTCTCCCTAGTATTTATGGCGATGGTGTGGACTGTGTCTATATAGTATTCGCCCGGGGTACCCATCTCGCCAAAAAACTGTGGCTCCATTTGCGCACTACTACGGTAGCTTGTAGTGTCCAGTGTTACGTTGGTGGTTTCCATAAGTATGCCCATCCTACGATGGACCTCAATATTTGTTAACTACCAATGTGGTTTATCCACAGGTCATCGGTTTATCACAGTCTCACTTGCGTTTTACTCATTTAAAAAAACAGTACATTTACTTTTTTTTAGTTCACTTGCTATCATTGTTTAAATCTTCGGAGAAACTGTAAAACAATGTATTATTCACGTAAAACTTTGTTTAATTTGAAGTTGAAATAAGAATGGGCCAAATCTTTGTTACGAAATTGTTATACGAAGAAATCCATCGACATCATAGAACTGAAGCCCTACAAAGTTTTTTTTTTTTCAAACAAAACGATTTTTTTACATAAGAGCAGTTTTACGCAACGATTATTTAACGAAGAAGCTTTAAAAACTTGAATAAAGTTATGAACTTTCGTATTTACACATTTTTCATGCAACGATTGAAGTAAACATTGGTTGTTTAAATTCTAATCAACATGAAAAGTACAAAACCATACTTTTAAGATACCTACCGAGTTTCTGCTTATTTCAAAACAACATTAAAAGAAAGCATTAAAAGTGAAACTAAAACAAATAGGTACTAAGTTCCAAAGCATTAAGATTATCAAATATATCCAATGAATTTTGGAACCAAAGAAGCCATAACATGGACTAGCAAAGTTTAATCAATACTATGGCGTACCAACATATATTTTGCAAGAATGAGAGATGTGTGTAAGGTTGTCGGCAAGAATGACCGTTTTGTAAGCTGGCAAAATTGGCGCGGTGAGTACCCGGCGCTCAACAAGTGCGAGGGGCGAGCGCATGGCGCGCCGGCAGCGGACGGCACGTGCACTAGTCCCCTCCCCGCACCTGCCACCGTCAGTTAACCATCTTCGTTCAAATCATACTGCCCTGGTAGCGCGGACGATTCAATTGGCAGACATAGTGAATCCAACAAAACAAAGACTGGAGTGACTTTTATGCCGACTGATGATAATCACGCAAAGTTTCGACGAATCACCACGTTGTCGATGACACAAGACGTAAAAAAATAATTTTCAACAAACAATACAAAAAGTCTATTAAAAGTTTTATAAGAATTTTCAAATAATAATTCGGATTTCAGACATAAGAACACCTACGTTTATTGGTGTGACTAACGCATAGGTCACAGTGACACACCAGCGCTGTATGGAAGCCAAGTTGCGAATTTCCAATTAGGCGTGACAGAATAAAGAAAGTGAAACAAGGAACAGGTGTTTGCGTTAGCAAATCGTACTTTATCGGTTACTCAGCGATAACAACACGTGCCCGGAACGATGCTGATATCACACACGCAAACATTCAGCACTCTAACAACATCGATTATGTGTAACGAAATCTAAAGATACACCAAAGATTGTTGTCATCGGCGGCAATCAAAACGATGTGTCAATCATGTCTTCAAAAATATATTGCGCCCCTGAGAATTAAGGAGAGCAGAAAGAATAAGACGTAAGAACACGTGAAACGTAGGCGGGAATAATAAAGCGTTCAAAAATACTGGTAACAACACCACAGGATAATTAAAGAGGAGTAGGTCAACCGTGATAGGTTCTAAGCGTAAAGAAACGACGCGAGTACGCACACATGCACAGGTTTTATAAGCGATACAAACTATGGCGCGTGTCTGTGTATATTATGTAACGAATAGTTACCTACCGGTGTTTAGCTTTACTCTGCTAGGTGCTACCTACGCTATGTTTGAATGCTATTCTGACTGTAAAGTGATTATCTTTTAACTGTGTGATCAAATGATGACGAATACTGTCTGCGATTAAAGCGGATATAGATTTTTTAGAAAACGATCAACAAGGTATCATTTTACGGCCTGTAATATAAACTCTAAAACAAGATCTAAGACAAAATATTGTTTGTATTATGTTCACGAATGTTTTATTAATGATAAGCATTATTTTATTGGTTTTGTGACGTTAAGCATAGTCGTATAACATAGCGTGCTAGTTATGACTATGTAGTTCCTCAGATGAAGACAATCTGCGATCTCCGAATCAACAATACAATTTTAACCCAAACGTGCGGCTGGCACAGCACAAGTAACGAGCAAATTTGTATGTACCGTCAGCATTTTTTTTTACATTAGCGTATTAGCAAACTTATTAATTATTATGTTAGGTACTTTATATTGATTAATTGTGTATAAAATGATCACTTCTAATGACTCAGAAAAGCATAAGGTTTTTACAGCGGATGACACGTTTCCCTTAACCAACATACGACATCATAATCATAATCATATCCTATACTATATAAAGAATATATATTGACAGACAACGCAGAGACTAAACCGCTGGTCCTAAACACTAACGGTCTCATTACGAAACGTGGTCTAAACTCGAGTTTAAGCCAGGACTACTAAGTCCAGGTCTAAATATAGACCTTTGGTTTAGACTTGAATTTATTACAAAAGTAGATTTTCCGAGGTCTAACTAAACCCAACTAAAACTCGGGTCTACGTGTATCATTCAATCATTCACTGACAACAGCCAATGATCGTGGACTTTGCATGCTCCAAACATCGATCAAGTTCCATTCCTTCAAGAATCTTGAATAAAATGATTTGCTTTATTATTTACGACTTAAAAAAAGGTTTTTAAAAAAGGTGCCAGTTATTAAAACATATGATTATTTATTTGCCTCGATAACCAGTCAGCTTATTATTAAAATAAACAGTTACACACTATCTGAAAATAAAACATTAAGTCGATTCATCCAACTTGGCACAACTATATTCTATCAGAGAAGTAAGAGGAAAAAAATCCAGAATGCAATACGTTGATGATTCCCATACAGAGCCTGTCGTAAAATTTAACTTCAAAGAGGAATTCTTACGTGGCCTTTCCGTCGACGATACCAGTAATCATTGAGAAAATGGATACTGCCATCAGGGACAGATACTCAATGCCTCTAGAACTTGCTATCCGAAGACCTAGATGCGGACGGAACTTTTGGATTGAAGACAATGGAATGGAAACCTAACTCTAGAAAAAACTACATTAAAGTCTATTCAAGTATAGGTAAACAACAAATAGGTAAAATAAGGTACGATTTATTTATAAAAAAAATTTAGGGGTCGATTATTTGAATTATAGGGAAGAATTTATAAGAAAGTGACAATGTTTACAATAAGCAATAGAGGCCCGTAGTATTTTTCTTAACAAAGACAACATTTATTACTTAGACCAAATTGCACAACAGCAAAACCACTTGTCATTTCTTGACACATAATTTTTTTATCTTTTATCTGTAATACGAAACCCTCTACGTGACAAAAGCGATTGCACTTGACCCGTTTAATTCTTGCAACAAAACAACAAGCAAACCATATAGGTAATGAGAGTCAACATAAAATCAATGAAAGGTTTTTGCAGACATTATTGTTAGATCGAAATTTATTCGTTCAATAACTTAACACACGATTATAATATCTGTGACACACGAGAGTGTATCAGCCAAGTTCATATTGAGTTCCAATCGAGTATTAGCCTTACACATACTGATACAGAGGAGATTTGCATGGATCCGCACGTCCTGTGCATTCACCTATAGGACACATTGAGATCGGTGCTCACTCGATCAGAACAAAAACTGGGCAACAAAACGCCTATCGAAGCGATAAAGACGACAGTTTACATCAGAGTTGCTAGTTGCTATGGAAAATGTTATGTAATATTTTATAATATTACAGAAGGAATGTGAGGATTACACAGGGTTTACCAGAATTTTGCGTGACAACATCTTAAAAGAAGCGAAGAGGCCAAAATTGGTAGAAGACAAAGACTCAACCTGTCCAATGATGTTGATGGATAACGAAAGTAGTATGAATTGGGAATTGCGTGGGGCAGAGTCGAGTTAGCGCAAGGAGCCGCCACTAAAGCGGCCCAGGGCCGGCCGGAGCAGCGGCTCAGTAGGCCGGTGCAGCGGCAGCAGCGCACGTGGGGCCAAGTGCCGCCGACCTCGCGCTATCTCGTCTCGACGCTCGAGGTCGCTATGATAACGCACGCTATTTTCGACGGCGCCGACAGCTCGACGCGTTCGTGACCGTCGCAAACGCAGCCGAACAGAGAACTCCCGGAACGGAAGCGCGAAGAGCCCGGACGAGGATATGCGGAATACGCGAGGCGACCGCCGCCGATGCGATACGCTCGACGACTGGCGGCGAGCGCCCGCCGCGGACGGACGGCAGTCTCGGAGGAGGGCGAGAGGCGGGAGGTGCGCGACCTCCGGAGCCCGCGCGAGTGAAACCGCCGTCCGAATCGCGAGGGGAGGAACGCGGCGGGGACGCGGCACGCACGCGGTCGAGCGCAACGCTCGCTGCACCGCTCTCGGCTTTACATAACGCTGCACGCGCACAGAAACGAGGTCGCCCCGGCGGCGGCGAGCAGCGGCGCAGGACAGTGGACACCCACAGAATTTAAAGAGCCTCTCGCCAATGCCCGCCATCGCCATTAGCACGCAGATGACGCGTTCAGGATTCAGTCGGCCGGAGTCAGTGACCCTCGGCGGATAAGGTGAATGGAATGGTGCAGCCGATCGAGTGAGAGCGATCTATCCGCGAACGTAGGAGTCGAACAGTAGGTAGGTAGATAACCACTAGCGATGCGCTATTCCTTAGGCTCGATGCCGACGTCTAATAGCTTTCTAATAAATGTAGCGACCACGCAAATGGCACTACAGTAGACAGTAGGTAAGCCTAAAGCAAGCAGTAGCAAATAGACAATTGACGGACACCATTACTCAGGTCTAAGCACGATGAAAGCGATTCGAGCACAATATTTGGGTCAGAAGAACGCTAACCCTTTGCATTCAACGGCAAAAGTCTGGCTGTTTGACATGACATCATGCGCTGAATCACCACCGGTATTGGATAAGCTTTAGAAGCTGCGGTTGTTTACATTGAAACACGGTGCAAAACAGTACGCAATAGACAAACGTCGGCTTACGTAAGGGGCTCTAATCTTTCAAATAGGATTTCTTCATGTGCTGGTGTTTTACGAGTTTTGCTGGGCCTACGCTGTTGCAAATGGCACGTGGTATCTCGACATATCTTCACATAATACTGGATGTTTACTTGATGGTAGGAATACTATGAATAGAAACGGAAGGACTGCAGCAGAACACTGAACTATGCACTACTTACAACATTTTAAACGGTATTCGTCTTGCTAAATAAAGTAATGTCAGCAGGTCTAAAGGATCAGAGAAACGATGAAAAGGTGCTAATTTAAACTCTACGCGTCTTTTCGATTGACCTAATGATCTAAATAGGTTTGACATTGACCTACCTAACTAGGGTGGCAATAGCAATAGGGGAGGTAGTGTAAGTTACAGGAGCACAAATCCGCTGGTTAAGAGGGGAGCCTCCCCTCCCTTACCCCTCCTCTACGCGACGACGCATGCGTGCGGCGGCTGACCTTGGCTCGGTGCAGCATGCATACCCAGGGGTAGGGTGAAGGGAGGGGGGAGACCCCCTTTCACCCGCTCCGGGAACACCGATCTCCCTTCACCTGCCGGTTTTGCAGGTTGTTGCGATGCGACCTAGCGTGCCTAGATTCTATTTCTGGAATTCAGGATCTGATCGGAGGCCGAAAACATTGTTTTTGCGTAACAAATACGAAGCGAGAGAACAGATCTGTACAATACATTTGCGTTGGTGTTGTCGATCAGAGTAGGTACTGAGATGTAATGGGCAAAATTCTTCAAGTTTCGCCTAGCATAAGAATTTTCCATAATGATTTAGATGAACATGCTCAAACCCGAATTATAGATTTTCGTATTTGTCAGATGTAGTTACAATACGTAGAAAGAATACAACAAAAACTAAATTTCTCGCAGTTCATACTGTAAATATACCTACAAGCTTATAAACATGGATTGTTGAGGAAATAAACATTATTATGCGTAACGTTTGTTGCAACTACTGGTACGATCCTTATGCGTAACTAAAGTAGTTAAAATGATGTATGGTTTGAGGTTTTCAATAGATCCTTACATGTTTCTAAAGTTTCATGACGATTTTGCTGCCTCTGCAGATTAGTTTAATGTGTCTCGAATTTGCAGAATAGAGGCAAAACCGTGGTATGTCATGTATTTGTTACGGGGGTTCAGTGAACATTAGTACTACAAAATAAAATGTTAATACAATGTGCACCTAAGTTTTGGTAAAATAAACTTTTACATTTACCGCGCAAAAGCCCGTATTACATGTCCGTCCATTTATAAAGTACGTGTAGTAATTAGTTCGAAATCGTGAGGCGCGGGGCGCGGCGATGCGAACAATCATCAAGGCTCGCGTAAGGTCGTCGGTACGTCGGTACACGGCGGACAGAATGGTGAAAGGAGCGACCTCGCCATCTGCTACTTACTGGGGGAACAGATTCAATAACAGTACCGTACTTACTAACTTACGTAGACGTATCACTACTGCTGCTTGATACACTTGTCACTTTATTTTTCATATACATCACAGACTACCCGTCTACACCAAGCTTAGGCAAAGTCTTAGTAATAGATTTTTATGAAAAATCATTAATGCGGGGCACATGTTCGTATGTTCTGCAGACATTTGTTTCGGGTCTGCGTGTTGTGGTACCACGGTAGGTACCCGTATTTCCTGATACCACCCACGACTCAGGGGATTCTAGTGTGGGATCAGGACTATGTGTATGTTGGCTGTTTATGTATTCATTTATACATTTAATGTAAAAGTATCTGAACGATTACGTTAGATGTGCATTTCTTAAAAATACAAGTTAGAAACTTTATGTAACCAAGAAAACATACATTAGGTCATTTGCAAGCATACAATGGCCTCAATTCTGTAGTAGACTGACTAAACTAAATTTAAACTATCGCTCTCTTTTACTGATAGTGTACGCAAGAAAGAGCAATAATTCTATTGCTGTGTGCTGCTATCAAATCAGTTTACGTGCCGCTTTTCTTCGTGTTTATAGTCAGCATGTTTTGATATCACGACTAAATTTGTATGGAAAACTTAAATCTGACTAATTTGACAGCACTAAAATTGTAGCTATCTCTTTCTTGCTTGCTCTATCAGTAAAAGAGAGCGATAGTTTAAATTTAGTTTAGTCAGTGTACTACAGAATCGAGGCCAATTTTATAATACCATGGTAATTTCAAAATTTATTTATTGGAATTGATCCTTGGTAGTCCATTTAGCTAATATTTGATAAAGAATAAGCATGCATTAACTCTGAAAATTATGACTAAGCTCAGTAATGTTGAGTTCATATACAATACAGCTCAGATATCTGTCTGAAAAGGATGAAAGGAAATAGACAATAGATTCGTGCGCGAGTTTTATTCGCTCTTGTAAGAATTTATCATTGGCATGGCCTTCCCACATTGCACCCGCGAACACCGATCAATGTGCAGACATAGGAGTGAAACTTCTGTACGTTAGCAATACACATCTTCTTTGCTGTGGTCTGAGGATGTATAGTATGTTGAACTGTACAAGTACAGTTGCGTATTCTGTGCCTAGCTTTAGGGGCCTACTCGCATTGTGCGTCGCGAATGCAATCCCTAGGCGTCTGAGCGCCTGGTACTCTTGCCTGACTGGATTTCGAGATAACTTAGGTACTTGGCTGCAAATCCAACATACTAAATATGTTTTAGTAAGAGTCTTGTTGAAGCTGGTAACTAACTATTTGATCATAAAATCTAAATCACCATTATTTGATTAAAGAAGTAAATAAAAATCCAACATAGTTCTGATCACCTATGAGTACCGTGGTATTCTTATACCCGGGACAAATATCTGCAGAACATGCAATCATTCTTTCCACTGCGGGAAAAAAACTCCGCTTCTCTGTCTTGCGTCGGAGCCGGCTTCTCGATCGCCGTGCCGTCGAGGTCCTCCAATTTGAGAGTATTCAGATTTTTTCAAAGTTTTATTTGAATTTCACCATGGCTGACTGACTATCTGAGAGATCCGAGTGGCATTAAAATTGTAAATTTTACCTATGTCTCAGGACAACGGTCTCTATAGTACACCGTTATTTATAAATTTACAACGAACTCAAAAGTATGTCTTTCTTATTTGCAAGTTTTAATTATTTATTCTTTCAATGTATGACAGTTATTAACATACATCTGTATGATACCGAAACTTAACATTTCTAAATACAAAAACGTACAATATACATTAGTAGTAATTAGAAGCGCAACTCCTTTAAATGGTCCCTGTGCCGAAATACCACTCCGCCATTCGCCTGCTCGTTAGTTACGTAGAAACTATGTATTAATCTGTGGTGCTAACAGGTCGTCGAGACGCGACGGACCAAAGTCATGTGATTCCTTTCCGGAGTTTCATTTCTATGTACTTAATCTATATATCTAATTAATAGCAACAAGATACAGCACGTGTTTTGTATGGACGATTAGTATTTCACGCTTTCATTTCACCTCTCTTCTAGGACGTTTATTTTCTATCGTTAGCTATTTTAAGCCCAATATATTGAATCACGTAAGAGCTGTGTCCTTTAATCGACTTTTAGTAATTTGTACAATGATTTGTACCATTTTCCACAGAAAAAACAGTATGGCTTCAATCTCTTCGTTTGTTCTTTTATCGTGTCACCGGTTCTTTCTTGGGCACCTACTGGTTTAGGTCACTCACCTCACCAGACTTAATAAATTCAGCTGGCCTCGCTTAGACTCCTTTTAGAGTGAAATTAGAAGTCGGTCGCATAATTCTTTCGCACGGACGAATATGGGGGCTATCTTGTTTTGTGGCCGTCTCTGACCTTTCTGGGAGAACTCACTTCTCAATTTTCCTGTTCAACAAAGCCATACTGCCTTCTTTTTACCCGATTACGTCAAAGCCCAAAGCAAACTGTTTACTCTACATTTATGTAGATTATAGTGAATTAGTTCGAAACTGGATTTAAGCAAGTACATATTTGTGCCATCTGTGATTTATTTGATTCATTCTGGGACGAAGTGTTCTTATGGAGGTGCTTATTTCTTTATTTCTCCCGGGTTACTATCCGAATTATAAGAACTGTGATTTCGTTCTGTTAGCTTTTAAATTTTCCTTCTATTTTTATTTGAGTCGTTTTATGTAAATTTATGTTTATCAGCTGCATCAACCGCATAAATCGGGGAGTTTCGCACGACGCACTCGGATTCAACATCCGGTGGGTGTATGTATGCAGCCTTTACCAGCTTCTGCCTCTAGCTACGCCTGCGCCGAGAACAAAGTAATCTATGTATTATTCTGGTCGCGATTTACACCTATTCCAAGTAGGTACTTATTGTGTACAAGTAAAATAAAAACTTTTTTTTTTCGCTAGTGCCAAATTGGGGTACGGGGGTTTTTATTTCTGGTGGAAGCTCTAAGATAATTCAATAACTTGACCACAAAATTATATTTCAAAAGTATCTCTAAGTTGAAATGTTTAAATTAAATTAATTTCAATTCGTACGGATCTTTCGTAAGACATCTATTCAGTTTCTAAGCTATCCTCGATGGAATACCGGAGGGGCATGTGACTGTGATAACATAGTCTTACATAACCCGCCACGTGCTCGCTACATGGGCTATGACATTATTATACTGAATACTGATGCATGCAATAGATACTTTCTGTGGAAATAGCAATAATAGGAAACATATATGGTAAATTTTAATATCTTTTTAATAATATACTATTTAGAATTAATCATAGTAAGACTACAAGAGATAAAATGACAATGTTTATAATGATGCATCAATCGTTTAGAGACCGAATTGAAGACGGAAATTATAATATTAGATTGTTAAAGAAGATTACCGATGGATCGAATATTGAAAACGGCAGTTAATCTATTGACGCGTCCGAGCATTTTATGTTCTGCTTTCTGCATCGCATACATTGAACAACGCTATCAGAAACCCTGTGTAAGCATGACAAAGATTCAGGGCCTTATAAAGTTCTTTAAACGGTTGATTAACTAAACACCGCTTTGTCTCTATCTGATACCTAAGTGCCATTTCAAATTCACTTAAATTGTAATTCAAATTAAATTGTAGAAATCAGAACACTGTTTCGTAAACAACTGTTTAAAATCTTTATGAGTAAAGCCTTTAGTTTGCAAATCAAGTGTCATAGCAAAAGAGGCAGTGCAACAGCCGATGCTAGATAGGGTATCGCGAAATGGCATCGAATCACGTCCGAATAACGGTGAAGCCGGCCAAGTACCTACCCAGTCACTCGCACACAGTGAATGATAAACAGTAATTCATTTTGGAAACGGGCGCGGTCCCACGCTCACCATAATGATTGTTCGCTCACACGGAAATTAAGATATCAGTACAGTGATAATCAGGATACACTACATTGCCAGAGTAATCTCACTGAACAACAGCTTATTCTATTTTATTTTTACAATTGAATTATTATTAGGTAGACAAAATATTAAAGTCTTTTGTCAAAACGATGATTTGTAATCATTTTAATCGAAAATCATAACATAGCCAAACCATTGATTGCCACGTTGGGTTAAAACATCAAGACTACGTGATAGTAAAAGGTCCGGACATGTCATATGCGTTACTGTGTGATCTATTTACAGTGTTGTAGGCAATATTGGCCGCTGATAAGTGCAGAGCAAACACGATAAGGTGGTATCGCTGGCCTTGTGAAACTACCACTGCTTTCCAACGGGGTTTTACATGTAAACTGTCGCGATAGGGGAGCATTTCTACGGACATTTATGTATGTTTCAATTTAGGAATGTAATAAGAGTCAAGTCAATGATAGAAAAGGACTACTCGATGCTCGTTTTTGGGCGGAATTTTTGAGTTGAATTTTTGAGAGGAATATCGTTTTAACGCGCAGTAAAACAAAATATAATTCACAAAAATTGAGGTCAGTACTTAGGTTTCAACAGATTCAAAGTAGGCTTTTAAGATCTTTGGAAAAAAAACTTTTCAGATTCAGGTTCGCTGCAAAGCAATGAAAAACACTTCAAGTGTATCACGGAATACCTACCTACACACAATCCCACGAAACGAAAACCTCCTTTTTTGAAATAGGTTAAAATATCCCTTTGTCTGTCTACCCTGCAAAGGGCCATCCTCACTGAGACAATGATGAAGATAGCTCGTACAACATTATTCGTACAAAAATACTAGCTATTTGGTTTTCCACGTGCTCGTATTTTCGTGTGAAAATTTCCACAATCTATCCTAATTCGTATGCCTCATTACCTTCTGAAAATTTTTCTTAGAAATCTACCCTAACTTTTCCCAGTGCGTGTTGCACGAAACTAAGGTGGTGAAACTAAGGAATTTATTGTGCAAACCCCCCGGAACTCTTTTACTGCACTTGACCTTCGGAGTAATTAATCAAATGCCATTAATAATAACTAATAACAATGATATAATCTAGGTACCACCTTGCAAAATTTCATAAAAACCGTTCAGCCGTGTAGACGTGAAAGGGTAACTGTGTTACAGAGATGTATTGTAAATGAATACACCGTCATTTAGCATTCGTAATAATATTATGTAGCTATTATGTACGTATATGGGAGCTAATCTGGCTATATTATATTATGTGATAAGTAATTAGTTATTAGTTTAAGTAGTTAGGTACATTTACAATTAAATATAATATGTCCACGAGAGCTACTGCCGACAAACTGTTGTACAGTTTGGCAGAAACTTTAGAATGTAAAGTACTTTAATTTGAAAATAAAATAAATACAAATACAATAAATAATAATAATAAATCTGAGATACTGAATTAATAATAAGAATGCATGTTATTTTTCACATTTTCATTTTCATACGAAACTTACGAGCCAGCAAAGAAGTAACAAATAAACTACAATTATTTTTCTAATCTTTTGTTTGTGATTACTTTCACGAATTTGTTTTGCGTTGTGTTCATTTTTATTTTGGATCCACTCTTGACCTTTTCATGCATGCAGATAAAACTTACGTTAATTGGAACAGATAATGCGATAATCGTTTACGAGTCATATTTACTCTAGTATTTATACGATTGCGCCCGCTCGATTATAAATCATATTATTATTTACAATTATCTTCCTTATAGCTAGGTATTTCTCTTGGTATATGTCACAGACTGAATAAAATCGAAGTTTGAGATTTTTAAACAGTTGTTAACAGTGTTTTGTTTTCTTCTATTGAATTTGAAATTACCTACACGTTATCAGAACGAGATAAAACAGTGTTTAAAAGTATTGACTTCATTTTAGGGCGTTAGTTTAAAAACAAGATTTCTTACTGTAAAATTATGTACATTATAAACATCGATAAATAAAATCGGCCAAGTTCGAGATCGTCCCGCGCACTAAGGGTTCCGTACCACTCCACATTAATCATTTGGTAAATACAAAATAATTGCATGGTATCCCCCTTGGATTTAAATTTCAAAAGCCTTAAATTCCAAATGGCTACACATTACGGTAAACAAGATACAGCCCTGTAAAAGACAGACAGAAGGACGACGGTGGCGCGGCGTGGGAATAGGGTTACATGAAATACACTTTTGGTGCTTAACCTTAAAAATTAAAACTTATATATATAACATAGCAGTTTTAGTTATCCTGTCCCACTGCTGGGTAAATGTCACACTTTATACCACGAAATCTAGGAATACAATGCCTAAGCACTATGCGGTGTTGTAGTAAGTAGTGATAAGCTTTGTATGTACTTGGGTTAGTTTAGTACTACTTGCAATGTGTTCTTATCGTCACGTATTGGGTAACAAAAGTAAGCCATCGTGTGTTGTTATTCTGGCTATAGCCGCTTTCACGTTTTATCTGTTACCTATTAGGTATTTCTGTTCGCTCGATAGTTATGCCACTGGTTCTTTCGTGGTCACCTTGCTTTAGGTCAATGACAAATTTGAGGACTTTGAGGCCTTGAAAAAGGGCAGAAATTGCGAGATTCCTAAACCAAGTGAGCAAATATTTACAATGTATTGTTTAAAGCTTACTAGCATATAAAGGTAAAATTAAAAAAGAGCGGGAAACTTCATTAGAAAAAAAACACTTGTGAAGGCTCTGTTTCGACTCATTCCGACAGTCTTCATCAGGGTGAATGATCGCGACGCGTCTTGCACTCGAAACAGTTGGTGCCTTCACCGATAATACGGTCGGTACGTGAAAGTTTCCGTTTTTATTTTCAATACAAATGTTTCGATTCGGGATATTATTGGTTGGTCAACATATGTAGATTATAAACAGTTATAATTGAGTTGTCACGACGGCAGTAAATTGGCTTTAACGTGCCGTTTATCGGCAGTTTCGATAATGCACCAGACAATGAGTTCATCGACTAGTACAGGGCTGGCCAATTCACGAGTTCACGTGCTAATGGGAAAGTGGAGACCTTAAAATGCGCTATTACACCGAAATTACCATTTAAAACAATTAATTTACACATAATGTTAAAACACCGCCAACGTGTTACAGATCTCCTAATTTCCATATTAGTTTTTCTTCACAATCAAGGAATGGTGATAAGAGCTTGTAAGAAGTTCCTTCATGTATAATTTTAAAAAAAAACAAGTAATGCCTCATTATGAACATCCAACACAGAAACGTGATGATACCAAGTAGGCGGCATACAGCAGCAAACCCAAGCATTATATTTGGCACATGCCCACGTTTTGCATAGCAGTATCAAGATAGGTTGCAAGCTAGTCACCCATTGGAACACTAACTGATACATAAATTATTGAGTGAAAAACCAATTGGTGCACGACCAGATTCAAACTTACAACCTTCGGATCGGAAGTCGGGGTACAGCCCATTAGGACAATGATCGATAAACGATAAAAAACGTATCGATCTTTAATGTTCCTACTGTTAGCAAATAATAAAATGTGTAATTTAACATAACCTAAAAAACGCGCTTTTATCACGATCTAAAAATTATAAAACAATTATTCCACTATCCACCATCATCAGACCCTTGTTACCAATCCCAATCTATTGGACTCGTAAAAACTAATCATCTGAGCCCAAACTGGAGGGGTTTACTAGTAGCTACTGAAGAGTTCCACTATCCACCTCCTGGCTCAATCATCAGATCAGCTCCAAGAGACCAAATTATAGTAATGTCACCCGAATTACATATACATACAAAGTTTAATTAAGATACGACAATTACAAGTATAAAACTTTTTATGAGTAAAGTATCTGATACAGAGTGTCCCAGAACTAGTATGTTATCCCGATCCCGATAGGTGACGATTCTCGACACTTACGAGAACAACAAATGTTCTACGACTTTTGTGAATTGTTACATATCTCGGAATCATCCGTTCAGGCTTAAAATACTAGTCCTCTAATACGACTCTATGGACAATGTCTTTGTATATGCGTTTGGTATGAGAGTGCGTAGGTAGTGATAAACGCAGCGCACTTAGCGCAGCCGTGCACTCCGAATGAACAATGGCCGAGAGAGACTCGCACCGAGCTCACGCATCGTTACGCAACCGTGCCTTGTGCCAGTTTTTCCGAGTAAACAGCGTTGGAGAAGGCTTATGCACCATTCCCTTATCTGACTTCATAGTTTTGTGAACAGTTTATGCAGAAAAATCCAGCGGTGCCATCGAAATATAATTCAATAAATTCAAACAATTCGTTTCCGAATGAAAATTTGAAAATTATTTGTCTTCGAGTTCCGTCCCCAAAGGGTTCTAACCTGGAGTCCCTATTAGTCTAACAAAACTACGCTGGGCGTCCGTCTGCCTGACGCATGGCAGTATATTTTTTACCGTAACAGTAGCCAGTTGATATTGTTTTAGAATCCGTGTTATTATGGCCTAATCACGGCAAATAACAAAATCAATAAGTCAAAATCCATACAGTCTTGTAACTAATTTAACAAATAATTTGTGTTTAAACTGTGGTTGTGCAGAAACATTTGCGCGATCAACTCGGACACGGTAATTAGCAACTTCATTTTGGATGAATCATGTAAGAGAAAATTGCCACGCTAGCCCCCTGAAATCGTTTGGCGTTCACTTTTACAATACCCAGTTATTTTCTCTTTTAGCTTAGTTCCCCGTCAGTTGAGTACTGTGAGTAACAGTATAGGTACTTATAAAATTGTTTGTCCTGACTGACTGACTGATCTATCAACGTACATCCAAAACTACATGTCTAAAAAGCTGAAATTTGGAACATAGGTTTATTTTATAACGTAAACATGTGCTAAGAAAGGATTTTTGGAAGTTTCAACTTTAAGGGGGAAAATGAGGATGAAAGTTTGTATGGGAGTATGTATGGCTGTTTTTTAAATACGACTCCACGCGTGAAAGGCTTTTCTTTTAGAACGTGATTGATAAGCATAAATAGTAAGTTTGTCAAAGAAATGACGTTGACAGAATAAATTAGTGCAGAAGGCAAAAATATGATCAAAATTACTGCAGGTAGTTTAGGTAGTAAGCATTAGGTAGGTAGACGTAGGTCGTATGCAGTGCAGCTGACTATTTCGGTATTCCAATTGAAATTCAAACAATAACTGAGAGCGGACGCGAATTATTGGTATGTATTTGGCATCGACTCGGGTTTTCAGATCAAAACAAATTACTACGACACCAATCATGATCACGGTAAGACTATATCGGGAATCGTATCAGTATTTTAGTGTAATGATGCATAGTGCAGTTCGCTGCGTGTGCGCCCCTCCACGCGTCGATCAGCTGACCGGCCGCAGCGCCCCCTGCCACCGCGGATGCGTCACCACGTACACGACTCACCTGACGCCCACACTATTTATTATTATACATTTTCGCCGATTTTCCCAATGAATGCGGAGTGGAACGTGCGCGGGTACGGACGGGGACGGGTAGACCGGAGGCAGCGGCCGGCGGGTGTAGACGTGCGCCCGGCTTGTTGGCGAGTGAATTTCAGGCTTCCTTTGTTTACGCCCGGTCGGGGGCGGGCGCGGCGCGGCCAAGGTCAAGAGCGTGGGGCGTCGGCCGCGCCCGGCGAGCCGGCGGCTCCCGTGGGGCGCCGGCAGGCTCAGCTCGCGCGGGCTGTCAACTCACCGGTCTGGAGGCGCCGCTCCTGCAGCTCGATGTACCGGGCCGCCTCGAGTAGCGTGTCGAGCGAGCTCATGTCGCGGCCGCGCGCGGTACGAGCGCGCCCGCTGTCACGCCGCGACTGGCCACGCGCCACTCCGGCCGCTCACGTGGCCGCCGCCGCCGCCGCCCAATCGCGCCGCGGCGCGCGCGTCACGTGGCCACGCCGACGGGCCAATGGGCGCGGAAGCCGGTCACGTGACGCGCACATGGCACCAGTAGAAAGTTTTACGCCGCACGATCGATGCTATTGCAGCGATCGCATGCATGCCCCCGCCCGGCCGGTGACGCGGTACGCAGAACCTCTGTTTATCTATTGCAAAAATGTTGCTTCAGAAGATTTGCCGACAAATACAGCGTAACCGAATAAGTCGAAATACGTATATGCATGTTTGGCAAGTGACAAGTGAATCACGTGCGGTATTCGAGTAGCGGCGATCGCGGACTTTCACTTCCTCGCCGCCGCGTCACCTCTCAAACCCGATTCCTAAAACATCAGGCCATTCTAAATTTGGGTCATTCATTACGATTCTGTCGTTCTAAGGTAAATAAAGTACAATGTGAAGATGCATGGCACTGCAATTAATGTAGGATGTGACTTTCACTGCTTTATGGAAAATTGTGCGTTGCTGCCATACAATAAGAGTCAAAATACCGAATCGTGTTGTAAACACTCACTATGTGGCAATAAAGCGCACATGAAGATAGCTGCGTCTTCGCTACAAGATTAAAGAGGTTTACGGGCGTCCTTACTACGCTCACGAAACTGTGTTTTGTGATATTTTTACTTGGTCTTTGGAACCAAGGCATTCCAATTAGATAATCGTTAATAGTTTGTTACATTCAGATCGCACAACAAATTAAGATAAAAGGGCAATGGTCGGAGGCCGTACGTCATATCATTAAAATGAGGTAGCTGTGACCTATGTCTGTCAGATACACTGCTATTTTTCTCCATTCGCCTCTATGACAGACAGATGCGAATAGGAACGATAACCATTTAGCATCACATCGGCTGTACCGTCCTATGATTGTTTGTTTACAAATAACATAAAAAGAAACTTCTCTGGCTACTTATACATTTGAAAGAATTTCTTGGCAAGTTAAACTTGAAACTGTAATTTCTTTTTTGGTCATTTTCTTTTACTTTTATTTTGTAATTGTTATTTCGAGCTTGACATTTGTATTGCATTGTAATGGTTGAGTAGAAAATTAGTTTGAAATTTTATGTGAATCAGGCGTAGTTATATTTTGTTTTAATAATGGACTTGTTTACAATAAATCATGTCAGATATGTAAGTAAATTTGCATCCCAGATATCGGGGAATGTTAGCTCCATATAATATATTAATAACTTCATACCACCGCATAAAGGCAAAAAATAAATGAATTATGAATGATGAATGCTAAAATTTAAGGATTATTAAACAGTTGATTTACTTTTTAATACACTCAACAGACATACATAGCCTCGACCCCACACTAGGATCCCGTGTCGTGGGAATCAGGAACTACCATGTTGCCACAACATTCAGTCCCGGAAAAAATAACAACCCCCGTTGTTCGTGGCATCACGATGGCCCTATCAGAAAATCAGCGCTACACCTTTCCTAGGTTTGGTGCAGCATAATGCTGAGGATAGGTACCTTTTGACCCCACACAACACACCTTTCTATTTTTTGTAGCATTTTAATGTAACCTTTCTGTGTTTGTGTTTATTAGTTTTGTATTTTGTCACCTGTTGTGTTGAGGTTAATAAATGTATTTTCTTTCTTCTTTCAAATACCTGAAGAACATGCAAACATTTGTCCCGCAGCGGGAATCCAACCCGCGACTCTTGCGTTGCAGTTGGTTACTCGCCCGTCGCAACATCGGGGTTGTTAACCTTTTAACTAAACACTGCTTCGTCTCTTTCTCCGATCATACAAATTCAACAGAAACTAAACAAAGTAATTCAAAATAAAAAAAACACTGTTTAGCTAAAAAACTGGACATGGAAATCATTATGAAAACAGAGGCAAAAGAACACTTGAGAAAAATAAGAAACAACAAATATTCAAATACTTTATTTCCATCAAGAAACCACTAAGTGACAAGGTAAGCTGTAGTTATGTCTAGAGAATAGATGTTGTATTCAATTCAGAAAATATACATCTACGCATACATAACAACGCGTAGTTAATCATCAACGTAATCATCTCTAAAAAGGTAAATCTCAGACATTAGTTATGAGTTTAAAATAAATAACTTTTCTATATTATTTCTATCTTCAATTTTCATGTTTTACATACCAAGAACATTGAAGCTGGCCTGCCCCCTAATAACACTTACAAAATGGCAATGATGTAAAGCTAAGCAATATCCAAAACTTCTAAAACTTGAAAAAGGCACAGCTTATCAAGCTAAACTTTCCCATTTTCTAGTTTGAACATGGCGCCTGGTAAAAGTAGTGCTAATGGTTGCAATTCTGTGAAGCATTTTGTAAAGCTAAAATTATTAGGACAGAACTAAAAATATCGCTATCCCCTTTTATTTCAGTTACAAAATGCAACACAAAATTACTACAATTGCCTCATTTTCATAGCCATTTTGCTGGTGTAATTAGAGAGCTGGTAGTTCTTAACAGATCAACTAAGTTAAAACAAAGTTCTGAACTATTCTGTCAACACTTGAAAAATAGACAACATTCGTCTGACCTAAACTTATTGTATTTTTTCAAAGTAATCTGTTACTAATATACGCCAAAGTCTAAGCTTACGTTTAGTGCAGACGGAGATAAGATTTTGAACTACAACTCCCGAAAAATATTTTATGTAAATATTGCTGTCCACTTTAGGACTATCTTTGACAATTTTGATCCAAAATAACACACTTAACTTTTCAAAAGCATAAAAAAATACGCACCAAAAACAGGAAGGGCACCTTGTAATGGCAATAATAAAATTCGACAATTCCAGTACGCTCACAATAAACTATCGTTAAATATTGCTTACATTATGTTCGCACTACACAACGAAATTATTCACTCGGTACATCTGTACTAATATTATAAAGACGTAAAAATTTGATGTAGGAGGTAATCTCCGAAACTGCTCATCCGATTCCAAAAAATAATTCGCCAATATTTAAAATATACCTGCAGGGTGGACATAGGCTGTAAATACCATACCAATATTGCAACGTAAGTCGACGAAAAAACAGTCGAGCGAATGCGAATGAAGAGCTAAATTTCATCGGATATTTTATCCGGGTGCCACGCGGGCGAAGCCGTGGGCAGTAGCTAGTACTAAAGAAAAATACCCTACTTGGTACTTGCAATAATACTAAATTAACTAATGTGAACCAAATAACGAGAGAATTATCTAACTATGTAAAATCGTTGTGACTTACTGACTGACTGACAATCAGCGCACAACCTGAACCGTTAATCATAGAGACCAGGGTGTCTAGACAAATACCTTTTCCTTTCACGCTAACGCAAATTTGTCAAGGTAAAACTTGGCAGTAGTCACATGACATTTCCACAGCTAATGTCATTCCCATACAATTCAATCTTTCTGCAGGCGTTAACGCCCACAGAAAGTGGTATTTGTCTGGACACCCTGTTTGGACGGAAGGTTCCATTTGATGTGTAGGGGTGCACCAAAGGATTTTCCGAAATTTCACTCAGTGCAGTGGGAAAATGAAGTTTGTATGAGAAATAACTGAACGCGGACAAAGCCACGGGCGTTCCACTATCAGTATAAAACTAACACATGACTTCGCCAACAGACACCTAACCTAAGAGACCACTTACGTATAGTGTCAGATTAAAAAAAAACTGGCAATACTAAGTGGTCGCCTAGCTTTTCAAAGTAAACGATGTCAGATGGGCATTAGAATAATCTCCAAATTTAAACTAACAAAAGTAAAATTATTGCTATTCGACAAATCAATGTTCTCCTATCCTAAAATAATAAATTACAAAACATATTTCTTTTTCTAAAAACTTCTGAAAAAACACACTAAAAAACAATATACAATGTCTTTATAACAGTCAGTGTAATGACTTCTAAAAAAACAATTATTTGCTAATAACTTTACTATATTCTTATACCTTTATGTCGCTATGTCTACTCGATTGCGGAAAACGTAAAGGAATTATTTTCCCATACTTAACAATGCAAGTAAATTACTCGGACATGTTACAAGCCGCTAGGTATAAGTTTTTTTAATCAGGTTAAGATTATAAGGGACGTATATTTCGTCCGTCATAACGAGACAAGTAGGCAAATCTCAGTAATTTCACCTCTTGTGGTTGCAAATCTAGCCTTCTTTCTAGTCTTGTTTTAATGTTTCTACAAATGTATAATATCACACGTCAGAACGGGTCAAAAGTACAAAGGTAATATCAATTGTCTATGCGTGACTACACACTACAAGCTCGATAGCTGCAAAACAACCCTTCACAGGTTCTGCTGCTCTGGTACTGGTGCTCCTGAAATTTGAAAACTTACATTATATTTGACATAATGGCATCACACTAGCACACACTAGCTTCAAGATCAAACAATCATCAAGTGTTCGTTGCCTGATTCTTCGAGTCTTGGTCACGCGCGGGGTATTGGAGTAAATTCACTTTCAAATTTAAATTCACGTAGTTAATAAGTTGACGTTTGTGATTTCAATAAAAACCTAATTTGAACTACTTTTTTTCCTTTTGCCTCAGGCCAGAAAAAAGGTCTTAAAAAAATCCAATCCCTTTCAATCAATCAATCAATCTCTTTGGTTTTTTTTTTACAATTTTTTTTTACAAAATATAAAACTTTCGACGTGTCTGCCCTTAAAGTCATACAAATCGTTTGCAAGAAACAGCATTCCAATCGGATAAGCTATTTCGGAAATAAATGCTAACAGACAGACATACAAATAAACAACCTTTTAGGGCAAACGTATATAGGGGGTCCTTACGTCACGTGTAATAATAGAATAACAGATTTATCTTCTGATATTAAAGCAAAGGGGGTTTAAAAATAAACTGCCCAAGACAACAAGCTATGTTGGGGTCCTGGGGGCTAGACAAATACCACTTTCTGTTGTCGTTAACGCCTGCGGATAGATAAAATTGTATGAAAATGACATTTGCTGCGGAAATGTCACGTGACATTTCCATACACGTCAACAGAAAGTGGTATTTGTCTAGCCCCCCTGAAGTTGCCTTAAATATCTCCTTAAATAAATTAAGCAAACCCTCCGAACATGCGTAGGAAACCTACATACTCATTTATTAAGCGTAGGAACATAGTATACTTGGTTTTGTCAAATTTCTTAAGAGGAACTACCAAATTTATAACAAATTCTGGACGGCTAATATTGCTATCGAGCAAGTACGGGAGGGACTGCATCAGCCAAAAAGAGATAAAGCTATATTCGGGCCGATTTTGGCCGCGCCTCGAATTGAAGTTGCGAGCTGCTTTCGCCGCATCCTTAATATAAGTCTATGGGTATAATAAATAAGGTCAAATATCTGCATAATAGTAGAAATACATACATGCTTATCTATGATAGTTTAGTAGTGTTATTAATCTCACACAAGTTTTTTGAGGATGAATGATTATGAAATCCAGGGATGGTTTACTTACATGCGAATGTTCTTTATGAAAGACAGGTGCAAACATTATTCATAATTCGCCTGAGACGCAGCAGGTTGCGGGTTCAATTCCAGCCACGGGAAAAATGTTTGTATCTGCAAATATTTGTCTGGGTGTTTTCTATGTATATTATGTATGTATTTACAAATATATATAGTAGTATATCAGTCATGTAGTTCCCATAATACAAGTTCTGCTTAGTTTGGGGCTAGATGATGCTGTGTGAAAATGTCCAGCATTATTTAATTATTTATTTATAAAGCACATAAATACAAGCGCAAATAAAAACATAAAGCATGCCGAATATAGCTGCACAAAATATATATGCTTAACACTAGCAGATTAATCATAATTTGACACTGAATATTTTACAGTTCTTATTAAGAAAATAAATAGACCCCATATACACAACACAATACAAGTATATTTTTTTTGGAAAAAATAAAAACCGACTTCTTAACGGATTGAAGTTGATTAAAAGTCCAATGTCAAATTTCATCCCCCATCTTTTTAATTTTGGAATTTGAATTTTTTCATAAAATGTTTACGGGACCACTCCTGAAGTATCATTAAAAAATAATCATTCATCTCGTTTCACTATTGGCGATAGTGAGATAAGTTATCAAGATATCGCGTAAAACACATATAAAATAACATACAGACGAATTGAGAATCTCCACCTTTTTTGAATTTGGTTGAAAAATACATTGACACGAGTAGGACAAATGATATAGAGAGGACTAAAGATACAATAGAATGTTGTGCGCTGTGCAGTGTGTAGTGTGGGGTCAAACGGTCCCCTTGATATCATAGATACACGACAAAAAGTCTTGTTAGTCTTCTTTAAGGCCCGAATTCATAGTCAAATAGGGGCTCCCCTGGAGAACTATTCAGGTACTACGTGAAAATCCAAGCGCAAATTCAACCTTTATGCACCCAACCATAAGGCGAATGCTGAATGATGGATTTTAGGGAACTATTCAACAATTCGAATATGAAATCAGGCCTTAGTCCTCGAATATAAGTTTCACTTTCGGCCCGATAAATTTATTTAGTTTATCTGTGCGCACATAATATGTTGATGTTGCAATTAAGATTAGAACCGAATTTTGTTAATTGTATTTTTGTATGTGGTTGTTATGTGTTTTGTGCGTGTAAATAAATAAATAAAACTTTCTATTTTGAAGTTGGGTGAAAAATAAGTTGTTTGAAGCTGACCTTGCCCTCTTACAGTCGAGGTCCGGCCGGGCGCAGCTATCGGCTGAGGTTGCTGACGTAGAGGCTCTTCAGCTCCGTCTTGGGCGTGTTCTCGAAGAGTGCGGCGCGGTTCTGACCCTCGCCCTTCTTCACCCAGTGCCCGTACACGCGGAACGCGCAGCCGTCTATCACCTGAAATTATCATTACATGAACATCCAATGAACTATCAGTATTATAACCTGTACCTTTCCATTATGTACCTGTTTAAATAGATACTTAAGGTAGTTAAAATATTTTTTTTTTGGCTCTTTACTTTTCGGAGGAGGGCGCTAATATTCGCGACACAGTTTTTTCAAACTTCTGCGGATATTACCGTTTTTTTCAAGTTTTTGTATGTTGTTTTTGACCCAAATAAATACATTTTTTTGATTTTGATTTTTTGATATAAGTAAATTACTGTTACGAGCTAGCGTCCATTTGATAAGAGATGGCGCTAGCGTACCGTAACTGGTATACAATAAATAAATATGGAATCGAAGTTATCGTTGTTTGGTATCATTCCTCATCAGCTCCGTCCGCGACCACGATAAACAGTAACTGTTAGTTCCCGTCTCACGACCGTCGAGCGTGGTCACCTCTCTGTCAACTACACGTCAGCAGGAGAACAGTAAAGTACATGGTATAGTCGTTATAATATTCTAAAAAAAATGATGGATTTTTTCCCCCGAACTAAGCATAGTTTGTGTTATGGGAACTACATGACTGATATACTACTAACTTCCCAGCCCACGGCTTCGCCCGCGTGATACCCAGATAAAAAGTATCTATGTGTTATACTGATGTATGAGCTACATATATTACTGTAAAGTTTCATCAAAATCCGTTCAGTAGTTTTTGCGTGAAAGAGTCACAAACATACATCGATCCTCACAAACTTTCGCATTTCTAATAGTAGGATACACTTTTTTTATGTAGTATTTGTGACATCAGTTACTTATCTAACTTAATTTATCTTATTTTAACCATTCGTCAGTTATTGTCGGATAAACATACATGAATGAAGATTGTTTAACCTTAAATCGGAGATCTTTGCTAGCTTCGCTCACTCGATAAGTCTAGAAAGGCATATATGAAAGGATTTTATATTTTTTATAAAATTTGAAAATCCCGACATTTTTTTTCGCCATCGATTGCAGCACCCTTTAAGGCATTATAACTTATATAAAAAAAAACTTTTTATGTAAGTTATAATGAAAATATTAAATTTTTATAATGAAAATATTTAATATTAAATTTTTAACTATTTTTTGAAGTCATACAAAATGACTAGAAAAAACTACATGATCATAATTAAGACGGGCTGGAAGCTGGATTTGAAATGCATTATTTGACGTAGATAGTTTTAACCCTTGTCACTTTGCTAAATAGATTCAAATACCTACCTATAAACACCATCTATGTACCTACCATGTGAAAGCAATAAATGTATTGAGTATTGAGTATTGAAATCAGCTTGTTCCAAAAATGACATGGTAGCGCGTAAAAATCTTGATTTCTTAAAAACAATAGGAAGAAACAGCCGCTACAAATGAGTGCCAACTATCACAAAGCCTTAATCCAACCAATCTAAGTTACGACTTGAAATGCCGCTGATGTTTGAATAGCCCAGGCGTTACCGTGTATAGTTCTTACCTTCCTCAGTACCCTCATGGTGTAGGGATCCCGCATGGCGTCGTGCAGTGGCAAGGCGCGCGCCGCGGTGTGCGGCAGGTGGCGCAGCCGCACCGCAGCGCGCACCGTCAGCAACGCCAAGCGCAGCTTCGCGCGAGCGTTGAAACCGCCCGTTTTTATTTGCTGGAAGACACCAGTTATAAGTTACACGAAGCTTTTACTGATAAAAAAAGATTTGATTATGATGTACGTTAGTTGTGATTATTTTTACATTACTGTTTTCTACCTTGTTTTCTTTATATAATTTGACGATGCTTTTAACTTAGGTAGTGTTGTTTTTGTACTACTATGTTAGATGTGATTACTTCATATCTTGCTACATAATTAATTCGACTTCTCCGAAAACACGCAATGTGTCAAAGGATGTGAAAAAATGAAATGAAACAAGTTCTATCTATCTAACCCACTTCTGGGTATATCCAGGATATAGAGTATAATAGGTCTGGGTAGTGTAGTGGTCTGGGTGGGTTAGTAGTAGTGGCATGCTAGAAAGGAGGTCTCTTTTTTTTTTTTTTTGCAAAATTTTAATTCCCCTGTCGTTTTTTCTGTTTTTACATTAGCTCTATTATTGGTTAACTGTTTCGGTGATAAATGGTAACAGACAAACCGACAAACAAACAACCTCTTATAACAAACTTTTTAAAAAGTACATCTTTTTATCTACAACGATTGAAATGCGGTTTTTGGAGTCGATTCGTATGTCTTTAAGAATGAGCCTTGAAGACAAACAAATCGATTGCAAAAAAACCTTAGATAGATTTTATCGCCTAGGGGGCGTTGCGATCGATGATAGAAATACAGGTCGGGGGTTTTATAATTCTGTAATTTACTTGTCAACAAATTATGGTATAGTAAGGAACGGTGCCAACTTAAACGTTACGGGAAGTCGGTGGATGGAGAAGGCCCAAGGCCGTTCGTGCTGGCACTCGTTAGGAGACGCCTATATGCAGCGGCGGCCTTCTAAAGGCCATTGATAATAGTGATAGGCAGTTTACCCGCATGAATTGTAAGTAGCTCCCAAGGATAGCAACATAACAAATCAAGTCAGCTGATGTAGGTGCATTCATCATAGTTTGTATTGAAAACCGAGTTTTTGGGATAACTTAGTAAAGAGGTATTGATGAAGTCCTGCTGCTGTAAAGAGGTATTGATGAAGTCCCCAACCTAGTAACGACTGTTACTAGGTTGGGGTAGGTCGGATAAGATTATCACAGAGATACACAGCACAATAAACCCCATAGAGGAACGGAAGAGGAGATACAAGTTATCATGTAACGTTGCAACTTTGAAAAGCAAAACATTTTCTTAGCACATTTGTAGCTTATTCGTTGTTAGCTGCTTATTTATACACTATGCTTAGGCATAGATTTAGGCGTGCACAGAAAGAAGAACTTTCTGTGATAGAAATCCGTCACTGGTTTTGTAGGCCGCTGGATACACGGCACCTTTAATTAATCCTATCCTACTAATATAATAAACGTGAAAGATTGTGAGGATGGATGTTTGTAACTCTTTCACGTAAAAACTACTGAACGGATTTTGATGAAACTTTACAGTAATATAGCTTATACATCAGAATAACACATAGGCTACTTTTTATCTAGGTACCACGCGAGCGAAGCTGTGGGCAGAAGCTAGTGTATATCTATTTTAAGATTGCTGCATAATAGTTTTGGTCGAAATAAACTTTTATTTTACTTACTTTTTTGTAGAAGTAAAATGGCAAAAAAGAATTCGCCCTACCTGTTGGCAAGCAGTTACCGTAACCTATGGACGCTTGCAACACCAGAGGTATCACTTGCGCGTTGCCGACCTTGACACATAACGGGTGAAAAGTCTCATGTAATATTACCTGTAATCTTTGCATAAACTTATTGTATTAAAGATGATTTATTATATTTCTAGTGACATGCACACAAATAAGTTTCTAGCATTCACAAACCAATATAAATAGAAGCTACCTTCTTACCAGTCGTCTGCATCGCGCCCATGCAAGAGCACAAATGAGTCAGTCCGAACTGTCGAAGCAACTGACAAATCAAAGCAGAGTAAAGCATGCAGGTAATTACATACATATATTATACGAAGCGATAAGCTAAACAGAAAATTGTGTTTGTGTATATTTGGTGTGATTCTGCTTTATTAGAAAATCTACGCTTATATTAAAAACTGGAAAAGTTTTTAAGTTTGGATTTAGGAGGATATCTCCGAAACAATAAAATTTCAAAAATTATTTTACCAATATTTTGAATGGACCTTGAGAGTGGACATATGTAGGTTGTATATTATCCTGTTAAAATAAAAGGGCTTTTCGTGGAGACCAATTTGGTAATGTAAGTCGATGAAAAAACGGTCGAGTGAATGCGTTAACAGTAAGAGCTACTTTTTATCCGGGTACCACGCAGGCGAAGACGTGCGCAGTAGTTCGTTGCTCAACAGAGGTTTTCTAGTTAATCTAGTTGATGTCATTCTATATATAATCTAGTTGATGTTTTATGAATACAGATGTCCCAGTACTGATAGGTTAGAATGTAACCGTTAGATTTATACTGTTAAAAAATGTGGTTTAGGAAATAAATGCCCGGGAATTATTAAATATGACTAGTAAATAAACACCCAGCGATCTCATACTGTTGACCCCACACTAGAATTCCCTGTATACAACTTGCATTCTAAAACAAACCAAATTTTGTTAGTATTCAAAATTTTAAACTCCACTGTGTTACAGACAGAAAAAAGTTCGGATGTTATTCTGATAATTAAAACCAATGATATGCGCATCGTGTTACACCCTTGTTGATGATAATATTACAATTCGACGAGGATATGGCGCGAACGTCTTGCCGTTCCATTCAAATGTCATACGAATGATTATATATGATTACATACAAATCAAACTGATGGCAATCGGATGTGGGCGCCGAGAAGTCAATTAATGTGATATAAATTGGGCCTTATTTCCATATATTTTGTATTGGAAAGGCAAGACGTCCGGCCATGTCGGCGCCAACCGCCATTTCTGTGTGACGCCTTAGCGCGTCCGCTGCGTTATGTATTTTAATTATTGTCAAAACGAAGTCGTGGTCAACAAAGTCGACCTTTCTTCACGTCATGGTTTTTATGCAGATATTTTTTTACTAAGTTGAGTGACGCTGAGAAAAGATTTTTCCAACATTTCAATATTTGTCATGTTCGCAACTGTTCTCTCATGACGCGGGCAACCCTCCGTCACGCAGCGGGATCCAGTCGCGTATCCGTGCATGCGCCACGCATTTCTGCTCTACTGCTTCAAAACCAGAGCCGCGACACGCGCGCGTTTCACGCTTAACGCAGTTTAAGGCCTTACACGTCCCAATCATTAATTTTAAAGAAACAACCCCGACGCATAACCGTGCGCGCGCCAAGTGTGACGGCCAGCGCCATTCAATGATACTCTTTATATTTTCATAAACTCGCGCGCGTGTCACGCGTAACGCAGCGGACGGCCTTATACGTCCCAAGCAGTAACAAACACAATCCGTGCCATTGACACAACCCCTCGTCTGCCAGGTTACCCCATGCGCAAACATTGGTTCCATTATTACCATGGTGAGCTGTTCGATGCGCGACATCTTTCTGCCGGCCGTTGACAGAGACTGCTTGAGCGGCTTCATGTCTTGGTCCCATAGCTAGTGGAACAATGTATGTGTGTATTGTTTATAGGTTAATGTTCACTCACGCTAATAGGAATTTGGGAGTGAATTACGTTCTGTAGCTTTCTCTCGGCGTGAGTATAAGATATTGTGTTTCTAGTAATACAGATTGTTTGTTTTACAAAAGAACACAGGATTCATTAGCTTATTTAAAATTTAAATAAATATAGTTTACGTAGAACGTAAAAGTATATCATACTATACTGTTACAAATGTAGTATGTGCTTTTAGAACTCATAATAAAATTTTACTAATTCTAAATCTGCGTACAAGACTCTGGCACACTGACACGCGGTTATTTAATTTCATGTTTTACAACGCATGTGCCATAGTCTTAAATCTACATAAGCATTACTAGGAACACAGAAAAGCATAGAAGTGATAATTGCAAGCTAGAAGTCTGTAGTATTTGGAGAATTTTTATTATTTGCATTAGTCACTAAGCTTTCAAGAAGATATTGATGTCGGTTCTGTGCACGTTTCTCCAAAACTAGGCTGCTCCCGCTAAAATTACAGCGGTCCTTCTCATTTCAGTCTCTTAATTTAATAATTAATTTTAACAATTTAATTTATTAGTTAATTTTTTTTATTATCAAAGAAATTACAGATGAAGTATATGTTAGTAGGTATACGTATATGTTAACGTTATATCCTAACCTACTTATTAAGTAAGTAGGCATTGGAGCTTATCAGAGATGTACACAAAGACACTAATACCTACACTTGGCCGAGCCTGTATTATAGGTACTTTCAGGTGTGATAATAATTGTAGCACAATAACACAACTTACTATAAAACTTCTATTATATTTAACATTGCCAGTCAGCGTGGCAATGCGGCCACTATTTTGGGAATGCTTCCGTCAGGTAGTGATCTGGATCAATTGAGCTATCTACAGATCGTTTGCAACGGTCTTTACATAGCTAGCTGTTTCATCTGTATTTTTTGTGTATACCTTCTTATACATAGTTGTATGAATAAATGTATTATACCATTATATGATACATAATTAAAATACATTATGAATTATTTTAAACTACCCACAATAATTTGCACGACCAGCTAACACTAGCTATACATACAATAATAAAAGAGTCCTTTAGTAAAGGACAAAGATTTAAGCAACATTTAACTTATAAGAGAGAACGGCACAGAATTGACGCTACTGTAAAATATCATTAAATTTTTTTTTTTTTTACAGAACATCAGCAAAGAAAAAAGGTATTGCTGTACTGAGCACAAAAAAATAAGACTTACCACGGTATTGAAGAAGGGATGTTCTAGAGCTTCTCTTATATCAATCCTTTCGCTAGGTTCTACCACTAGAAACCGCCTGATAAGATCTTTAGGATCATCTGGAAAGTTACAAACATGAATGAATGAATGAAAATACTTTATTCTAACCCACAAGAAAATTACAATAATATAACTTTTTTTAAAGTAAGCTTTTTCTTATTCTTCTTGGCAAATACTTTCATTTACTACCCATATTATGGGGAAGCATAAGAAATAATTGGTCCGCCATTTTTGGGATTCCGCCATATTGGATTTAGAATAAATAAATAAATAATGCTGGACATTTTCACACAGCATCATCTAGCCCCAAACTAAGAAGAGCTTGTATTATGGGCACTACATGACTGATATACTACTCTTATGCATTTTTTTTTAAATACTTACATTTATAAATAGAAAAAATCCAGACCCGAGACAAATATTTGCAGAAACAAACATTTGTCCCGCGGCGGGAATCGAACCCGCAACCTTCTGCGTCTCAGGCGGGCCTTCACCCTTGAATGATGCAACTTAGCTAACCATGCATTGCCATCAAAACCAAACATGTATGCAAAAGATTATCTCAATCAGTTAGGGATAAATGGTTTATTGCAAGAAAAGTTCAGTTGTAAGATTTGACCCATGCATACTAACTAAACAAGGCAAGTTAGATAAAAGCTTGCAATAAAAAAAAAAACAATAATATAGTTATTGTAAGTTTTTTTATTAAATGTAGAATGGGCGGTCTTATCGCGGGCCTTATGGAAGGTTATTATGAACATGTTTATATATTATCCCAGCGATTGTCGGTAAGCTATATGGCCTTACCCATTGCCACTTCAACAAGCTCATCCAAAATAAACAAAACAAATCTTACTATTATTATAAACGTGAAAGTTTATGAGGATGGATGTTTGTTACTCTTTCACGCAAAAACTACTGAACAACATTTGTTGAAACTTTACAGTAATATACCTTATACATCAGAATAACACAATAACTACTTTTTATCCAGGTACTACGCAGGCGAAGCCGTGGGCAGAAGCTAGTAATAAATAATTTACCTGAGATATCGGCCCACTCCGGGCTGGTGAAGGAGTACTTCCCTTCCATAATATTCCGAAGCATGACCATCTGCTTTCTGTGCCAGAACGGCGGACAGCCGACCAGCCTGGAAAAAATACAAAACGGCATTAGAAATACGTTTTTTCTTTCCTAGACGAAGTACATTCTGACATACAAACATTCATACTATCGCTGTTATTATACCAACAAACGCACGTTTCCCAGCGTCTTTAGAAATGGAAATGCATTTAAAACAGTTCAGTCTGAATGAAATAGGTGCCTAGGATGCCAAAGGTGCCATTATCTGCCACCCACTTTTAAAGAATCCTAGTGTGAATCTAACAGGGAATCCTAATATGTATTCAATGTATTCAGAATTATGTATATGGTTGAGTGTAAAAACCTATACGAATAATAAAGCTGAACAGTTTATTTTTTTGTTTGAATATTCTCTGGAACTACCAATAAGATAAAAAAAAATTTTTTCGCATTTATAGCCTAATTTATCAGGAAGGTTATAGGTTATTTAACAGTACGCTATGACCCTTAGGAACCGAGCAAAAGAAGTAATAGCACGGTCGGGCTACGGGACTCGACGGGCCGGTCGGTTGGGGGCCAAGGGCGGCCGTGACACAACTAGTAAAGGTATATAACGGTACAAATTACAAAAACTATCGTGAACTTGACTATTCGGTCATGCGCACGTCAGGTAGTGCACGGCGCGACGCGGAAGGAGAAAGTCGCAACCACTCATCCTGATGAAGACTCTCGGAATGAGTCGAAACTTAGTCGGTGCCTTCACCGATAGTGCAGTACGTGAAAATTCCCGTTTTTACAATATGAACGGTACAAATTACTTACAATGTGAACATGATGACTCCACAAGCCCATCTGAAAACACGCAAAAATAGATCCTGATCATATAAATTAACAAAAAACACGGACTTGATCGACATCCTCAGACCTATACTCAGACGTAGATCCGTGAGGATACCAATTAGGGGGTAGTAACATGCAAGTCCGCACATTATTTATTTATTTAATTATAGACGAGCAGCTTTCGTTGATATCCTACTACTATTATAAACGCGAAAGTTTGTGAGGAAGGATGTTTGTTATTCATTCACGCAAAAACTACTGAACAGATTTTGATGAAATTGTACGTACAGTAATATAGCTTATACATGAGAATAACACATAGGCTACTTTTTTATCAGGGTACCATGCAGGCGAAGCCGTGGGCCGGGGCTAGTGTTTATATAATACAATCAAGTGTTGAATCAAGTCTTATGTTGAATTATGTTTTGTACATGCCCACGTTTTGCATAGAAGTTAGCATTCCACGGGCCTGGTTGCATGCCTTAGAATTTGATCAGAGGGCATGCCGGTTTCCTCACGATGTCTATGCGCACATTCATTTGTGCAAGGTCGGGTTCGAAGGCCCACTAGGCCACAAAACGCTAGGCTCTGTTGCGAAATCGTTGTTGTTATATTTGTGGCATATTTCTATTTAGTATCTCATAGTCAACCATCGAGCAGTTAACCCCGAGAGGCGTCATAGAGAACAACACTGTTCTGTCAACACATCAGTCTTTTCGGACTAATGTTGGCAAACGCGGACGATCGTCACTTGTGTGCGTCTTGTTACTTTGTGTTTAAAAATACTGTGACCAAGCTTAAAGAAGCCCTACTGCTCAATTAAATGGTATGGTATAAATACCCGATCTTCTAATCTACAAATCAGAGCACAGCAGGCGTGACGGGACTCGCACGACAGTTGACAGAATGGTTTCCTAGCAAATTATCAAACATTGCGTCTCTTGGGGCTGTCTACTCTATGTAGTCAACAGACCAGTGACTTGGTCACACACTATCGTTTCTTGCAAATGAAAATAAACAAAGAATAATTCGGTATCACTGGCAATGTACAACTATAAGCAACTATGTCAAAGTTCAACAACTGTAGACAATTAAGATCCGTTATGCAAAATTGGCAGAACGTCAATACATATGCTATCAGACACTATCACGAGATGATAACTGCAAGTATAAGTAAACATCTGCGGATAAAACCAATAAAGATACCGATTCAATTAAGAGTGAAATCAATTCATACTCATATTCACCGTAGGATATTCATAGTTAGGTTTCAAACTTTATTGACCTTATAAATGAGAATAAATCTGTGTGAATCCCTTATCCTGTCCAAATTGAATTACTGTGATGTTGTTTATGGGCCATGCTTGTTGAGTAGGACTGTAAAGCTGATACAACGGATCCAAAATGCCTGTGCTCAGTTTTGTTTTAATGTCCCACAACGATCACATGTCACTCCTTTTTTAAATTCTTCCAACTTACTTAAAATTGAGGCGCGTAGGAAACTCCATCTAGCAATACTTCTTTTCGGGGTTATAAACAAAAAATACCCAAAATATCTATATGATAAATTTGTAATGGCACGAGCCCATAAAAGATATCCGAGCAGGACTTGTACCCATGTTTTTGAGACACCGAAGCACAGATCTATGGCTTTTCGAGGTTCCTTCAGATTTGCTGCCTCTAGGTGTTGGAACGATCTGCCTCCGCCTGTGCGAGCTTTGCAATCGGTTCAAGCCTTCAGAACGATTTTAAAGTTACAACTCTTCAGGGAACAATCCTGCCATACTTGTCAACAGGTACCTAACTGCCATGAGCATGCAGGATAGCAAGCATAACTCATGCTCACCTTGGTTTCATGTCCGACTTGGGAAGACTTAAAAGATATCCAATGTACGTTATAAAATTGCTCGTTGTAGGTAGACACCGAAAATGTAGGCAACAATAAAATAACTCTTTCAGATATAAAAAAACCTCAATTTTTCAAAATTTTTACAACTGCTAAAGCATACCTACAACAATACCTTTCTCAGTCTGTTTCATAGAAACTGATTGTCAAGTGTCAAAAAACTGACCACAGACTGTATCTGCCACCAGTAATTTTGCACACGCGCTAAATTATGTTTGCAACAAATAAAAAAAACATGTGATTTGAGTATTAATATATCATGTGTATATATGTATGTTGTATGTATTATAAATTTAGTTAAGTTATTAATATTATTTATCATAATTATATATCTATTATTTTGCACCCAGTTGTCCAGCGATCTTCGTGGCATCATGAAGGCCCCGTCTGAAAACCAGCGCTGCACCTGACCCTTAGGTTCTGGCGCAGCATAATGCTGAGACGGGGACCTATTTGACCCCACGCAACACAAAATGACGTACCTATTTTGTCTGTTTTTCATTTCGTTGTGTTATTATATGTTAAGTATCTGTTTTGTGTTTATTACTATTTTTTGTTTAACTTTTGTGTTGTTTGGGGAACAATAAATGCATTTTCTTTCTTTTCTTTCTTTCTATTGTAAATACTACAATTATAAACGCGAAAGTTTGTGAGGATGGATGTTTGTTACTCTTTCACGCAAAAACAACTGAACGGATTTTGATGAAACTTTACAGTAATATAGCTTATACATCAGAACAACACATATGCTACTTTTTAACCGGGTACCACGCGGGTGGAGCCGTGGGCAGAAGCTAGTAAGTTATATACGGCAAAGAGTTCTGGCACTTACATGTCCACCTCCATGCCGTATCCTGGTGCGTCTTCGAACATATTGGCTTTCAGCGTCTCCGGTGCCAGGTACCCTGGAGTTCCGCAAAGCTCTGAAAGATTGAAACGCATGTTGTTAAGAGACTATGGCCTATCCATCAAGATTACCGTAAAAAGCTAGTGAACTGTAAAAAAAAATATATAAGTATATATAAGTGTATCAGTCATGTAGTTCCCATAACACAAGCTCTGCTTTCTTTGAGACTAGATTATGTTTTAATGTGGTATTGCACGGCGCAACGCGGAGGGAGCAAGTCGCGTTCACTCACCCTGATGAAGACTCTCGGAATGAGTCAAAACTTAGTCGGTGCCTTCACCGATAGTGCAGTACGTGAAAATTCCCGTTTTTACAATATGACTAGATTATGCTGTGTGAGGCTGTCCAGATTATTATTATTATTATTATTATTATAGCAATTATGATAAGATCATCCATATTGTAACCGCTGGAGAAAAAAGGTTCTCGAATGGCGAACATTTAAGAAATCAAATGACACCTCCATGTTATGAGAAAAGTTTAATGATTAAGAAAACGTGTCTATTCACCAAATATTATCTGGAGACGCTTTAAACTGAGAAAAAAAACGGGGTGTGTAGAACACGGGTAGAAGGACAGGCAAACTGACATTACGAAACTATAAGGTTAACGTTTTCGCCATTTAGCTTTAAAACATACCTCGCCCTCGAATGGAGAGCCTCTTCTTTTTAATGAGTCGGTTAACAAAGGTTCTTTGTCCACGTACAGAAACCAGTAATTACTCTTAACTGGATGTAATCTTAGACACTGCAACGGAGGGAAGTGCTCCGAAGCATAACTTGCGAGTGCACACTCTGATGCCGTATGCCGTCAACGAGACGTGATATCTATATCTAGCAAGTTAGATAACTTAACAATAATAAATAATAACACCCTTTAGCCGTCCACACCAACGTTGCCTCTACGCTGCCTATCGTTTGGGGCCCGTTTAGTGGTCGGCAAGTCATCACCTGCCTATGATTTGATTTTCAGAATTGGCAGGTGCCGTTTCATCCTACATAGCCCAGCAACCATTCCTTAAGCAGCCGGCTACTCGCCCGCCACACCATCGAGGTCGTCTGATCTTTGTAAAATATATTTACCCTATTATATAACAGTGTGATAATGATGACTTACCGAACAGCTTTTCTCCTTCCTTCAGCACCTTTGCGAAACCGAAGTCTGTGATCTTGACGTTGAGCTGGTCATCAAGCAGAATGTTCTCTGGTTTCAGGTCGCGATGCACTATGCACTTGCTGTGCACGTAGCGCACACCTTCCAGGACTTGTCTGGTAAAGAAGAACATCATTTTTCGTTCGATGAATAGTATAATGTTGATAAAACGCTACTACACCCGGCCGGACGACACCCGACGCGGCGCCGCAAAATACCACACCTTGCTGCCTAGACGAACACCACTTTCTGTTGGCGTTAACGCCTGCGGCAAGACTGAATTGTATGGTAATGACATTTGCTGTGGAAATGTCACAAAACTGCTGCCATGTTTTACACTGACAAATTTGCGGTAGCGTGAAAGGAAAACTAAGCTTGAGGTATTTGTGTAGAACCCCTTGTTTGCTCACAATAAAAAAAAACGTTTATATTTTTAACGTTTCACAGTTTGTGCCCAAATGGGGTTTATTTGCCCGCTCGTGTCGATCGATGCTCCATAAAATAACGCATCGCATCATCATCATCTTCAGCCTATATTAGTCCACTGCTGGACATAGGCCTCCCCTAATGAGCGCATTTCAACAGTCACCTAAATACCTAACATAACACTAGGTTTCCAGTTATATGGAAATTAGCAACTATGAATACTACCACAAAACCCAGAGACCAATATTCACACATAGAGCATTTTGTCTCGCGACGATTTTCGAACCCGCAACAAATCAGCCAGCTAGTTGCCCGAGTGCTGCAAAAACTGTTTTATAGCAATCTGGCGATTGAAGCAGTATAATTTTGAAAGTATCAAAGAATTGGGTTTACTGAGGTTATGAAATAAATTTAATAATTTGTTGTAATTGATAATTCGGTATATTATCAAAGCAATTAAAAATTAACAAATATCTACATAACATGTAGATACTTTTTAATTTTATTTAAGTTAGATCGGTTTATGTCTAGATCAAATCATACTATTATAGTTTTTTTCTTCTTTTTACGAATCTTGTCTTTTACTTCTCTAGCTTAAGTTCTTAACCTACTACTCACAACTTGATTTAATTTGTAACAAAACCTTATTTGAACTGAAGCTTAACAAAACCTTTTTTATTTTTTGAAACTATAGAAACACAATAAACTAAAACACACACGATAATAGCCATCGGATCCAGGAACACTCCTTGATAATCTTGACGAGAATGTAAACTCATAGCCATATTGTAAACGATTTTTTTTAAATTAAACCAACGATTAAAATAGTTTGCTACCAGGAGATTAGAACAAGGCAAGAGTTCGCTAGGCACTGCGGGTCCAACGAGTAAAATACACGCGAATAAACGTATCTTGAAATGCATCATACACACACACACACACATTAAACATTTAAGATCAGCGTAAGCGGCACACTAGCACGTTTCGTGAAACATATTTTCGTGAACTAAGTGAACAATGTTTGCTATTATTAATTACTCTGCGGTGTTATGCGGAACGGAATAGCTCATTGATAGCATTTATCAAAGAGACGTTTGGATTTGACCTTCATTTGAATGATAACAAGCGAAGTGGTAATAATCAGCAATTTCTATTTTGGATCTAACCTAATAAAATGCCGTAGATTATATATAAACACCCAAAAGTCATATAAATACTCTAAGTCAATAGATATTTATTCATTGAAATCACAAGGATCATATAGAAACGTCAACTTAAAAACTACGTGAGTTTAAAATTTGAAAGTGAATTTACGCCGATTCATAGCGCGCGACCGAGTCTAGAAGAATCAGGCAACAAACTCTGTTTGGTTATTTTTTTGATGACCCCTCGTAGTCCTGACTCCATACTAGGAGTCAATGTATTGCAAGTATCAGGAACTACGAGTAATATAATCAACAACACCCAGACCAGGGGGCTAGACAAATACCTCAAGCTTACTTTTCCTTTCACGCTAACGCAAATTTGCCAAGGTAAAACTTGGCAGCTGTCACGTGACATTTCCGCAGCTAATGTCATTACCATACAATTTAATCTTTCCGCAGGCGTTAACGTCAACAGAAACATGAACATTTCTCCCGCAGCGGGAATCGAACCCGCATCTTTGCGTCTCATGCTTCTCCACGCCATCGAGGTCGTCGTATTGCTAAAATAAATTATTAATTATTGCGGATACATCCTAGCATAAACCAAGAAAATATATCGAATATTCAGAAGTTTGGCGCATATTTTATTTTAAGCGTTTTGGTTTAGCATGAGCGATTTTAACAACCCACAAATTGTAGAAATATCAAACTTTTACAATGTTTCGTATTATATCCGATTGCGTTTTAATGAAGGGGCAGACAAATATCACTTTCTGTTGGCGTTAACGCCTGCGGAAAGATTAAATCGTATGAAAATAACATTAGCTGTGGAAATGTCAGAAGCCAAGTTTTTCCTTGGCAAACTTGCGTGAAAGGATAACTAAGCGTGAGGTATGTCTAGCCCTAAGTCTCGCTGCCAGTGTATTCAAAGTATCGTAGAAAATGTGCACACTAGTCTACTAGCCGCTATCATTCCTAGAGACCTATTTCAGTGAGACGAAAGTGTCGTCTAAAGATGATGAATAATCTTCCTAATATTAGAGTGACGAGTTGGCAGGTGGCCCACAGCGCATAGACAATTGACAAGATTATATTCGAATCTTTGTCTCAGAAGTTATTGTGAAAATGTCCAAAACACTGCCACGTGACGATTTCTCTTTCGTTTAAAACTTTGATCATAAGGCCGTGGGTTGGAAAACCGGTCGTCCACTAATGGATTTTTTACTTGGAAAATGTATGTGCGTTCTAACATCTGCTCAAAACAGTTTCTAGAGGGAGCTGCAATAGGCGATAGAAAATAAGTAAGGGGTTTTAAAATGTTTTTTTTAATAACCTATTGTGTCCCACTGCTGGGCAAAGGTCTCCCCCAATTCCTTCCATCTGCCTCTATCCTTGGCGGTCTCCCACCATTCCGTCTTGAACGCATCGAGATCGTCACGCCAACGCTTTCGCAGTCGACCACGACGTCTTCTTTCATCCTCAGTAAAAATTGTAAAAGTTAAAAGTTTAAAATTGTATGTCAAAAAATAAAAACCCACTTCAAATAACAGGAAGTTGATAAAAAGTGCAATTTCATCCCCTATTTTTTATTAGTGTTAGGATTCTTTCATAAAATTTATACCGGACAAGTATACGCTACCCATTAAAAAAAATAATCATTAAAATCGGTTCACAATTGGCGAAAATAATGCGTAACATACACACAAAAAATATACAGACGAATTGAAAACCTCTCTCTTTTAAATTCGGATGAAAAGTAACTTGTTTTATTTCCTACCTACATTAGAACAATCATGTTAATTTCTAACGAGGATGATTAGAGTTGCTCTCGAGAAAGTAACTAGGTCATAGCGAGTCTCAATCTCATTTTGGCACGGTAAAGACCGAGTGGCCTAAATAGATTTAGCAGCCGCATTGCAGGACTAATTTGAAAAGGAACGCGGGTATAGTAGCTTTATCAAGAGGCACAGAACTTCCAACTTTAATGTGGAACACTTCTCGAACTCTTTTCGATATTTAAGATCTAGTTTAAACGTAATTCCAATTACAGATGACCACAGTCTTTTGTAGTAACCCTTTAGTCGTCCGCTACATTAGGCGGGATCCACGCGCGTTTTGACGCGCATCATTACGATGCGATATGTTTTTGCAAAAGTCAAGAGCGTGCCGCGGACTGTCCGTCACACGTGGCGTGTGCACATATACACGTCAGGATTCCGCGCACGGGTTTGCCCTTCAAAATCAATGACCGCCGCTGCGTGACGCGAACCGCACGCGTCATTATAGTACAGTTGACAACATAATCAATATTGAAATATTAGAAAAATCACTTTTCAGCGTCCCTCAACTTTTAAACTTGGTTACAAACTCTCCGCTTAACAACCTTGAAGTGGTGAACGGTCGACTTGGTGGACCAAATTGTCGTTTTGCCAGATAATATATCATTTATGAATATAACGGCATGATTGTACACGCGCACGTCACATGAGTACTAGTGCTGCGTGAAGCGCGGCCTTAATAATCGAGACATTGTAAGCATAAGAGACAATAAGCATACACTCACCTCATAATATACCGAGTCTTCTTCTCAGATAATGTAACAACAGACGTGAGGTAGTCAAAAAGTTCTCCATTCTTGCACAGTTCAAATACTAAGAATATGAAGGTTTCCGATTCAAATACGTCTTGTAGTTCAACTGGAACAAAAACATTAAAATTGTCTATGAATTGTGTAAGGAGGCCTACTTGTTGAAGCGCTCGTGACAAAGGCCTAAAACAAGACATTTTTATGATAAATGGATATATACATTTAATCATACAAAAAGGTTAAATACATAGTACTTCTATATTGTAACATCGTAAATCGAAGTAGGTTTGTTGGTAACTCACATTCGCTATGTTCACAGTTTTTAGGGTTCCGTAGTCTACAAGGAACCCTTATAGTTTCACCATGTCCGTCCGTCTGTCTGTCCTCCCCCTCCTTAGGGTACCTCCCCTACACGTAAAGTGGGGATGTTTTTTTTCTCGTCCATCTGATAATATGTGGTGTCGTTGGATAGGTTAAAAAATATTGCGAGTGTGTGAAAACCATTTTTTGATTCAGGGATCCGTTTGCGAGATATTAAGCTCTAAAGTGCTCATTTTTGTTAGAAAAGTGTGTCATGTGTGTAGAACCGTGGCCTAACATGACACAAAGGCTACTTTTTAAGGATGTCGTCGAGTGAAACCATAGGCAGAGGTTACTATGAATATTTTATATACTCAACAAACACATACATAAAAAAAACACACTACGATTCCCTATGTCATGAGTATCAGCTACGAGTAATAACACCCAGTCCCGAAACACATTCCTGCAAAAAATGCAAACATTCGTCCCGCAGCGAGTATCGAACCGGCACTTCTTGAATCGCAGCCGACAACTCGCCCGCCGCGCCACCGAGGCGATCACCGTATGTTAGATAATTTTGTTAATTTGTTCATTGATAACTTGCCAATTATTATTACTAATGAACACTGTGACTAATTGTTATTTACATCAAAGAGACCATTATCAGAACAAATTAAGCACAACACAGTTATCAATCTCAAAAGCATGTCCAAATGTACGGCCAGCCTAGTTTCAATTGCAAATATTTGAACTGATGCTTATTTCAATTCCAAGTTTCCTTATAATTTATGAATGAAGACACAAATCACACAATAGAATACAAACTACAGAATGTCAAGTTTTTTAAATATGACCAGGTATGTGCCAAATAACACATGCTTAAAACGGTGAGGGAAAACATCGAGAGGAAACCAGCATGCCCTAGAACCGAAAATTCTAAGTTCAAGTGCCATCAGTTTCTGTTTCAATTAGCGGCGATGAGCTTGCAACCTGTCATGTGGAATAGTAACCACTTGCAAAATGCAGGCATGTGCAAATGAAATGTTTGGACATGCCTTACTTTGTATGGGGAATATGGTTGTTAGCATTATTATTAATTGATTATATTGATCATTAATCAACCAGCTCTTTGTCACTTGAACTTGACAGGGGCAAATAGACAAAGGCAAATACCACTTTCGGTTGGCATTAACGTCTGCGGAAAGATTAAATTGTTTGGGAATGACATAAGCTCATACAGACGACCTCTGTGGCGCAGTGGGCGAAGGCTCGCCTGAGACGCAGAAGGTTGCGGGTTCGATTCCCGCCGCGGGACAAATGTTTGTATCTGCAAATATTTGTCTCGGGTCTGGGTTGTATAACAGTCATGATTGTAGTTCCCATAATACAAGCTCTGCTTAGTTTGGGGCTAGATGATGCTGTGTAAAAATGTCCTGTATCATTTATTTATTTATTAGCTGTGGAAATCTCACATGACAGCTGTCAAGTTTTACCTTGACAAATTTGTGTTAGCGTGAAAGGAAAAAGTAAGCATGAGGTGTTTGTCTAAATCCCCAGGTACCAATTTCAAGTCAATATAAACTGTGTCAATATGGTGATTACTATGCAAGAATTTATTAACACAAATACAGACAAGGTAACAAATAAAAGCAATAATAGGTATAATATTGCAGGTTGTTGGAACTTGATTGGTATCCAAATCATTGGTATGAAAATCAATATCGACATGAAAGATTTTAACTACGCAAATACAACAAAGCAAAATAAATTTATCGTAAATTAGCTTCTGCCCACAGCTTCGCCCACATGGTATCCGGATAAAAAGTAGCTTATGTGTTATTTGAATGTACATAACGCTTTATTACTGTTAAGTTTCATCTAAATCTGTTCACTAGTTTTTGCATGAAAGAGTAACAAACATCCATCCTCACAAACTTTCGCGTTTATAATAGTAGTAGGATTGAGCTTGTAAATTTATCAATAAGCTTTCTAAATCAAGGGCTTAAAACAACTCACTCACTAATATAGGGATGCCCCGCGACCAGCCTGAGTATCTGAATCTCCTGCCGTGTTGCATCTCTCATTGTGTGAGTGTCTACACCATCTTGAGATTCCTGACTTAGGTCTATGATCTTGGCTGCATATTCTCGGCCTGTCTCTTTCTCTATGCATCTTCTGACTGTTGAGCTTATACCTCTGGAATATAAAATGGTCATTTACAGGATTTAAAACTACCTGAGACAAGAAAAAACTACAGATAGACTCAAACATCACACTCTACAAAAGTGAAAAATTCTCACACACACAACAGCTGGCTGTGGGGTCTTAACCACAATTAACCCCAAATTAATCCCAATGCAGGATATCAGTGAAGATCCTGGTTCCCTCACATTAGAATTAGAATTTTCTGGCTTATGCTTCAGTTCAATTATAAGTTTAACGGGTCTTTATAGCTACAGGTATTTTATTATTATGTAAAACTTATGAATATGTTATCTTATTATTTACAATAAAAAAAAAAAAATACTATGAATTAGTTTGGAATACAGTTGGTGATAAGTCAATTTTTCCACTGAGTACACAGTTTATTTATTATACAGTTCTGCTTTCAATACAGCTTCATATTATTTATTGTATAGAAAAATCAACAGTAGTTGTAACTAATAGATAAACTTATAAAAACAGGAAGCCAGAACGAAGTACAATGTTAAATTATTATGGTTCTTTACAAATTTTGTTTATTTTCTAGAGTTTCATTAGTTGCATCATGTGGTTTTAGGGTGTCATTTATTTGTTTGTTGATCTAGAAAAGATAAATATAGTTTACCGAAGTATCCAAGTATTGGCATAATTTACCAACTCAAGGCTCTGATTATCTTCATGCATCAAGAGTAGTATCTCGAGTTTCCTTTCCCAAGGTCACAGAAGACTTACACATGCAAACATTTACAAGCTTAGCGGCCGGTTAAAATAATTTTCTATTTCATTAAAAATTGGCACAAATACAATCACGAAACAGATCAGTGATCGTGAAATTAGATTGTAAATGCGAGATTGCTTACCTCCCAATGATTTCCTTGGGTTCGTAACGAGCGTAGAATTCCTTTGCCGCATCTTTATCGGGCAAATTGTCATCGTCTTCTTCTTTCGCCATGGTGTTCACCAGTTTGTATTCTTTTCGTCAAATAATTAAACTAGTAGACGTAATTTCACAATGACGAAAGGTTATTGTTGTGTTGTGAACATTGGACGGACTACAAAATCAGGCTGAACTTAATTTTTTGACATAGATTACTATCGAATAGATGCTAAAATTTTTGAGTTTTTACGAGGGAATTTTGTCTATCTAATAATTATTACGAAAACTGAGCAACTTAATAAAAATACAATCAATGAAAATCGGAAAGCATCGGAGAGAAATCAAATTAATTTTGTCAATTTAATTTTCTCACTGGCTAGGAAACGACGCTGTGATGTACGTTCTGTCATTTACAGCCTGTAATTGTACAGCCACGGAAATCAAAACCTGTTATTTCGTCCCCGATGGCTTTAATAAGCAAAATTATTGAGGGCGGTGTGCGGCTATGAAGAACATACATTCGAATGTGATTAAACCAAAAACCCAATAAATATTAATGATAAGATTAAGATTAATACAAGGAAAGTGACCCGATTTTATGTTATTGGAAATTATATAAAATGATGCAGAACCAAAAGTGTGAAAAATATTAATTTTCAGACAATTGGTCTGGATTGGTTCGAAAATTGACATTAAGATGTTATTAATATTAATTATAATAATATTAAGGCCCAACTATTCGAAAATTGACATTAAAATGTTATTAATTTCAAAAAATGTATTCGTTTTATAATGTAAACTTAAATAGACATAAAAATGTGATATACAATCTATTACCAACTAATTCCCGGGAAAGTTTGTTCTAGAGTGACTCCTGATATATTTATTTCATAGCGGGATATGTATAGTAGAGTGCTTCTACTCAGGCGCAATTTATTTTTGCTCTCGTGCTACGTACTTTGTATCCCTCGCTGGCCTCTGGATTCTATTTACTCTATTACTCCTCTCCTCTCTCTATTACTCTATTTACTCCTTCACTCCACTCTGAATTCAAAATAGAGCCTTTGCAGTAAAAATATAGTAAATTACTTTTCTAGGGTACAATCTTCTATTGTTTATTTTTTAAGAATGATTAATTCGTTAAGCGGCTCTACTTATAACTGTGTTTTTTAATGAATCAATCAATGAAAAAAAAATTTTTTTCATTAATTTAAACTGCAGTGAGTCAAATTAATAAAAGTTTCATACATATAAATGGAATCCTAAGTTGAAAGGTATATTAAACCGATTAAAATAATACTTCAATCCGATTAGTACTTTCTGGGACATACTTGAACCAACATACATATTGTTATAAGCAAGGGTACGGGATAAAATAATTAAGTCCAATTTAGTCCAACTATTATCCTTGCGAAACAAAGTACAAAAAATATAAAACAAAAGCACTAAAACACTCTATAGTTAGGTACAACACTATTGCATAACTGCCACTTCACTAGTCACTGGGTATCGGTTAAATATCACTTCGAACTATTCACATTCAAATCTTGACTTGAATTACGGGCTACTTGCCGCGCTTATATATCCCGTCGTAATCAAGCGTAGTAAACAATAAGTGCGGGGGGTGCCGCAACCCATAGCAGCTGGAACCGTCCTCAAAACCAAAACCATTCACAGCATCTGACCTTTAAAAGTAGCATTGAACCATCAGGCTGTACGAGCCGTACATGATCCGTAGACACCCGTAGGTAAGAGAATGCAAAACCAGGGATACTTGGCTAATACTTTAAAGCTGTACATTCTGTGATCGTGCATTGTCAAGCCATGCATTTCTTGGCCCGACGGAAACGAAAACAAATTGTGATTGAAGAACGAAGCTAAGTATGAAGAATGAAATTATTATTTCAGCTGTCACAATGAATGAAAAAACCATAGATGCGGCAGTCAAACTACGCTGTCATGTCAAACAGCTGTTTTACTCTATGGTATTTTAATAAATTTTCATTTCCTCCCTTTCATTGAACGACATTATTTCCAAATCACAGTATGGTGCTGTCTCTTTTTAATAAACTTAAGATCTCAGAAGGCAATTGAAACAGCTATAGAAAGTCAATGCTAATATAATTTTTTAACTTATTTTGTATCTCTGTCTAGTGCCCCGTTTACTTTTCGGATTTGGTCGGGCGCGAATCGTGTTTTTGTGTTTTGAATGACGTACGCTATTTGTTTCGTTCGTTTCGTGCGATGCTTTAGCATTTTCCACCGTTTAGCGGATTATTCTTATCAGTTTTACATTGTGATTATTCGCGAGGACTCTATGCTGTCATCCAGCTTTTGATTCTGGTGTATTACATCGTCCGGCTGGACCCGGATTCCTCAAAAACAGGTGAGCGATTATTGCGCATTTTACAGAGTGACTGATCGAATGCCCATTTGGAACATCTTTCTATCAACCTTGAGCCACTAAATACTAGTTTGTCGTATTATTTCTTTGTTCATCAGTGCTATCGAATTCTGGCTGTAAATAGGTACCTACATTATCGCAAAATGTTCACTTGATGTCTTCTTTAAAACACTTCCAACTGCAAGTGCACTGATTTTGTGCTGTTTTGATTTTGTGATACCTTTGCCTTTTCCGTTCAAGGCTTTGAATACGAATAGGCCAATAAGTTGGTGACGATAGTTACTAACATGGTCAAGATTACGTAACGTTGTCTTCTATCTTAGGTACCTACATAATCCTAAAGTTTCTAAGCTTTTTTCTGAAAAGTCATTGTTGTCTATATATAACTAAATGAAATGTATTATCATTAAACATCTGGACAGCAACACCTGATCAACTAAAACAAAAACAAAAGGTTTTTACACACACATTCACACTTGCTGTAAGCAGCAGGGAAATAATCATCTCATATTGTTATAAAGCTCTGAGAATCAAAAATTTGAATGGCAATGCAATGTCATTCAGCATGTAGGATTGATAAATTTGTAAATTAAATAGTTCAGGTCAGGGCTGTAGGAAAACCTCCTTTTTTAAAATTAGAGCAGGTGACAAAAGACAGATCATTTTGGCTCTCTTGGGTGAGTACTCTACCTACTTGCAAATCCTTATTTCAATTCTGCATGACATTCAACAGTTTGAAGATTTCTACTGGTAAAACTCTGGCAGTATTTATATCTCTACTCACCTAAATCTTACAGACAACATAGGGAATTAAAAAAAAAGTAAAACAAGTGAACCTTTTTTTTTCCTGGATTATGGTGCCTTTGTAACTAGTTCAGCAGCAATTACTTTCTATACTAAATACATAATATCTATTATTGAGAGGCTGCCAACTAGTATTGATCAGGACTGGTGAGAATGTACAAGCTTGTGTTACAAACAAGCTAGGAAATCACATCATTCACTGTAGTGGTTTTGTAGGTAGTTAGGTATAAGGTTTTAGGACCCTGATATGTATATATATGATATGATATACATATCAGGGTCCTAAAACCTTATACCTACCTACCTACAAAACCACCAAGAAAGTTATCCCCATTAAATTCATTTTGAAACATTTAAATGATGTTTGTTGGTTCAGTAGCATGTTAAGAATTGCTATGATCTTCTTGCAAGGCTCTTTTGACTACACATTTAAAATATTTCACTTTATTAAAACAAGTTCAAAAATAAAAATGGGCTAAGTGCATGTCGGGCCACATGTAGTGTAGGGTTCTGTAGTTGCCCATAAACTTATATTTACTACTTGTTTGACTCAACTAACAACTTCTAAGTAATTTTCAATAGAATTTGTAAGAAATTATCCATTTTAGTTCTCCAAGTACCTTTTATGAGTTAGTCGACAATTGTTTACTTATAAAGCCTACTTAGCTGTGATAGTTTTTCTTTTATCTTTGTTATATATACTACTGCTGTGAATTTTATCACATGTCCAAAAACAGCTGTTTAGCTGGCACGGGGTGGGATACTTAACTAACAAAATTTGAACTTTTAAGCTAAATATTTCGCAAATGGATCCCTGAATCGAAAAACGGTTTTCACACACCTGCTCCATAATATGGGATAGACAAGAAAAAACATCCACCTTGTGTAGTTTTTTTTAAAGATTTTTATGTACCACTTTGTTGGTGTGATAAATAAGTATACCCCTGCCAAATTGCAACTTTCTAGTACTAAAAGTCTCTGAGTTAAGCTGGGGACAGACAGATAGATAGGCGGACATGGCGAAACTATATGGGTTCCTGGTTGGCTAAGGAACCCTAACTAGGTATTGTTTTTACAGGATTAGTCCTGATAAGGAATAAGAACTTCCCTGCCAATTAAAAAGAGAATCACACAAATCAATCTCATATTTTTTTTCAAGAAAAGAAAAGATGGATGAATTGTGTGAAGGATGACATGGTTAAGAAAGGAGTGAGTACTGAGATGACGGCTGATAGAGGAGAGTGGAAGAAGAAAACATGTTGTGCCGACCCCACATAATGTGGGATAAGGACAAGAAGATGATGCTGATTAGATTTGTTTTAATTTACAATAACTTTTTCCAAGTTTTACACAACTTTTATGTTAAATTAATTAGCTGCCTAAACACTTTACATACATACATACAAATAAATTCAAACACTCATTTCATAAAATTCTATAATGTTTTATCTCCACAATATGGGCAATTAAAGCTTTTATTATAGCACTCGCTTCTGCCCACGGCTTCACCTTCGTAGTACCCAGATCAAAAGTAGCCTGAGTTATTTTAGGTCATGAACTAAGTATACCTGTTCCAAATTACATGTAAATTATACCAGCCGTTACAGAGAAACAAACATCTACACATCCAACCTTTGACATTTAATATTAGCAGGATTTTCAACATAATAAAACATGCTGATAAGCAGGCAAAAAATGTCAAGGAGTCATCTGTTTTGTTTGGTTCCACCTGACCACATTGACCTTGTGATAAGATGAACATTTAATTAATTTAGTTACTAGTATGTTAAACAGATGGCACTGTCAACCATATTTTAAATTTCAGTACTAATTTTATCCTACTCACATTATAAATACAATTAGATGAAAGGGGTATTTAGATGATTTTGCTAATAATCTCCTAAACGGCCAAACTGATTTGGATAAAATTTTGAATATCCATGACCTAGAATAACACATAGGCTACTTTTTATCTGGGTATAACACAGGTGAAGCCATGGACAGAATAAATTATAAAATTTGATAATGTGTTTGTGAATACGTATTTATGCTAGAAAACGGTTTAACTGTTTCTTTTTAGCGTTCCGAAGCTAAATGGCGAAAATGGAACCTTTATAGTTCCGTTGGCAGTTGCTGTCAAAAAGTTTGATAGGAACTGCCAACGAAAATTGGTGTGACGGATTTCCAATAATTACTTTAGGGGTTATTAGGCAACTTCGTGGCCCTAACATAGCATGACACATCTTGGGCAGCTTTATTTTGCAATCGTTCTGTTTAATCGGTTCACGGCATGTTGCAAAAGATGATGGAATGACAAATAGATTTATATAGAAACACGCTAATTCGTCGTTGTTTAAATGTCAGTAATTTGAAATAATTATTCCAAACCTATTTCATTTCTCAACCTATAAACCATCAACTTAGGAATGTACCTCTAGAAGAATTGCAATTTTATTTCTCAAAATGTTTAGTGGAATCCGTACAATGTTATTATTTCTCTTTAAATGTATTTGAAAGTCAATGTAACAACTTAACTGTCTAACAATTGCCATGTGTGATTAAAAATCAGCAAGAATGTTATAATTTCCATGAGTGAGTAGAAATCCTTATCTCATTTCTGCTTAAGCTCGTGCATAGGATTGCTGCTGGATAAGGCCTGGAAGTATTTATATCTCGACTCTCTTCAATCTTACGGGTAGTATTTTCGCATAATGTTCGAAAAAGTTCGAATCACGTCGACCTAAATTTGTCCCAAACATGGGGATTCTCCGCAAGAAGACAAGGCCCCTTCTGGCACTTAATACTGAAGTTGCTGCCAGCTTAGGTAATCCATCGACCCTGCTTAAACAGGCGCTGTTGGCGTGAGCATACCACTGAAATAATTAATAATAATAAATCAATAAATGTTGGACATTTTTAACAAAGCATCATCTAGCCCCAAACTAAGCAGAGCTTGTATTATGGGAACTACATGACTGATATACTACTTAAATACTTTTTTTTAAGGAAAAGGAAAATTAAGAAGGGTTTGATAAGATGTAGATGTTTATGATCCCGTAAGCTTAAAATTAGATACCCTAGGTACATTTTTAGACTCCCTTTCAAAATTTACTGGCAATACATAACTGCTAAAACTGACAAAATGCCTAAACTGCATAGAGACTTAATAATCCTACTATATACTATTATAAACGCGAAAGTTTGTGAGGATGGATGTTTGTTACTCTTTCACGCAAAAACTACTGAACGGATTTTGATGAAACTTTACAGTAATAAATAATAATACATAGGCTATTTTTTATTCGGGTACCATGCGGGCGAAGCCTTGGGCAGAAGCTAGCAAGTAATAATAAAAAACGCCCAACAGTCACATAACGTAGTCCTGACCTCCCACACTAGGATTCCCTGTGTCGTGGGTATCAGGAGCTACGAGTATCTTAATACTGCAACCATATATCTCCAAAATATGCAAACATTTGTCCCCCAGTGGGAATCGAACCCACACCTCTTTCGTCGCAGTCACCATCACCATCAAGATCGACTTCTCGTTTATTAATTTCCGAGTATCTTTTCCAGTAACTTTCACTCTTCTCACATTGACCAATTAACTCGCTCGTCATGTGGAAAGATGAACAGTGCTAAAACGATTTAATTAGACCCTACTCCCTGATACAAGCGCTATAATTGCATAATTAGTTTTGTTCTCACCAAACGACAAGTTTTGTCTGATAGTAGGTATATTAACTGCATCAACTACCTATTCCTTAGTTTGTGACGGTAGAAATAGGGGTCATTACCGTTAGGGACTCCGAATAAAATGGACTGCGGGTCCCTAGAGACACTTTCGAAATTAATATTATTTAAATTACTAGAAGGGACTGTCCATAGGTAAGTGCTTGTTCAGATTATGGCGATTTTCGTTGTAGTCAAGTATTTTGGTACAAGACGATGGTAGAATTTTTATCCATATTTCGAAACTTTGGGACTTATGACCTAGGTCCAGCTATGGATATCTTTCGGCTGAAGTCGGTAGGGATAATCTAAATAGTCTAAATACTAAGTAGAGTCCTAATTTAAAATTCTGGGAATTCAGTATTTACTTAAAAATGTTGCCTAGTTTTACTTCTGTAATTTAATCGGAGGATTCAATGATTACTGTCGAAAGTATCTAGTTCTGTTAATAATCCTTGGAAATATGTGAGTCATACGATTTAAAATAGAATTAAATAAATGTATCGCTATCAATCTTGCCAGGAATTTGCCGCTAGCTTCTCTCGAACACCCAACTTAAATCTATTTATGAAATAAATTACCATTTTAAGTATATTTCACCACTTTATCAAACGCCATAGTATCGTAAGCGGCAAGATATGGAACCACATTTCCTGGGAGTTTATTGACCTCCCCCCCACCCTTAGTTCTATTTTCTATACCAAACAAGTTCTTCATTTAATGAAATATGTTTAACTGAAGTGTAAAAGCCGTAATTTGTGTAAGCATTTGCCTTGGGCTATGAATTTATGAAGATTATCGTAAGAAAATTTAAAACAAGTCAAGAGTTCGCTATTAAGCGATGAGACCACCCAATATACCTTTATTTTTAATATTTTATTCATTATTTTGTTTATTTCATAAGGTGTACAATATAGTATTTTCATTCATTTAAGATCATGAAATAATTTTATTATTAGGTATAGAAATTAGCATCTTAAATGTTAAGATTCGTCCGACTCAGCTTATGTTGTAATAGCTATTGCGCATAGCTATCACAACGCTGATCTTTCGTCGAAACCAACCGAAATAAACTATGTCCAAGTTTAGAAGTTGTAGGAAAATCTATTTTTCAGTCGAAAGAGCAGTGTTCAAATTTCTAACGTCTTACTGTATAATTCTACAGAACGCAGACCGATATGCTACAAGCGGCTCTCTCTATTCATCATTATCATAAATATCCTGCAGAAGTCCACTGCTGGAATAACCCTAAAAAGTGCAATGTCGAATGATATTACATTGAATTTTTCTAAGGTCAGCATCGTTACATCCAGCATCGTTGCTGGAAAATACCTGATCATTGCTACCACGGCTGATAGCGTCAGATGATTGCTGTAATCACCATTGAAATACGGATCACCGCTTCTGAATTACCTATTTCATGCATCACTTGGATTTCTTTATTTTATTATCTTCAATTTGATGCTATTACATTCGGTGTCGTCAGTCAAATCACTGCTAAATAGCTTGACAATAGATGGTAGATGGAACACATATTGCCTCTGCTAGTTTTTAAAGCCATACATTAACCATCTGAAGAAACTTACATTTCAGCAATTGATTTATTATAAGGATGTCCAGAACAGGTCACTTCATATACAAAAATAATAACAAAATATCCAAGTGCTCCCGTAATAATAGTACATCACATCATGCACATATTGCACAATAACTATTTAACAAATTGCCATTAGTCGAAGGTTCCTCCCTAGTCTCTGCTTTGCTTTTTGCATTGTCAAATTGGCTCTAGGTAGGTACTATTACCTCGAACTATCAAATATTCAGAGCTGGAAATATTTGATACGACATTTTTCAACCTATCCCGTAATCAAAAATAAGTCCTCTGCTCGGGCAGGCCTCCCCAATGAGTGTCCAATGTATAGTGAAAGGAAGAAGCAGAAGAGTATTCTTTTGATACCTTTTTTCACCAAAATTCAGCAAACTTTAAGGTATCATCAGTGCATCAGGTGGAGGCCTTCCTACACTGGAACGTCTGGTACGTACGAGAAGCTTGTGGTTCCCAGCAATTCTTCGAGCTTTAGAAACCTATTTAGTCAATAGATTTTTATATTTTTGGCAATGGTTATGGCCATTCAATTAATGCTATAATTCAATTTCATGCTGAGATCGAAACAGTTTAAAAAAATAACGCCACGCCTTTTTATTGGTCACGCACAACTCTCACGTTCCTACTCGCAGTTTCTTGGCTATTACCTACATCTATAACTAAGAATAAACATTGCATCGCCTAGCAACTCAGCAACTGATTTGTAATCCAGTATTGTAAGAATTACCGACACAAGCAGTTTACATAATGCCTGTATTCATAAATCACTGATGTTTAGATGCACTGCTCACTAGAGCTTCTTTAACTATTTCCCTATTACTTTTACATGGGGAATAGAGTTCAAACTCTCTTTTGTCGTTGTTGTTATCTTCGTTATACACTGTTTGTACTATCAGAATTGATATTTCGTGTCAATGATTAAGACTGTTTAATGACTTTGTCTGGTGTTTCTATTACTTTGGGTATATTCGACCAAATGTTATGTTATACTACTCCTCGAATAAGTTTACTCTTTGGTTTAATTCTTTGGTAACTTCGTTTGCGTCTTTCCATCGCAAAGATGGATCGCGTCTTTCCATCCTAGAGTAGACAATACTGGTTATTGTTACTCTAGAGTTGATAAACGAATGAACATGTAAGCCAACTTAAATTGAAATACAGTTGTTTCTAAAGTGCGACGCAAGATTTAAGCCACTTAACTTTTCCGGATTCTAATGCTGTCAACAGCATTAGAATGTATATATATATAGTCCTCCACATCGGTTTACTTTGTTTAATTTTGTCATTAGAATGACAAAATAATTAAACAAGTTAAAAGAGGTTTCTCGAAAATAATAAAAAAGGTAAACGCGATAAAGACCCGTTAAACTTATAATAATTAGTGTTATGTATTATTTTACGCAATGTAAATAAATATTTTTAGTTGTTTTATTTGCAATTTCAATAGATCTTTTTCAAGGATTTGTGGCTTTGGAACAGTACGACGAGTAAAAAAGGTTTTCAGTTAGTATTTACTTTAAAAAAATTGCTTCGATTAACAACACCATTTTTTACTTCTGTATTTAAGTATTCGGTACACGGCCGGATGTTATTAAATATTGGGTATTCGGCCGAATATCAAAAATTGATCGAATACAGAATAGCAACCGAATATTCTTTGCAACTCTACTTACAACACAAAATTATCCACTACCAACTTTTTTCTGTGAAACAATAGCCGTCGTTGGATCGAGCTTCATGACCCTAAGGTGCTATCCAGTGAACGCCAATATTGTAAGAGAATGGTTCGTGAAGCGATTGAAATAAAGAAGTACCCAAATTTTAATCGTGAAGACGGCTATAGACTACGTCCTGGAATCAGGTGTTCGCGTCGCGATCCAATTGTGCAGTGCGGTGATACGGTTAGTGTAGTGTGCCGTAATGTGAACATGGACTTTTCTGATTCCGAAGATGAAATGAGGGTAGTTGCGGCTACTGCCTTTATCTCTCGACGGTAGCTCCGTATACTCCAGTCATCCCGTGACCACGGCTGTTGCAATACAGTTGAAACGTCGGGATAATAATAAAAAAGGTAAACACGATAAAGACCCGTTAAACTTATAATAATTATGTTATTTAATCGCGAAAGTTTGAAAAATACTAATACATAACACTAACAAGCATTCACGCGGTTGGCGAGCTTCTTGTTATAATGTGCTGTGCGAATATTCTGATTGGCCGAAAATTCGGCTTTTCGGCCACGCAACTAGTCGAAAATTCGGTTGTAAATAAAAATTTAAGGTGCATAAAAAATTATAAACGCACAACTGAAATATGTAGGATATTTCCATATGGAAAATGAAAACAACTGTGACAAAGTAGAGCGGCCGCCATTAAAATAATCTGGGATACCTTGTTTACTCCATGAATTTTGGCGGTTTAGCTATTTACTCTCAGATAGACTAATATTCTTGGAGTATGATTTTTTAAATTGAAAAAATCTTTATCTCTAGAGTAATTAATTAGTTACACGTACGTTTATACGTATATTTTGTACGTTTATCTGCACTTTAGTGATATTTATCGTTTATAGTCCAAATATTTTCTCAAATCCTAACTCTTTTTCTGATTTCTAACTCTTTGTACAGTAAACTTTATGTAAGTAATGATTGATATTTACATGGTATCGTCTATTCCCTATCGTTCGTGGAATCACGTCGCCATGTCACGATCTCTGTACGAGTATTTACTCGCTTATGCTAATATTTTCGTATACATTAAATAAGTAATATCTGATGCATCGTAAACAAACATCGCTTGAAAACTACGAGCTTCTTTTGACTCATTTAAGAACAACTTCAAGATAAAAGCAATCTCGTTGAAACCAGCTGGGAATAAGATAGATAATGGCTCTATCCGATCAGTAAAATTAAAAAGGCTATAATTATCAGCACAGAAGTGCGGCTGGCCAACCGTATTACAGAAAAGCTTTTCCCAGAGTATGTCCCCTTTAAACGAATCTATTAATTCGTATGCAGTGCAATAAAACATCAAAGGCTCGGCACTTTTAAACAGCGCTTTGGTCTTCGAGTAATGTTTTAAAATAAAGTATTGGGGTGGCCTCTGTGCGTGCTCGCGGTAGATGCATCGCTGACCTTGACTGGGCTTCATTACACACAAGACATAAACTTATTGAGTGTTCCAAACTCATTGAAGTATGTTGGCATTCTTTATGTAAAATATTGAATAGCAGCGTTTGTGAGAAATGCATCACTCGTCCATTTTTTCGTCGACTAACGTTGCAAAATTGGTGTCCTCGAAAAGCCATACGATAATATACAGCCTATGCTCACGACGAGGTCCATTCTAAATATTGGTGAAAGAATTTTCGAAATCAAATGTTTAGGTTCGGAAATTACCTCCTACATCCAAACTTACAAACTTTACCTATCCTACTACTATTATTAACGCGAAAGTTTGTGAGGATGGATGTATGTTACTCTATCACGTAAAAACTTCCGAACGGATTTTGATTAAACTTTACAGTAATATACTTAGCTTATACATCAGAATAACACATAGGCTACTTTTTATCCGGGCATATTAGTGTAGATACATCCCTGAGATCATCACACTTTGGCAATAGTCTGCCCCTTCCCAGATCTTGACCAAGAAAAACCAATGAACCACGAAATAACAAAATATGAGAAGAGGAATTCTTTCGAGGCGGCAATGCAGTGTAGGTACTAGGAACGGTAGATTACACTGTAAGTAGACAATTACACAGTCAATTGATACACAATCAATGATAAACAAAGATTAACAAAAGATATACAAAGCATGTGACATACGTATGTCACATGTTAGGGGATGCTTTAATCGACGGCGGAAATACAAGGTTTTGTGCCGGGGTTTTAAAAAAAAAAAAAAAAACTTCTTACGGAGTATCATTTGTTTCAAAAGACTAATATCACAATGTTTTGATAATTTAAAAAGTCTTAAAACCAATTTACTTTATGCCATACCGCTACCGTACCGAGTACAGACAAAATTTTATCCATACAAATGTATAGATAAAATATAGATTCTTTATTACACATAATAGTAGTACATATGCGAACTTAATACCTACTGAAAATAATTAAACTTTATATATTTTGATTATTTTTTTCATAACTTATCCCACCATCCTAACTAATTATATTGTATTATTTCATGTCATATGTAAAGAAATGTTTTTCTTTCTTAAAAAATATTTAGCATTTAACTGTGTATTGTAGTAAAATATGTATTGCCAAATTCACAGACTAAAAAAAACACCTTTCCGATTTGGTTACCATTTTCATGATACCACAGCGATCAATTCCTGTACGTAAAGATAAAACTATTTGAATATAACCATAGGACCAACCATTAAATCAGCGTGACATACTCATACAGAGAAACTTAGATATCTTAATAAGAACCTCCTTCTTTTTGGCTACTTCCCACCACATCCAAGCCCATTGTTCTCGGAAAAGAAAACTTTTATACATTAGTTCCCAACCACATCCACGAGCATTTTAATAATAATTTTTTAAAATATTTTCGTTCATACATTAGTTCCCACTCACATCCATGCATAAGTTGAGGTTGAGTCAGCACGGGAATCTTCTGATAGTTTTGTCTCCTGTTTGGTCTTGTACCACCACAACACACAGCAAATTGGTACTTAGCGTCACAATAGATCAAGGTTAACTGGCCGACTTTACTGATAAAAAGCTACATTTTTGTTTCAATGCAATAAAAAGAGAGAGAGCCGGTTAAGTTGCTCCCTGATTGGATAAAAAAAAATCTGTTTTGCTTGTAAGCTTGACTAGTAAACTATGAATAGTAACTACTTAGCGACTTTCTTGCTATTTTACTATTAAGGTAGGTAATCATAAAATATAATTAAATCTTTAAAGAAGGTATGATTCAAATTCAAATATACTTACTTATAATGACATTCTAGAGCCATGGTATAGCCATGGTAGAGCCAAGCATTATTTTAGACTCGCAACTTAAAGATTGAACATCGTCGTCATGATACAAATAAATAAAACCCTTGCTTATGTTGACTGTACTAAAATACAGCTTCTTTTTCCCCTTCTTTTTCAACCGACTAAAAAAAGGAGAAGGTTCTCAATTCGGCTGTATTGTTATCATGTGTGTTTGTTACTTTTATCTTCGCCAATTGTTAAACGATTTTGATGATTATTTTGTTTTATAGAGAATTATCCCGAGGTGGTCCCATAAAAGTTTTATTCTTGAGGAATTGCTATTTTTCCCATAAAACTTAAAAAAACATGATCATCTTAGAATCATAGAATAATGACTAGCCGACCGACAAATCTGATTTTAATGTATGAGTTGATTCATATATTCACATTGAAGACCTCAAAAACTGTAATATTTTAGTGACAGATTGAATTAAAATAAATCAGTAAGTGACTCCGAAATCTTTGCCAAGCTTATAAATAAATCAACGATAAAATGTCAGTGCTGATTAAATATTTCTAATAAAATAAGATTCAATCTGTTGATAGCAATAGCAACATTGTAAACTATCGCCATCTTTAACGACGTTGTTCGTGTGAACTGTGGTCCTTTTCGCCATTGAGTCTAAGTTATATTTAGAGAACCGGTATGTTACCGTAATATGCAACTGCGCCATACTCCGCACTATTTAACCAACTATCTACTAAAGCAACTGCTGCGCTGGACCTACAACCGCTTCCAAAGAGTACAACCTACTCTCTGAAAGTTTGTGTGGGAATACCGTTTTTTTTAAAGGTAGGAAGGAGCTTGAAAATTATAAATAAATAATGGGGGGAATGGGGGTTATGTTTGTATAGTAGTATCGGTTTTTTTAAAGGTAGGTAAACTTGAAAATTGGAATTGTAGCTACTCATCATAAATTAATAACGTTTTTCAGGGTTTTAGGATTTTAAGGGGGGAAATGGGAAGTGACAGTTTGTATGAGTATGTATTTTTAAAATACGACTCCACGCATGCAATGTATGAAGTTTTATGATTGTAAATTCAAAAATAAGATATATTTTTTTAAAGGTTTTCAGCCCCTTTTTATCCCTATAGGGTTCGAATTTTACAAACTGCTTTCTTAGTGCACTAGGGGTGCACTATAGGGGTGTGAAAGAGCGTTCATGTTTGTATGGGAACTTTTTAACGGGTGGTCTAATATGTGATCAATACAAATGACATACAAGTATTTTTCCAAATTACCCCTTAAAAGGGGTAGAATGTTTAACGTGTAGTGCGATTTGCTGTAAAAATAGTTTGAATACTTAAAATACAGAAGAACTAAATACGTATTAGGGTACTCAAAAAGGCCCTCAAAGGTGTAAGGCATGCATATAGAATCTTATTAAACCCTTAAGTACATGTGTATAAAATGTTTACTCAGAGTTCTCGCAATTAAGCCTAGAAGTGGTAGAGTTACCGATATCTTTCTGTTTGGCTAAACTTTTCTTAATCCAACTAAACTTTCAGTTAGCCAGCATCTCTATGTACTCCTCATTCAAACCTCAATGCAGCGAAGCTTTAGTGGATAAGTTGGTTTGCAATGTCGCAGCTCAATCTGCTCAATTAAAACATTTATATTCGAACCAGTTCAAAGCTTTGGAAAATATTTTCTTATCTCGATTCCGTCGACGCTGAATTAAAGCATCTTGATTCCGCTTCGACTTGGTACGTCTTGCTTGACTTTGATTAGTTTCAAAGAATTTGTAAATGAAGGAAAATTTAACTTGAATTGGTGCTAATTTCTGCGGTTCTACTTTCTTTTTCTGGCTCGTAATTTAATTCATCCCGACTGTTATCAACTTTTTTCTGTGAAACAATAGCCGTCGTTGGATCGAGCTTCATGACCCTAAGGTGCTATCCAGTGAACGCCAATATTGTAAGAGAATGGTTCGTGAAGCGATTGAAATAAAGAAGTACCCAAATTTTAATCGTGAAGACGGCTATAGACTACGTCCTGGAATCAGGTGTTCGCGTCGCGATCCAATTGTGCAGTGCGGTGATACGGTTAGTGTAGTGTGCCGTAATGTGAACATGGACTTTTCTGATTCCGAAGATGAAATGAGGGTAGTTGCGGCTACTGCCTTTATCTCTCGACGGTAGCTCCGTATACTCCAGTCATCCCGTGACCACGGCTGTACTATTAAGGTAGGTAATCATAAAATATAATTAAATCTTTAAAGAAGGTATGATTCAAATTCAAATATACTTACTTATAATGACATTCTAGAGCCATGGTATAGCCATGGTAGAGCCAAGCATTATTTTAGACTCGCAACTTAAAGATTGAACATCGTCGTCATGATACAAATAAATAAAACCCTTGCTTATGTTGACTGTACTAAAATACAGCTTCTTTTTCCCCTTCTTTTTCAACCGACTAAAAAAAGGAGAAGGTTCTCAATTCGGCTGTATTGTTATCATGTGTGTTTGTTACTTTTATCTTCGCCAATTGTTAAACGATTTTGATGATTATTTTGTTTTATAGAGAATTATCCCGAGGTGGTCCCATAAAAGTTTTATTCTTGAGGAATTGCTATTTTTCCCATAAAACTTAAAAAAACATGATCATCTTAGAATCATAGAATAATGACTAGCCGACCGACAAATCTGATTTTAATGTATGAGTTGATTCATATATTCACATTGAAGACCTCAAAAACTGTAATATTTTAGTGACAGATTGAATTAAAATAAATCAGTAAGTGACTCCGAAATCTTTGCCAAGCTTATAAATAAATCAACGATAAAATGTCAGTGCTGATTAAATATTTCTAATAAAATAAGATTCAATCTGTTGATAGCAATAGCAACATTGTAAACTATCGCCATCTTTAACGACGTTGTTCGTGTGAACTGTGGTCCTTTTCGCCATTGAGTCTAAGTTATATTTAGAGAACCGGTATGTTACCGTAATATGCAACTGCGCCATACTCCGCACTATTTAACCAACTATCTACTAAAGCAACTGCTGCGCTGGACCTACAACCGCTTCCAAAGAGTACAACCTACTCTCTGAAAGTTTGTGTGGGAATACCGTTTTTTTTAAAGGTAGGAAGGAGCTTGAAAATTATAAATAAATAATGGGGGGAATGGGGGTTATGTTTGTATAGTAGTATCGGTTTTTTTAAAGGTAGGTAAACTTGAAAATTGGAATTGTAGCTACTCATCATAAATTAATAACGTTTTTCAGGGTTTTAGGATTTTAAGGGGGGAAATGGGAAGTGACAGTTTGTATGAGTATGTATTTTTAAAATACGACTCCACGCATGCAATGTATGAAGTTTTATGATTGTAAATTCAAAAATAAGATATATTTTTTTAAAGGTTTTCAGCCCCTTTTTATCCCTATAGGGTTCGAATTTTACAAACTGCTTTCTTAGTGCACTAGGGGTGCACTATAGGGGTGTGAAAGAGCGTTCATGTTTGTATGGGAACTTTTTAACGGGTGGTCTAATATGTGATCAATACAAATGACATACAAGTATTTTTCCAAATTACCCCTTAAAAGGGGTAGAATGTTTAACGTGTAGTGCGATTTGCTGTAAAAATAGTTTGAATACTTAAAATACAGAAGAACTAAATACGTATTAGGGTACTCAAAAAGGCCCTCAAAGGTGTAAGGCATGCATATAGAATCTTATTAAACCCTTAAGTACATGTGTATAAAATGTTTACTCAGAGTTCTCGCAATTAAGCCTAGAAGTGGTAGAGTTACCGATATCTTTCTGTTTGGCTAAACTTTTCTTAATCCAACTAAACTTTCAGTTAGCCAGCATCTCTATGTACTCCTCATTCAAACCTCAATGCAGCGAAGCTTTAGTGGATAAGTTGGTTTGCAATGTCGCAGCTCAATCTGCTCAATTAAAACATTTATATTCGAACCAGTTCAAAGCTTTGGAAAATATTTTCTTATCTCGATTCCGTCGACGCTGAATTAAAGCATCTTGATTCCGCTTCGACTTGGTACGTCTTGCTTGACTTTGATTAGTTTCAAAGAATTTGTAAATGAAGGAAAATTTAACTTGAATTGGTGCTAATTTCTGCGGTTCTACTTTCTTTTTCTGGCTCGTAATTTAATTCATCCCGACTGTTATCAACTCCGAATCGTGTTTTGCTTTGTAATTGCTTAGCTTGTTTCAGCGTGGATATTGTCTCTCATGTTAAATCATCTCATGCTGAATTCATACATTTTTGGTCACAAGTTGGTTCTACAACCATTCGTGGAATTTTGCCATCGGGGTTATTTTAATTTACTTGTACCTAAGTGTCTGTTTATACTATGTATTCTCGCACCGCAGATACCTTAATTTTCCTGACTTCTTAGTCCTTTATTCAAGTTATATTATCCTTTATGACTTTTAGCAGTAACCATATTAGTAAAATGTTACTTTATGCAAGTAACAATTAATTGATAAGGGGCATCAGGTCTTATCACTAGTGTTTTAACAACACGTACGTCCTTCACGGTTTCAAGGGTAATAGCTATTTGTTTTGCAGTACGATACTATTCTGTTATATCATTACACAATGATAAGCGTAGATAATTAGTAATTACTACAGTGGATTCTATTTATACTCGCAATAGATCACTAGTTATTTATTTGACCTGCTTATCCAGTGCGAATGTTATTCTGCTTTATAAATTTTATAACATAGTCGTTAAGATAAGTCTGGATTTTGATATGAGAAATTATTTGCACTTGCAAAAAGCGCAAAGATCTCAAAGGGCCATTCCACTAACGGATCATACAGGTCGTACACCTTTACTTTTAAAATGTTCAAAGACTAGAAAGAAAATAATGTATTTTTTTGTGCTAATTATGGAATTTTACGATATCTCCACCAATTATTGACCGATTTTTTACATTGGTTTACTTCAAGGTTGGTTCCATATAAATTTGGTGAAGATCTGATGATGGAGTACCTGATAGGAACTGGGAAGCCCTTGAACATGAACAAGCAACCGAATTTTCATGATTATTTTTAGTTTGTAGGGTAGTGTTTACGTTCAGGATGGTCCTATATAAATTCCGTCATGTTCTGATGATAATGATTTACGCACGCAGTATTTTTTATTTTTGATTTAAACTATGGACATAAGCCTCCTCCAAAGAGTTTCATACGAACTAACTTGAGCCACATTCCTACACTGCATTGTTTTGTTTGTGGTCACCATTGGAGAACCTTTCCTACCCTGCAGTGTCGTTTCTGCGAGCTGTATGACCTGCTCATTACCACTTCAGCTTTGCTAATTTTAAGAGCTATCAAAGTCAGTCTATAGGTTTTTATTCATTGAAATCACAAGGATAGAAACGTCAGCTTAAGAACTACGTGAATTTATAATTTTAAAATGAATTTACGTCGATTCCTCGTGCGCGACTAAGCCTAGAAGAATCAGGCAACAAACTGCTTGGTTTTTTTGATGATCCTTCATTCAGCTATAGGTGATGCCAATCGAACAAGGTGTACTCATTTATCGGAAAGACTACTAGTCTAAAGAATTTAACGTAGTGAAGCTTCCGAGCAAAAAAATGAAGTGAACATAACATGAAACACAAATTTTTTAAATTAAAATGTTTAAAGAAAAATCAAAATCCGAGTATAATTTACTTTCTTATATATGTATAAAACAAAGAAAGTTAATACAGCCAATATTTTAATTTCTTTTTATTTACAATAATCATCTAGTGTTTTTGGAAATGTAAAGGTGTGTTCCTTTGTACATCCTCCAAAAATTATCATTTTATGACCATCAATGATTATGGTTATTCGTTCAGCGTCTCCTTCGTGATATTATTGTATGAAAGGTTATCGGAAGCTTTGGGGTGTTTACTTTACTTCACTCCTCTTATGTTAATGTTTTAATAGATAGATATATCTTTATGTGTAATACAGAAAACTGCGATACAAGCAGTGAGATATGTTTGTAAAGAAATTCGCTTCGTAAAGCTTTATTTTAGCTGTGATCTTAGTTCAACTTTACCAGTATCTATAAATATCGAGTTCTCATGTTTTTCAAGTCAAATTCAAAGTCAAATATGCAGTCTGTTTAGAAGGCAATGTGTCCAATTTGTATACGCTGCATCAAGGCTATAATAAAGTTTGCTTTTGTTTGGTTGTTTTCAGCACATTCATTGAGACCTTGGTGCCTCATTCTGTTACGAACGAAGGGCATTAACCTTTCAGGATATTTATACCGACAAGAAAAAAGTTTGTGTATCGTTTACTACTAGCATAATGTCGTTTACAACTTTTATGCTTTTTTTTAAATTTAAAACTTTACTGTTTTGTATACTTCATAAAAATCCCAAATCTTGTACTATGATGTGCTCAAATTCAGAAGTATAATCATATAGGTAGTTAAAACATCTGGTTGAAATCGGATTGTTTTATCGTTACCTTATCATTGTTATCAGCTATTGTTAGTTGCAATCTTATCATGGCGCCCCACCGCGATAGGTCGTTTATATACGTCGTAGTCAATGTTTACCTTTTGTGAAATTATACGTTATTTGACCTTCAAATACTCATCACAATATTTGAAGATTTCTTAGCCATTTACCGCTTTTTTTACATTTGCATTTGAATACAAGGTAATTTTCACAAAATTGGAAGACGCCCGACGTGCTTTTTCATCATCGATTGCAACGCTCTCTTTTGAGTTGTGTTTATGTAAGGTCTACCATACCTAAGAACTATTCTATAATACATACTAATAGATTGCAAAAAATCGCATTATTCAAATTTAAGAGTCACCTCCCTTCATCAAATAGAAAAGGGCTCTTCACGACAGATACCCAGATACGCACGTGACACCCCTCTATTTGCGTTGGGATTTAAAAATAAAGAAAGAAAGAAATCTTTATTTGAGCATTTAAACAAAAATTCATAAAAATATATATATAAGATGTAGCCATATATCGGCTGTCATGAAAATGTATCTAACCTTTTTACACCTAAAATTAAAAACTATCGAAGTGTCTCGCAAATTCGTCCACCTTGAGTTTTTACCTTACAAACAGAAGTTTTTCGCTGCACCCTTTAGAAATGAAATTTCCGAAAATCTTTTCAAGATTCAAGTCAAGTTCCGAATCGGAATTTTCGAGACACATATAGAATCCACGCTTCATTCTTCCGATAATTTAAACGCTAACTATCGTTTTACAAATACATTTTTTTCTAACGTTTTACACCTAAAATTAATAACTAGTAAAGAGTCTCGCAACTTCTTGCGTTTTTTCCACACAAATGGAACTTTCTTGCTGCACCCTCTAAAAATTTTATTTCTAAAATCTTTTCTTGATTCAAGTCAAGTCCCGAATCTGAATTTTCGGGACACATATAATAAGATTCTCATTTAAGCTTCATTCTTCCGATAATTTAAGCAATATTGTTTTACAAATACGACACAAATGTCAATGATTCATATTCGGAAACCACCATCCGAATATGAATCATGTGATGATTGAATCATGTGATGTAGCTACAATAAAAACTACTACTACAAATTAAAATTCCTACACACTAAAGGGTTATACCAAATTTCAGGTCTCCACAACTTACGTTGTTCGTTGATTGGATATGTTTAGATATGTATTTTATTTATAGATAGTTTAGTTGCCATTTGGTTTCTGAAGTTTAAGTTTTTTACTATATAAAATTGATATCCCTTAACACTTTAAAAACCAATTATTCATTTTAATGTATTTTTTTTATTTTTTCAGGTAATTTACTGAGAGACGAGATACATTTGAAAAAGGTCAACTGTTTCCTTATGTAAGTCTGAGTACTGAGTACTAAATTTTCTTTGCGTTCATCACAATTGAATTTAGCCATTAGCCTATCTATTCAGGAAATATTTTCTTATCGCAAAATAAAATCTCAATGCTATAATTCTGAGGCCCTAGCACAAATGTTTCACGGTTACTCCCTACATGCCAAATATAATATTAGGACGTGCCTCTGACAACCCCATCCTTGATATACTTAAAGATCTACGCACTGAGTATGTATTTAAGTATGTCCATCGTGGGGAATACAGTCGTGAGCATTTTTTTAGGGTTCCTTACCTCAAAAGGAAAAGAGGAACCCATAAAGGATCACTTCGTTATCCGTGCGTCTGTCAAGACCCTTTATCTCAAGAACGCGTGTAGGTATCAAGTATTGATATTAATTTCATAATGTCAAATACGCAGGTCTGCGGTCCCTTGGAGCTGTAAAAAGCCTTATATTTGGTCACTGACAAAGTAAATCAAAACCTATTGAGTACTTCCCATTGACCTGGAATAAATTTGGCGTGCTTCTTGCCAAATTTATTCTAGGTCAATGGGAGGTCTCACAACGAAAGTAAAGGAAAAAGTCTTTATTTTATTTTGTAGTTTAATCACATTAAAAAAAATATTTTTTTTACGATTACAAACTTACATTGCAGTTAAAGAATTAACCATGACGTATACAGGCTGTCCCGGAATGTGTATATAATGAGGTTATAAGAGTTCATTGTCACGTCACACTCAAAAGTCAACTAAACAGCTGTTTAGTTGATTTTAGGGATGTGGTAAGAGCAGGTAGTATGGAAACTTTGATGGTCATTTCATGAATTAAAAATAAAGAAATCCAAAAAGTCGTAGAACAAACAATGTTTCCCACCACGGTGTCAATGATCTCCTTCCGGCATTATATACGCATTCCGGGACACCCTGTATAGATAGATGTATGGGAGAAAATGTTGGCAACTACAAAGTAAGTTTGTCTTTCAATAGGACTTATCTTTTCGTTAGAGCAAAGTTTGGTGCTTTCATAGTTTATGAACTTGAGAATGCTAATTTTGGTGAACATACAAGCTTGTACGGAAGCCTCGGTGAGCGAGTCTGACTCGCACTTGTCCGGTTTTTTCTGCCTATGTTTGATAGTTTTTCTACCTTCGTTTGGTAACGAATTGCTAACGGTACGTTAACGTGAATAATACGTGCATCATCTACTGATCTAGTATATAAATAAACCATAAGTACTTACAATCAGATTCGCTATAATCGTGATAAGATTTGAGTAGAATGGTCACGTTTTTCATCAAATTGAGGTGACTAAAATTAGGATATTAAAACATGATTAATTATTATCTTCACCACCAGCCATATGATCCTAAACATGATTAATGAATACCTTTACCACCAGCCATAATTGACCCTACGGAGACGTTTTACAGAGTATGTAGTAGTATTTTTCAAAGTACAAAGTCCAAGGTAAAGTTTAGAGTACGTATTAGTTCTTTTAGTATTGTAGTAGGGTTACCACTTAATTTACGTGGGTGGATTCTAATTGATGTGATAACAAACAAAATTACAGTACAACATTAACATTACTTTCACTCTACCAACACGTTCCCACTCAATCGATATAATTGTCATTCTGATCCAGACAGTTCTCCGCCCCGGCTCAAGGTCACGAACGGCAGCCCTTCTACCCTCCTGGCACAGACTATAAAACAGAGCGTACTTTACTATTTAGCTCGTATACCCGTGTACAGCAGGCTGGTAACGGTAAAACGTTCCTTTTGAAAGGACCCCTCAATTGTCAAGCAGGTGCTCTAAAACGTTACTACTGAATTTGTAAAGTTGCAAGGAGAAATGTTTCTCAGACTGCTTCCTTGCAATTTTACTAAGTGGCAATATTGTATATTGATTTTTGGTAAAAAAAAAACAATATAACAAAAATCTAAACTTATATTTTACTAACTGTTTGTGCCAAAACTACTATTTCTAGGTTGCTGAAGTTTGGAATATATAATTTATTTGGAACATATGTTTATTTTTTTAAGGGGGTGAACTTTATATGAAAGTCTTTGTTCTGTAGCAACAGTTAGTATATTATATTGCCACAATATAAGGTTTGTTTACCTTTTACCATTTATCTCTAAAAAATTTAAGAACGAGTGACAGATTTTGATGAAAAAAATACAATGATTTGCTTATGCCTATGTATTTGCTTAAGTTTAGTACAAACGGAATTAGATATTTATTAATGGTGACATTTATGAAGATCTATGTCTGAATTGTAAAGGTTTCTAGCTCTACAAATCTGGAAGAGTCAGTTATCCCACCTATAACCGCCCATGTAGTTCGTAGAACCTTGATTACCATATTTATACCAAGACCACGTTGTAAGTCTATCCAGGGCCTGGGGCTGCTTTACATTTATCTTTACTGCTCCCATCAATCTGTAATCTGCTACTATGTATCATATGAGTTGTAGAGGATGCAAATCTATGAGGCATTTTGTAATCACATAACTAGCTATATCGGGTGCAGGATCTGAATAATGAGTATAGAACTGGTAGATTCGATCTCGTTTTCTGTAATCCAACGCATAAATCTTTGACTTTATATGACTTTTAGTATCGTAAAAGTAAGTTTGAATGAGCTAACATACCAACTTCGATGTCTTATTTTATTGTCTACCAAAACAACTCGGGCATGGCCGATTTGTATCCTCCGAGCCGAAAAAAATGATCGTCATCAAATAGTGCTTTGTATTTCAATTGCAAAAGATGCATGATTAAAAAAACTATGCAGGTATTTGAAAATATTTACCACTTATCTCAGACAAGACCGTTTAGTAGCGGAATGTTCTATTCTCACTTATTTACCCTAAGCTAGGTACCTATTTCAATGGTATCCAAATGGAATGTTACCCTTTTTTAACTTTTCTCTACTGAAAATTAACACTACTGATGAAGGTCTACATTCAAAATTACATTCCCTCGTAGAACCCTACCTGTGCAGACCCTTTCGTGGAGCCTCCAGATGTGAATACTACTTAAACAGGTGCGACTGAACTTACAAGACAGGTGATTTTTATGGAGGTAACACATAAATAGCAAGTTCTTATTGTGAAGCGTGGTGTAAATCAGTGCGCGTATAGGTCGGGCGCCGGCACACGCGAAAAAGCCGCATAAGGATAATACCTCGAAATTGTCGTATTATAATTAAAGAATAGAATAAACCACAATTCTTTAATTCATATGGTATACTGGCTCGGAGTGGAAGGAAGGGCAGGTTATCAATAAAGGTGATGGATAGAGAACATAATTCTTAATGGAACTACGAGCTTTCATTAGCTAATGTGACCGGACCAACAAAAAAATATTAATTATGGTTTTGAGGGAACATCAAAAAACATAGTTAAGTATATATTAGAGCTCAACTGCATGTTATTTGATTCCTTAAAATACGCTTGTTCGTTTTGTATGACTTCAAGAGTGGTGCTTGGATTTATAGCCAAATTCATTCAGTGGTATAAAATTCTGAGACGCAGACTTCTGAGAAGGTTGCGGGTTCGATTTCCGCCGCGGGACAAATGTTTGTAAGATCTGCAAATATTTGTCTCAGGGTCTGGGCGATCATACAAACATTTGTCCCGAGGCGGACACGTAGGCTCTTTTTTATCTACCAACACGCGGGGTAAACCGTGAGCAGAAGCTAGTTTATACCATGAAATCATTATGAAATACACTATCCATCATCAATTCGTGACAGTATAACCAAGATCGTCACAAAAGCTACAACTTTTCACATTGCTATCTGGTTGAACAGCCATGCATAGTAATTGGTGAGCATTATGTAAAGTTCTACGTGTAACTACGGTTTTATGATTATTTGTTTCGGTTTACGACCTTCGTGTTTCTAAAGTGCAGAAGAGGTTATGTGCTCGATGGTACAGAATAATAATGTTTCCACCACCAGAGATATCTTTTTGTGATTAATCGTTAATGGTAAACAACATTTTTGGGTGCTATTTAAAATTACGAATTAACAGATTTAAAATTACGAAATCTGATTATTTAAAATAACTTAATCACGATAACACAAACTCATAATGATTAAAAACAAGTACATTCAAACCGACAAGGTGTTTACCATTTCACGACAACGTTTATTAAATTCCACAACTGACCTTGCCCTACTGTTGCTGTTGTCTTTAGTGTACGTGACGCCCTCCACGCACTTTTCTATTCCTCTTCCATCCCTTTCGTAATCACCGGTTCCCTATGCACCGTCCTTTTCTTCGCGTCGGTGTTTTTTTAGGTCATCAGCTGTTATAGGAGTCGTTTCATAATTGTTGCTAGAAAGTTCTTTCAACTCACTGTTTTGATACTTATCAATTAGCTGCGGAAATAGACAATTTTATAACATTGATGGTTTGAGCTTGTTAAAGACTGGCTGAAAATAAATTAATTTTGATCCTACGAAATCTTCATCGCTTCATCGCCATCCACGATGGTCGAAAAATACCTTAAAGAAGCCCAACTCGCCACCGACACCGCACAAAATCTTGTGCAGTGGAGAAAAAGAACAAGGAAGGCCGACCCCAAGTAAATAGGATAAACGGTCGAGGGATATATATAATATAAAATCTTCATCGCGTATTTTGACTGTAAATCCCTGTTGCAACTTTAGGCATAGAAAAAGGGGCATTTATGACCCAGAGCGGACACGAGCCTAAAACGTTTTAAATATCGGTTAAAAATCTTAAGTTATTTTAAATTTTTAATCCTTATAGTAAGTACCTTCTCTTTCGTAGATACAGAGGTCAGTTTCTAGAAACCACCGTTAAAACGGCATTTTTAGTTTTTAGGGTTCCTTATCTCAAAAGGAAAAAACGGAACACTTATAGGATCATTTAGTTGTCCGTCCGTCTGTCTAGCTAGTCAGACGGACGTCAACCGACAGACAATCCGTTAGATTAGAGCAATGTTTGGTGCTTTCATAGTTTGTGAACTTGAGTAACGTTTAATTATTTTGGTGAACACACAAGCTTGTACGGAAAACTCGGTGCGCGAGTTAGACTCGCATGGCCTGAACCGACATCCAGAATTAGCTCCAGATAAAGGAACTCTTCAACGGTCACCAGCACAGACGAAATTTTGTGTATGCTTTTTATTATGATAACTGGTTTTAAGTTTTACCATGACATGGTTGCTGGCTGAGTCAAAGCTCAGCCAGCCAGCCAACTCAGGGTTAAAAGCTTGTTTTAGAAAATGTTTTTTTTTACTTTTAATTTATTTTAATCTTTTGGACTAAAAACGTCTTTATTTTCGGTTCATAAGAACTAAACTCTCCTACAAAATGAAAATGTACTTTCTCTGAGAGTCACACAATCTCGGCTGATAAAAAAAAAAACATAGTATATTTAAAATCGTAATGAAAAATCTAACGTTTTTTATTCGGCATCGTATTTTTTTTGTGTTAAAAGGGGAATACATCGGCGAACCTACCCTGACCAAATTGGGGTCGTCCTAGAGAAAGGCCAGATTAAGAGTACCCTAAACCGACGAGCATGGATAATGTGATGAAAGTGAATGAAACAAGAAGTTCACTGATCGTAGCAAGTTATAATTCGTGGTATCTACCTAGCCCTTTGGGAAACAGCATGATTACTAAATTGTCACACTGTGCAAGATATATTCTTTTTTGAGTTAGCTTATATATGTATCATGTTGTATATGTATTCTTTCGAACAATGATTCTATGCAAAACATTGCGTGAGACTGGGAACCCGCGCACAAACACCAATGAAATACTAAGATACCTTATTTACTGGTGTTAAGGAATTAAAATCCACTGCCCTATACAATTCAAATGAAGATCCATGAATTTATGTTAACAAATGGTAAGTTTTAACACGTAAGTCCATTGGAAAATAGAAAGTTTATGGACATCATAAAGCACTTGCACGTAAGTGAAAGAAGTTTCTTAGCGACCATTGGTCTTGTTATTGATAGAGCTCTCCCGCCGTCGGCTATAAAATGGAAACGCATCTTTAGAAATCATACGAAATATATATTTCATAGTTATCCAAGAAAAACGATAAAGCTCTGTTCACAACGAACGTCTTGAAATATTTAGTAGGAGTTGTTAAAATAAACGAATTTTAGGCATCTTTTCTGGCATCATCTGTGGTCCAGTAGTTTAACTCCGTTCATATTGCATTAATGGTTGAGTTCAAAGTACATGTGGTTAGTTTTTTCCGTGTCGTGATGTTGTTTACGGAAGTACGACCGGAAATGATGCTGTGTGTGACCAAATGCAGATGATATGACCTCCAAGATCCGCACCTGCAGTAAGCCTAGTACATTCAGATGGCACCATCATCATTATTAACAGTCTGTAGAAGGCCTGTCTGTGGTTGACATAGGCCTCTCCCTATTGCCAGCTTGTCATTCCAAGGCAAACTGTTTTGAGCCACCTCAATCCACTGACTTCCCTTAGAATTTCATCGGTCCATCGAGTACAGGGTGCTTGTTTGAAAACTAAGAAGAATTCTGTTTTGAGTCGGACATGATGAAAGTATATACCCTTTTCACCTTTAGACTTCGGGACCCTATACCCTATAGACTTCGGGAGCAGTGTTAAAGTAGGTGCTTAAATTACGTAAAATTGTGGGTCTTATAAGTTAAAACTTAAAAATAAAAGCTATGATGACTTTATCTTCGAAATAAATCGTCGAGAAACGAAGTAACGAATTGTCCGGAATTGTTCCGGACAATTCGTTACTTCGTTCACCTATAGTTTAGGTAGGTACCAAATATTGTCGTTCTATGAGGATGCCTGTATCCACGTATTGATTTTTCTAGCCTAATTCTCTTCAAGGCTGGCTAGACTCGTTCGGGGCATTGTCTCGATATAAAATGTTTGAGACTTTATCTGTTTTGCATATCTTTGTTTTCTTGCAATGATATGATAACTTATAAAACCAAACTTTGAAAATGATGTATCAATCGATTAGTTATTTATAAAAAAAAACTTAAATTGACAGATGCTATTATAATATTGACGATTATTTAGAACAAGCTTAGCAGTAAATTAATTAACATTGTAAATAATAAAATGAAATTGAAAATTGACATTAAATCTAAATTGATATGAAATAATATGACGATTACAATAACATTAATAACACGTTTGTTTACGCAAAACCTCGGCCCGCCTACCACCTATCTGTTGCTATACCTTGAGACAGGGTTCATGTGAGATACCTACCTATAAACACCATCTATGTACCTACCATGTGAAAGCAATAAATGTATGGAGTATTGAGTTCATTATTTTAAGAATCAAATTGTTCGATATTTTTGTGCCTCCTCGATACATTATCGTCTTTTAGTAACAAACGCAATCTACTTGATAACCTCACTCAAATGATTTGGTAACTAGCTTTAGATGACCCTTATATCTGCTCACACAAGTAACCACCAAGTTCACCAAGCTCATAATCATGTAATGGAAATAACATAAAAACCCGTTTAATTTTGCAGACTTCATGTTTACTCCTGCACCAGAAAGAGGTTATTTTGGGAAGTGATCATTGAGGGACAGAACTGTTAATTGTGTTGACTCTCGTTGTCAATTTAGTTTAACATTTACTTACACTAAATCAACAATAAATTAAAGACAACTTTGAAAATTTCGAGTTGCTCGCTGAAATTCAACATTAGTTAGAAAGTTTCAGATGTCAAACAGTCAGGGCATTAACTACTTCTTGCGTATTCTGTTGCCGCCCGACTGTGGGTGCAATATGTGGGCGTAAAATTTGCGCTTCCACCCACTATAGTTTCGTGTCTCACTCACAATCTCGACCGATGTCCAGCTCGCCAGCGTTTCGCATTATATTGCCACCAATGCTCCTTCATCTCCCTATCTTAAACACCTTGTGTATATAAAGCAATGTATGCTGAAGTTGTCCTGCAATAGAATCATAATGAAAACGTATCGTGTATTTCATTGAAAACTCCACCGTTCCAATATAACTGACCTTTGTTTACGCCTGTATTTTATTTGTGTCCTTCACCAGTCTGTCCGCTTAATCTTTATCATCTCACTGAAATCATGATCAATTATTGTTGCTGTTTCAGACGGGACCTGTTTATTTAACTTCTTTTACAGTGTTTTTTTTTGTTGAGTAAATATATACAGAAATCTTGCCGAAATATAATCTTATTTAAAATAAAACCTGCAATAATCAGTGACCATTTCATTGATTACTTGCCGCAATATGGTGTCTATTGGAATGCTAGTCATAAATAGCTCTGTTATCGCGTTGGTTATATAAAACTAATGTATGTATACAAATATTTTCGCTATCGGTTTCATTGTGCATTCAATTTTATGTTCTTGTCGCCATAGTTACAGAATCGATTGCAACGCGTGTAAATTCCCTTGCACAGCCATTCATGCAAATATAAATTTAATTACGATATCTCATTCGAACATAATAAATGGGTTAGGGTAAATGGGGGTGAAAGTTTGTATAGGAGTATCGGTTTTTTTAAGTTGGAATTTGAAAATTGGAATTGTAGCTACTCATCATAAATTAATAATAACGTGTTTCAGGGTTTTAGGATTTAAAGGGAGGAATGGGCAGTGAAAGTTTGTATGAATATGTTTTTGTTTTAAATATTTTGGCAATCTTTAATTTCGTCGTCTTCGTCATATTGATTTCATTGATCAGTTTTATGATTCGGCTTATTGCTGTATCTCCGCTGCTTTATATTTTAACTTCAAGTTGATCTATCAAATCAACTCTAGAACAAACATTTATGATAACATTTATGATACTAACAATTTGATAAAAACGTTGTCGGACTGTAATTTTCCAAACTTCAATATTTTTATTTGATCCTGAACAGAGCAGAAAAAGCACTAGTCATCGAAGCGATCTGTCGAAATCAGAAACGTAGAACATTTCAAAAGTATAAGTCGAACCTTGACTGCTGAAGTGGTATCGTGTGTTCAAAACATTGGTAACATCACACGTCGTGTCTAATAAAACGTATAGCCATTGGGGTAATGTTATGTTACGTTCTCAATGTAAGCCTACATAATTAGTAGTGTGGAAACATTGCTGGCCGACGCGAGTGTGTATGAGTTTTTGTTGCGAAGTCTGGAGGCAATAGGCGGCACGCACGCGCTCGCTGACGTTGCACAATCGACGGGCTTTTGGGCTGTATTCTACCTCTAACGGCGATGGCTGGCGATGTAGAGACGTGGTGTGGTGGTTCAGACTAGACGCCGGAGTTCCCCGCCCTCCCTGCATGCCGGCGCCTTCCCCCATGCCCCCCCCCCCCCACGTCCGACGCGTCCGACGCGTCGCACACGCCTTCAGTTGCCCCGCAGCTACCGCGCGCGTCCGTCGCATGATCCATGCGACCCCGCTGCTCCTCTACCATAATATGGATATACACCACATCCGCGCTCTTATCAACATCCAGTTCGCGTATTTGTGGTTTCGTGAATTCTCCGATAAATACAAATGGATTATATTGTAAAGTGCTCCAGGATACGATTAGTTTTAAAAGGTCCGCATTGGAATTTCAATTATGGCAAACCGTGCGCGCCGACATGTTCGACACATGGCTTCATAATAATGTGGCGTTTGAGGATTAATATGTCATATTTTGTATCAGAATATGTTGAAGTAATGCGGGAATAGTAATATTCATAGATGTATGGGATCAAAATAAGGAAACTTAGGTGGCAGCTTGTGACGTACTCGTAGCTTCCACGTTACCAAAACGTTATGGCGGGTTTTAATACGTTTTACTATACCGTCTGTTCGTATCTTCTACAATAATAGCTGACATTTTAACAATGAAACAGCCACTGAGCATTTAAATAAACATCTTGTATGTGCAATCCTTCCAATTGAATGAAAATGTTATAATAACACTCATTAAATATTTACAAAAACTTGACTGTTCTGTGATAATGTTTTGAATTCCTCAAGTGTAGAAACACTATTTATTCGCTTTGTTTAAAGTACGATTTTACCGAGGTCATTTGCTTAAGAAAACATTGACTAATCAATTCGGCAGTTTCAATGATTTGTTTGAAATACAAACACACAAAATATAATTCAAACCTTGTAGACAGGTTTATGAACTGAACACCTTTTTTCGTTTCGTGCTAAAATGAGTAAAATGGCGGCAGAATTCCCTACTCATTCTGCAGTCTGTACCTGTGTGCGCTTTAGACTACCAGTGAGTGTGTGCGTAGCGTCATAATGCAATGTGGGCGCAGCGTGCCATAGTACTACCAAGTACCGTCAGCATAGGTTCTAGGTACTTAAACAGGGTTCTGTAGGCGTTGGCAGAGACATTCTCTTCACGCTCACTTCCTGGTATAATATAACAGCTTTATTATATCTTTAGAAATCAAAGCCAAGCGATCAAACAAGATTTCGAATCTCAGCGCTCAAAACATTGACTTACCTATTTTTACACTCAAGTGTGAAAATTTATATCTAGTCGTCTAAAAGTTAAACAATACGGTTCGTTTACCTTATTCGCCGATGGTATACCTACCTACCTATATGCTAATTATTAACGACACAAGAATCATATTAATTAACTCTATGAGAATACGTCGCAGGACGTTTCGTAATTTATTGTTATCTACTACATTACATTGTAGATCATTTTATATTCATGAACATTAGAAATACAACGCAAACAATTCAAGCGAAATAGGGTACGGAAAGTTAGATTTTTTCTCGGTAAAGTTATATAATTAAATATTTTTCCTTACCAACTTCAAAGTCTTAGCTTCATGAATCACCTATCCTGAAATTAGGAATTGCGCACAAGATTAAATATAGCTCCTAATTTATCCAAAATCGTAGAACATGGTCATGACATTTTCTATTGCCCTGTTGTTTTTGTCTGTTTATTATGAAAGACCCTTCTTTACAAATTAGCGTTGTCCAAAAACAATGTCTTTAAAATGAAAAGTCTGGAAAATTCTGCAGTATTATAAAGAGGGCATACAATGAGGTTATGCAATGAGGGACAGCCACGTGGCTCCAGGGACTCAATTGCGCATGCCCGAGGGTGCTTTCATGACATTGCACCGGCATTCTGGGAATACCTATTGAGTTAACACGCGAGCCAGTCAATGAGTTTCAATCACCTACAGTATCTGAATGAAACTCCATCTATATTTCAGAATTTGGATGTAAATAATATCTAATATTTTTTAAATAGAATGTTAAACTGCTTTTTAAAATTAATCATACGTGGAATAACAAATACCAAGTCTGAAACTTTCAAACAGTGAGAGCAAATTGAAGGACACTTTGAAATCTCGCTTTCACTCTCGCATCCCACACATTTAATAAATTAAATTAAAAGTTGTCAGTTTACCACGTGGCTACTGTGGCTTCTGCGCATGTCCACACGTTGGCTTCGTCTCAGCTGGCTCTCAGAAAATCGTTACTAAGGTCTGTCGCACCCACTTTTCTATCACGTGGGTACGTGGTTAGAAGAAGAGTGATTTTAGGGTAATTAACCCTAAAATCACTCTTCTTCTATCCAAACCATTTTATATTTATTAACTTTCACACAATAATCTATTGTTATGGCTTGCTTAAATACATTTTCAAAGTACAAAATTGATAACACGATTAGATTACAAAACCTTTAATGAATAATTTCATGCAATACATTTATCTGACCTAATTGTGTTCCAATATATTAAATTGATAAATCTAGAGTAGTCACAATGACTAAAAGTAAGATTTGTGATTACGTCAAGGTAGTAAGAATGTTATTAAAAGAATCCTGACCTCATCTGGTCTTAAATCAGTCTGAATCTTAAAGTCCATCGTTTTATCACTATGTATTTAGGTCGCAGTTGCCTCGAACAGTTTGCGTGCAAGATTGCTGGGATTTCATTATCCGTTTTTTCTTTGTCCTCTAAAACTTCATTAACTTCTTTCATGAAATCCGCTGTTTTTTAAGCCATTAGCAACACCATTACAATTACAACCATTAGTTTTTACAATGTTGCGGTATTGTGTACCTTTATTACCAAATTAAACATGCTCCATTGCCAAGACATGTCCGTCGCGACCTTTATCTCACGATTCGCGTGACTTCTTTAAGTTTATATGCATCGTCTAAATGCTTTTCACTTGTGATCGCTGTGTATGCCAAGTCTACTTTCACTCCCTATCCACTCGATCCAATAAATCTCTCCCGTGCTCAATATAAATCAACTCAAGTCACGAGCGCGGGGCAACGGGATGCAGAATGTCTGTAACTCCAACTTCAGATAGATGAGAAATTTTAAGATTCATGCTTATCGGAAACTGTAAATTATAAATATATTGTGAAGGGACTGAAACCAATGATTGTCTCACTATAATAGAAGTCATCAACCCTGCAAAATTAATATTTTATACGACAAAACGTGATGTGCGAAAGCACCCAAATTAAACTAATTTGTAATAAAATGTGTAGTTTAAAAAAAAAGCAGAAACACGCTTTATCACGACTTAAAATTATAAAAAAGAATTCCACTATCCACCTCATAAACACGCTCTTATCACGCCTTAAAAATTATAAAAAAGAATTCCACTATCCACCTCCTGGCTCTATCATCAGACCCTCGTTACCAAGCCCAATCTTTCGGGCTCGTGAAAACGAATCATATGAGCCCAAACTCGAGGGGTTGACTTGTAGCCACACTAAAGAGTCCAACGATCCACCTCCTGGTTTCATTTCGATACAATTGGAAGTAGGTTAAAATTGTCTTCCAAGATTTGATTACATTGTTTGTTCGTTTGGTTAGTTCGTTAGTTACAAGTGAAGCTAATATAGGCGTGTTAAAAACGAATTTCGTCCTACCAAAACACGACCTTCGTCAATCACACTCGTATCCAAACGACCTTGATCACAGAGAATGTCACTACTACTACATCCGTTTCAATGCAGCTGCTGTCTATAGTAACATTAAGGAATTTTATCTGTGAGACTACTTTCATTTCTAAATATTAAATGATCTTTGCTTATAACGTTACTTAGCTAATTCACATAATAATAAATTCCTAACCCTACTATCCCTAGCCGCTTTACGCTGCACTCCACTGCTTCAGTACGAGTACAATCAGATGCTTCTCAGACGCATACCAAGTCATGTGCTTAATTTCGGCTGCGTATCAGTCTCATCTCTAGTATCAGTGGCACATTGCTAATAGGTTGTTTCAGCTAAGAGCTTTAATGAACCAGCAATCTTACTACATCGCGGAAGCGTTTCTTGGTTTCCACTAACGCGGAAGAGCTCTAGAGCCTCACTCGTACCTGCGTCGTGGGTATATAAATAACGCATGCACTCTACATTTGCATAATTAAAATAATAATCACACGACTATGTAATGTTATTTCACTTTCTTCATTATTTATATAACATACGTGAAACGTTATTTTGAAAGTTTTGTCTTCCTCCCGTCCCGATACATTGACCTCGATTCTCTTGTACACCGACTAAACTTAATTTGATGTATCGCTCTCTTTTACTAACAGTAACAAAAGAAAGAGATAGCGACAATTTTTGACTGGTATCAAATTCTTGCCATCTTTTTCTTGCGTGCACTATAAGTAAAAGAGAGCGATAGTTAAAACTATGCCATTGTATTGCAGGTTAATATAGTACCTCGTGTGTTCATAAGTCTTGAGACACAGTAAAACTAAAATATTTTTGGAGCTAAGTTGAGTATTCATTTATTGGATATTAAAATTAAAACTACTGACATCTAGATCTGTATTTAAAAATAAATCATTCAAAATGGCCGCCTTTGCATTCAATGCAGGCCTTCAAACGCGTGCGCCATTCATCTATGGCGGCACGAATCTTTTCAATGGGAATCCGTTTCGATTCTTTAATAAGGGCTCGCTTGAGAGAATCCAGGTTTGGGTGAGACTTTCTGCATGCCCTCAGCTCCAATTCCGTCCATAAAGAATAATCCAAAGGATTCAAGTCAGGGCTTGACGAGGGCCAATCTTCGCTCCGAATGAAGCCTGGCAAATTGGCCTCCAGCCAACGTTGGGTAGTCTTAGCTTTATGGGAGGGAGCAGAGTCCTGTTGGAAAACCCAGTATTTTCCAGCGAATAGCGTATCATTTAATGGTTTAACCACCGCTTCCAATATGTCGGTTTGGTAATTTTGTGCCTTCACCTTGACGCCTTGCTGGCAAAAATGAAGCGAAGTGACCCCCTCGTAGGAAACACCCCACCAAACCATCACACTTGCTGGATGATGAGTGCGCTGGACATTGCGTACAGATGGCTGGACGTCCTTTGAACTTCTGGCGTAAACCTTATTGTTCTGCCGGTTAAACTTTTCTTCCACCGTGAAGATCTTTTCATCGGTAAACAGGATATTTTTTGGATCGTGTCTCTTCAATAGGTTCCGACATCGTTCCAGTCGCAATTTACGAAGACGCTCGTTTAAATAATGCACTTTCCTTCGACTGTAGGCCTTTAGTTTAAGATCATATTTAAGTATCCTGTTCACCGATATTCGCGAAATGTTGGTCTGCAGAGCTAATTTCTTTTGAGTCCGGCAAGGGTTGCGACGAATTCGCTCTCTGATTACTTTGATGTTGGCGGGCGTCCTTACAGACCGCGGGCGGCCACATCTTCCACGGTCTTCTAAAGAGCCGGTCTCCTTGTTCCTCTTTATGGTATAATACACAAAGTTCCGACTACATCCCAAACTTTGGATTTCACTAAAAACTTGCATTGGTTTTTTTCCTGCTTGAAACAGTGAAATTACAGTCGCACGCAAATCTTTTGTTGGCGCCATTTTCACGGAGAATGAAACAAATATTCAAATGTATATTTTTTCTGATTCAAAACATTCGAAATTTAAAATTTTAAAAGTTTAAAAAAGGTTGCATGAATTACTTTCTTTTTAAATTAATTAAATAAGTTTGTCGCAAAACTTATGAACACACGAGGTATAAATGAAAACCAATGGCTTCTCAGAAAACGTTTGTCTAAGTACTGAAAAAGTTATAAACTTCTCTCGCTACCTACATTGTTGTGGAGCATTAAGTAAACCGTTTTTAACGTGTTTTTTTCTCGGGTTATTTATAGTAGTTTGTTGGTTTACTTCATGCTGAACTAGTGCATTGTGCACCATGATTATGTTTTACAATTTACTAACGCACGTGAAGGTCATGGTCGGTGTCGGCGCCATCGCTCACATGACTTGTTTGTGTTTGAACGTGGTCGCTCGCCATTGGCTGGTATTCTTTTCACGCCCGGTTTGTTGCATAAACGCTTTCGTCTGCATTTTTGTAAGTACGTAATGACGTACAAACGAATACTTCTTTCTTCTCTGCGCCTATCTACTGTTTCTTCATCTGTACCTATTTGCTCTTTGACTATTTGCTATTTGCACGTTAACTTGAGTAAATATTTCGTTCTACGTCTTAATGCATTCATATCTTGCATTTCCTTATTTCTTTCTTTAATTATTGTTTAATCCGTTGCTGTTTTCAGGATTATCAAAATATATTACCACTATTTATATATATTAAAACTTATTATATCAGGTGATTTTGTGTCAACAAGGTCACTTCTTTTTTAAATGAATACTAGGAATTTTTTTGGTTAATAAACTACATTTGGCCATTTATTTACTTAATTTGGAACTAGATAAAAACAATGCACAGTGAAGAATAAAGAAGGTAGGTACTGAAGGGCGTTATATTGGCCTAGACTTCTTGTCGATACTGACAATAGTAACAATAGTAGCGTGTACCCTAGGTGCAAAGGCGCTATTTAAATAAAAGTAGGTATAATTAAATATTGAGTACCTATAATTTCAAAGTATTAACCATGAAGTTTGAATCAGCTTCAATGGTGGAAAGCTCGGATTGAAGTCACGTTTAGAACTTGATTCTTATCTGTTTTGCCCATGAAAGGTAACAAATAATTAATAACGTAGGTATAACTCTCGTTATACCTACGTTATTTCCTAAAATTATCCACTCGCTTACATAATCTGTCGTTAGAGTGGATATTTAAGAACATTGCGCAGCCACCACCCGTAGCGCTAGATTTCTACCCGCGAGCAATGAGGGAAAGGTAATAAAATATATCTGTTACTGCACTGTAAACACAGTGCTTTACGCAGTCTTAAATTAACAAAATTTAGCTGGGTGGGATTAAGTTAGAAAATAAAACCTTAGTCTCGTTAGTAATGTAAAGTAGTAAGAAAGTTTGTGTAGCTTATATTTTGGAATTCTCATACCTCTGTTAAATTATACTCTTTACATTAGGTTAAATATTTAGCCTTAATTAGTATAATCCACGCTAATGTCGTCATACTTAAATGAATATGCCATGGCCATGAACCGATGGGTCAATGAAATGTACTTACAATAACAAACAATTCATAAGTTACGCAAAAGAAACTTAATGATATCCATAACGGTAACTTATCTTGTTAATTAATAATAATTCAAATGGAATTGCATGATACTGTAAATAATTCGCTAGTAAAATTGCAGAAAGATGCAAGGCGCTCGTTATCCTTTATCCAAAAGTACTTCATAAAGTACTCTATGAAAATATAGATTGTGTGTCATGTCATGCATGATTTTATACGTTTACAATTTAGCTAAGAAATCTTACATGGATGACGTGATCATCTGGACCTTAGAAGCAGTGATTTCATGTTTCCGTCACGATTCAGGGTGACAGGACCTTGGCCCGTAAACTTTATGATGTTGTCGTCATCGTAATCGTAATCGTCTCGTATGAATGTAAGATCATGACATAGCTATATTATATGGGAGGGATGGACAATATTTTGTTGTCCTCGGGTTGTCAGACGATGATGATAATGATGACTTTCATAAAAAAACTAATGTAATTTACGAACACGGATATAAACTGCATGCCGCATGCCGTTTCGCGTTACCTGCAACCGTAAAACAAACCGCAGCAAAGATAATGCCGTTTATAATTTCAAACAACCGCCTAAAATCTATTGTATTAAGAGCTGGTTTCGCGTAAAGTTTAAGTTTCGTTGACTTAGAAACATTCCGACAGTTTGAAACTTGAGAATGTTAGCGAACGAGCGCTAGATTGTGGTCCGGTTATCTATGCGATACGCGCCCCGCGCCCGGCTTACTTGTCTTTTATTTAATCGACTCAATTGTTTCGAAATAGGTAGCAGGTATGAACACCCTTCTTAATTTGAAAACCTTTACCACCCACCTGCTGTTCCAATTGGTGTCTAAATGGCGCGGAATCTCATTACCGTTTTTATATTACGCCTCTAAAACACGTTTAGCAATAGCTTATCGAGCGATTAGTCTCATTGATCGATTTCACGCGTACCTATATTATTTGTTTTTGCAGTAACAAGTATTTATTTTCAAAACGAATTTACTTTAAATGGTAATGGTACCTAACATTTTTAAATTTACATTCCATACAGTCTGACCTTGTCGAATAATCAGAAATTACCGGATTGTTCGAATTATCTCCGATTCGCCTCGATCGAGGTTTTACGAAGTTTTTGTTCAGAAACAATAGTGTTTTGTGTTTTCTTGCCAAACGATTGTCATTGTGCCGTGATGCGTAGTTTTGAACGCAGTGCTGGTGAAATATGAACCAGCAGTAGTAGGCGCCGGTGACCGCATTCCTGGCAGCCTCGCGGACCGCTGAAAGTAGAGCAGCCATCCGTTCGACGTTTACGAGATTCGCAACACAATATTTCCTCCCACACCGTTGCACGTAAACATTTCATGACATCCTCGATAAGGTATCATTATGCATCATTTATGTCCTAAAATAGTAGTTTACCCACATTCTACCTACGCTAAAGTGAAAGTTACATTATTTATTTGTCTAAACAATTAATAAAAAACACATATTAACTATAGAGTTTGCAAATTAAATTCTTAGGATCTCAATAACCCAAGTACATGTACTTTTCTCCCTTATCCGCTTCGTCCGCTTGGAAGTTAACTGCGGATGAATTCATAATGTCTTATTTGTTTGCGATAACACATTTAGATAAATGACACAATATGTTTTACAAAAATAATGGACACTGGTGCTGCTTCGTTTTGATCAGGATTATTTTCTTGCCAGCAGATATTGAGATATTATGTCCGGGCCTACTTTCGATTAGAGTAAATGTTTACTAATCCGCCACGCTAGCCCATAGGGGTTGATGTTTTTTTAAATGATGAATGAGGGGCATTGCAGATGCGTTGCCTGCTCTGAAAGACTTTTTACATTTGTTATAGTTTAGCGGAAACACCTCAGAAGACAGCTCATTCTACAGTTTACATGTTCGGATAAAAAATCAATCATGTGTGGATGAGCCCTTTTTCGGTGTCGCGAGGTGCGATTATAGTGATGATGTTACTTATGTTAGTTCTTTTCAGTATCTTGATGCGTTTTAAACTAACGAAGAAATCGGGGTGTGACACATTGACGGATAGTCAGATGGATATGGTGACGCTAATAGGTTTCCATTTTCGCTACTTGGCTTCCGAGCCTTATACTATTTGAATTAGTATTCAAAGAATAATCATGAAGCTCCCATCTTTATCATCACTATAGTATCGTTTTAAAACTTGTCAACGTTATCCGATAAACATTCTCGCATTACGAACCACAGACGTTATTGTTCAAACAAATGCCATATTTTTATGACGCTCATTGTGGCCTCAGCATTATGAAGTGTAGTGTTTATCATCAAGTCCTTGAAACGTATCCCTTGTGATTTGATCGTTTATAAGGGCAAGTTATTGTTGAAGCTTTGTCTTCCATTCAGTACTTTATCAGTTCGTTGCTTCCTGTTATATCTCAGGGAACAATGTTTGATCCAGTTTGTGGAATCTTATTTAATGAAAACCACTCTTGTGGACTGTAAAAAACATTGATTTGCTGTAACGGTTCAAATAATAAGTATCGTGATATTACAAATGTAAAATACGGATAGTCGATTACTAACTAACCCCGGATTAACCCTAAATCCTCTGAAGTAATATCATAAATAGATATACTTATTTATTCAGTAATAGATATACGAACACAGCTATATATTTGTATCTATTCATACATCTGTTGACATTCAAACTAAAGCTTTTGAAATATAAGAATAAACTTCATTAATGTTGATAAAAATTAATTACATCGCGATGGCCTTTAAACTGTTTTGGACCGTCACTGATTATGGAAGACCTCGCTTCAACACACGATAACACAGTCAAAAATATTTTCCCTTTCCCAGATAAATGTACGATTGGTGCAAATGTGATTTTATATATGTGTAGTGAATATTAACTTATTTATATAAATAAAATTAATAGATTTATGACTACTATTATGATTACTATAACAATGGAGCGTCGTAAAGCATTTCGATGGCGTGCTTCCTGCGAACCGTGATTGTAGACTAGTGCTCATTAAGTCTGATCTTAGACTGCGTTAAGTTATTCATTTAGTTAGATTTGTATGATTGTGTATTATGCTGATCAATACGTTTCTGGACACGGAGGATTTCGTGCATCTTTATTATACGGAGGATGAGCCGGCTGCTGCCCAGGGCTGTGCTGCCGGCGCCCGCATGGCCTCCAAGTACCCTCCGAGGCCACCCTCGCCTGACTACTCACAGGTTTGTAACTCTAATCTCATTACATATGTTCTGAGTTAAAATTGCGCAACCTTGTTTTAAAAAAAAAAACTTTATTTGCATAAGTTGCTGAAAAGAAACTTTTCAGCAACTTCTGAGTGAATCGAACCAGGGAAATTTTTTATTTTCATTCAATTTTCAGAACTTTATTGCACACTTCCTAGGTAGTTTGTAAAAATAAGAAATACGTGTTTTATTATTTACTTTATAGTTTACTAGCTTCTGCCCACGGCTTCGCCCGCGTGTGTGTTATTCTGATGTATAAGCTATATTACTGTAAAGTTTCATTAAAATCCGTTCATTAGTTTTTGCGTGAAAAAGTAACAAGCATCCATCCTCATAAATTTTCACGTTTATAATATTAGTAGGATTTAAATCGAGTTCTTGGTTTGTGAATCAAACCAAGGATTGAAATTTTCCATACATAGTTTAGAACTGTATTTAACCCCCTAAGGAATTGATTTTTGGAAATTAGATTAGCCAGTCATGTGTTATTCCAGTACCTAAACTATCTACATTCCGAATTTCATCAAACTCGGTTAAGTAGTTACAGAGATACGTGGTAACGCACATTCACACACAAACACTTTTATAACATTAGTAGGATAGCACCAAATTGGTAGAATTCTACAATACATTGAGTTAGTGATATCAGTAGTCCCAGAAATGGATAAATTATATTATTGGGTTTCGAATAAAAGTTATGATGTGGGAAATTTAATTGTTTCAAAGGGGTTTGCATTGCACGCTGTGACTTAATAGAGCGGGAAACGAACATGCAAGTTTGCTATTGGAAATATTGCAAGTGCGTTTTGATTTCATCATCATCGTCAATCTTTTTGTTTCTCTTCTGCGAGCGTAGTTTACAGTAAGAAAATGTTACCCGTCGTAATGTTTGCTTCATGTTCTAAGAAAAGATTTTTCACGACACAAATAGCTAAATACTCGTGCAACGCTCGTTTTAGAAGTAGTAGATAGATAGATAGATAGAAAATAAAAAAATATTTTTATTACACCAAATATTTCAGTTAAAATAAATAGAACAAACTTTGACAATGTTGTACATTGGGAAGTCTTATCGCTATGGTAGAGCTCCCTGTGAAGAGCTTATCCGGGGAAGTTTTACCACCATCCTATTTCTGTCGCCAAGCAGTAACGCTTGCATTGCTGTGTTACGGAGTGATGGGTGCCGGTGGAATTACATGATACTTTTCACCCGTTGTGTCACAGGGTTAGCAACGCGCGAGAGATAGCGGTTACCGAGTTTCGGTAACCGCTTACCAACAGGTAGGTCGTTCGCTTGTTTGCTACCTACGTTGTTTAAAAAAATGCTCCTAGCCCCCGAACATGTATTTGCGTTTAGATTTCAATCACCATAGGTTATACTAGACTTATTCAAAACAAAGAGTCTACATTACATACAGATACAAGACAACAGCACAAAAGCAGAGATGAGAGTGCCATAAACGACAAAAGAAGAAATCGCCGCGTCATTGTGGTGCTTATTTAAAGAACAAAGGTTTCGTTCGTCGGTCCCAAACTACTTGTAAAAGGACAAAAATCTGGAAAATGCTTATCTCAAAATTATGAACCAGATGATTACAACAATCAAATTTAACCCCCTAAGGAATTGATTTTTGGAAATTAGATTAGCCAGTCATGTGTTATTCCAGTACCTAAACTATCTACATTCCGAATTTCATCAAACTCGGTTAAGTAGTTACAGAGATACGTGGTAACGCACATTCACACACAAACACTTTTATAACATTAGTAGGATAGCACCAAATTGGTAGAATTCTACAATACATTGAGTTAGTGATATCAGTAGTCCCAGAAATGGATAAATTATATTATTGGGTTTCGAATAAAAGTTATGATGTGGGAAATTTAATTGTTTCAAAGGGGTTTGCATTGCACGCTGTGACTTAATAGAGCGGGAAACGAACATGCAAGTTTGCTATTGGAAATATTGCAAGTGCGTTTTGATTTCATCATCATCATCAATCTTTTTGTTTCTCTTCTTCGAGCGTAGTTTACAGTAAGAAAATGTTACCCGTCGTAATGTTTGCTTCATGTTCTAAGAAAAGATTTTTCACGACACAAATAGCTAAATACTCGTGCAACGCTCGTTTTAGAAGTAGTAGATAGATAGATAGATAGAAAATAAAAAAATATTTTTATTACACCAAATATTTCAGTTAAAATAAATAGAACAAACTTTGACAATGTTGTACATTGGGAAGTCTTATCGCTATGGTAGAGCTCCCTGTGAAGAGCTTATCCGGGGAAGTTTTACCACCATCCTATTTCTGTCGCCAAGCAGTAACGCTTGCATTGCTGTGTTACGGAGTGATGGGTGCCGGTGGAATTACATGATACTTTTCACCCGTTGTGTCACAGGGTTAGCAACGCGCGAGAGATAGCGGTTACCGAGTTTCGGTAACCGCTTACCAACAGGTAGGTCGTTCGCTTGTTTGCTACCTACGTTGTTTAAAAAAATGCTCCTAGCCCCCGAACATGTATTTGCGTTTAGATTTCAATCACCATAGGTTATACTAGACTTATTCAAAACAAAGAGTCTACATTACATACAGATACAAGACAACAGCACAAAAGCAGAGATGAGAGTGCCATAAACGACAAAAGAAGAAATCGCCGCGTCATTGTGGTGCTTATTTAAAGAACAAAGGTTTCGTTCGTCGGTCCCAAACTACTTGTAAAAGGACAAAAATCTGGAAAATGCTTATCTCAAAATTATGAACCAGATGATTACAACAATCAAATTACACTTTGCCACGTTGGGTAGTTATCCTAATCTTACTCGGAACAACAATGACGTAGATAATAAATACTGTCTGGCATAGTTTACTAAATATGGCTGTATCGAAGTAAACTAACGGGATGGATCCCTCACCTTGAAACAGAATTATTATTGTGATCGGTCTGCGCTCCGCCCCTATTCATTTGAACTTTGGACGTAAAAGGAACAAACACTACTTATGCAATCAGAACAGAACCCATCTCTGCAACACGAGACGTGAATGAAACAAAGAGAAATAGAGTAGCAAATACACACGATGCAAAATCCCACATGGTTTTGCAAAACGTATGTAAAGGATTTCGTGCGTAACCATTTTAAAACGGTACTGTAGATAATAGTTGTGTCTAATACATTTTTACATGTTTAGACACAACTAAAAGCGGTCTAGGAGTTACTGTAAAACAACAACAAACTGAAATGTCAATAATATGGAAAATTCTGTCAATATATACATAACAAGACCTAGTTAATTTGTCTTTTTGAAAAATGTATCGTTGATGAAATCATTAGATGTCTTGCTATTGTTGTCATTTATTCATTTGTCCCACTTTAATCTCATAATTTGATCATTGTCTGTCGGCGCAATTGAGACTTATAGTAGGGGTTGTTGCATTAACAATCATCCGACTCAAAGTTCGATGCGTGAGCGGGTCTCGTGACTCATTAAAATGGCATGTCTGTCTACTCACACTCACTTCATGTTGGGAACAATGCAACTACACATGTTATTATTTAATTTTTACCTACTCTTTTAGGTATTCTGTATCTCCAGCTGAATCATTATTTATATCTGAATTTAAACCAATTATTGCATGAGGTATTATATCATTAACACGACTTACATTTACATTGACCTTAATAAAGCCGTCCCATATGGCTTCTTTTAATTAAGGTACTTATTTAGGCTTGTTCGCTATCGCTAAATCATTGATATTTTTGTTATAATATATCTTCTGTTATCTAATATTATAGTAGGTAGATACTCAGTTCTCTCAGTTCTTCTGAATGGTTTGACGTCATACAATAACTATTATCCCACAGTCATGTGCACCGGATGTTTTGCATCTATTGTCGTCCGCAACTAAGATTGACGCACAAAAGTACGTTTTAGTAGTTCCACAACGTCCCATCTCTTTCTAATACTCCAAATGTAGTTACCAAGGCTTCATATACAAGTGAAGGTATAGGAACCTTGAATGAGCCTTTGAATGTAACGCGCGGCCCCCCCGCTCGGGTGAATGACTCAACTGACATGAAGTATAGTGTATCATTCAGTGAAACAGATCCTCAGGCTGTAAATTTCTATCAACATGATTTAAACATGTCCGAGCAAATTGGTATTTTATATAACCTTAATGTCTCTGACTGCCACATATATAGGACACTCAATAATTCAATTTTATGATGTATCACACAGAACTGATTCAAATTCCCACATGTTTATTGCCCGCATGTGTTGATCAATAGTCAAAATTTAATGTACACGGATGCTATATGCATCCCGCATGCTCGACCTTTAACAGCCTCTACTCAATCATCTACGCAGACTATTCGGATTATTCAAGCATGAGATTACGCAAGTGAGTGTTTGCCCCTACCACGTATCCGACATTGCCTTAGCGGCTAAGGCTTAGCCTGTTCCACTGTAGTATTCTGTGTGCCGCTGTGTTGACTTTTTTTACCGACAAGTCTTGTCAGCTGAATGCTGAAGATAGACCGATATTTTTTTTTGGGAATATAATTGTTGATTTTCACAACAATGATTATTATTCATTTGCTCAAACGCCGTTGTTTTGCAATTCTTGCTAGTTGATAACTTGATTGATAGTAGATAATTATATTGAATTCAGTGTTCCAATTTTGAGGCAGAATATAAATGAAAACTTTTAAAATACTTGAATCCCTTTTTATTGAAAACAAAACCACTTTATCATCTCTACATTGTATTCCGAGTTCTTAGGTGCAATGACCTAACCTTACTACCTAATTAAGAATTCGTATTCGTGACAAAGCGCAGATTTGTGACAATGGTGTTGCATAACTGTGTTTTTTTACAGTGTTTTTTTAGGTTGGTTTTACTGTAAAAATACCCGTCTGTGGCAGCTGCAGTCATTAACTATGCCATGATGACTCAACATGTTGAAAGCCCTTTTAGGAAAGCAATTCGAAGGTCACTCAACCTTCAATAGCAACACTTTTTTTACTTCAACAACTTCAACTTCAACAATAAGTTCGTTTGTGTGATTACTACTTTTACTACGAGCTGTCCACGTGTATGTTCATTCATATCTTTGTAAAACAAAACAAGTGTGGTCGTCTGTTCGTTTGATTATGTTGTGACGCTGTCTCGAACAGGTGACTGTTGAATTTTACCCTATATTGCATTACATCATCAATGTGATAATGTTACGATTACGAACATCAAAAGGTATGTCCTATAACATTGAAAAAAAAAGTTCTTCATACGTAATAACTGATTTAAATAATGTATGCGTATATCTACGTTCTCGAAGGTACTAAATATTTTGGCTGCAGGATAAGGTTAACGAACGCCACTCGTAAACCAGCTATTGCTCTGGCCACATGAATAGGCCCCTAACTTATATAAAAACTAATGATGTATCCAACGTCTCAGAGCTGGTTGGTTAGTCAGACGCCCACCCGTGCTTTGATGATTTCTGTTTTACTATACACTTTTACTGTTTAAACTGAAACGCTTTTGTCGAAGTTTATTTACTTCATAGTGTAACCAACCTCATTCCGGCGTCGTAAATTTATTGTATGTGAAATATAAGCAGCAGGTACGAAGTTTCAACTATCTAACGTTACATTGCGCTACAAAAAGTATCGAGCTCCGATTTCAATCTAGTTTTTGTCCGGGTCGTGATTATACTATTTTCTTTATTATTCAATGATGGTCTTATTTCAGCTGTACAAAAAGTGCACAACAAAAAGGATTCCAGTTTTTGTTTCCTTTTTTGGGTGCGCAAAATGTCGTGTTTGTTGAACCTCGGTGAATGTGCTGAGAGATCTGTGGGCGAGACGCCTACGTTAGTTTCGTACAGTTTCATTATTGTAGATATATCATCATTTTGTATTTTGCATTTTTTTTAAAACACAGTAGGTATGCTTATCAAATACGGGTGCTTTGGACCGGATTGAAACTGGTATTTGGTTTCGGTGCTGTAAAATATTTTAATAATTATTGCCATACATAACTTGCACAGTACAACTTTTGAAGCTGCAAAACCAGTTATAGAAGACAACCAAGATGTTTGTAAATATAAAGTATTTTTTTTTTCAAAACTAACCTTTAGGGGTGTGCAAAGAAGGTCATACGCTACTTTTAGAAACATACTACGCAGGCGAAGCCGCGGGCAGAAACTAGTATGTAATAGAAATCAACTTAAAAATCACTCACGTAGGCTTACAGAAGCTACATTTTGGTATCTTCCAAATGTATCGATAGAGTTAGAATGTGACATTATCAAGCTGGTTATATCACTTCTAAGCAATCGGATTAGGTGCGTTATTCATCCTGCTACTATTATAAACGCGAAAGTTTGACTGTGAGTTTGTTACTTTTTCATGCAAAAACTAGTGAACGGATTTTGATGAAATTTTACAGTAATATAGCTTATACATCAGAATAACACATAGGCTATTTTTTATCCGGGTACCACGCGGGCGAAGCCGTGGGCAGAGGCGCTAGTAAGTACATTACGGTCAACTCAGCCGGTACATGCGCACCGCCTCAGGGGGCTAGTATATTAACGTCATTACCCGGGAATGTAAGACCAATTAGACTACGATAATATTTATTACTCGAATACTTGTAATCTTAATAATCATTATGATTGCGGTTAGATAATGTAATAGTAGAGTAGGTATACGAATACTAAGTACTAACTCGTGTTCATTCATAGTCTAAAAATAGAAATTATGAAGCATGTTCTAGATGGGATCACGATTCTTATGAATATACTTCAACAGCTTTATTTATACTCAAAAAAAATCTAGCTAAGTTATACGTGAATCTAGCCAATGCAATATCGTTACAGATTCCACACAAATGCCATTATAATAGGGCTGAGCCCTACGTTTTTTGCCACCATCAACCATTTTCACACCACCTGATATCACTTTCATTCATTTTACTTTTGTTACCTAATTGTATACCAATATTTGGGTTAATATTTATGTCATAGGAAATTTTGTTAACTGCTCGTTACGTCAACAGTGATTTTCCATTAAAATATTAACTAACAGAGTTGAAAAAATACAAGGAAAATGCGGTTACCTATAAACTTTACAAACAAACATACGGCACACCAGTTGGTAAGCGGTTACCGTAACCTATGGATACCAGATGTATCACACGCGCGTTGCCGACCCTGAGACACTTTTTTTTAATCTCTTTTTTTTAATTAATTTTTTTTTTAAGTCTCATGTGCCTGTAATTTCACCAGCATCCATATCCTTCAAACCGGAACACAGCAATACGAGGCAAGCAAGATATAGGTTTTTTTTGTTTCAAATTTGGGCTGTTTTTGAACACATGAAGACATAGTGTTAATGAAACATATAAGTCGAGGGTACAGACCAGCCCCCCGACAGCTGGCTTACTGTGTAGAAACGACCACCCAAGATGGTCAAAGGTTCTACATCAGTGGGTTTAAGAACTTCTCTAAACGGTCAAGTGCCAGAACTTTTTTAAGGTATGGTGGTAGTACTTCCTACTTTCTCGGACGAACTCTCACAAGGAGCTCTATTCCTTCTACACTTCTTCTACTTTAACTTAACTTATTTCACTGTAACAGGTATAAACCCCTAACGACACTTCATTATAGACACATTCCAAAGAATAACTCGCTTTGCACCTCAAGTGGGTTTGTAATTTGAAGAACAATGCTAAGCATTCGTGTCAGACACATTGTTTACATTGCAATCACTGCCTTGCGAAGTTGTTTACGATTGCAACAAGTGTTTCCAGTCATAGCTGTGACACCTTTCTCAACTTTCCTTGCTGTATGCAAGTCTCCATTCAGAAACGTATGCTCATAAAAATGATAACTTCATGGAATGGTATACTTTGAGCGATTTTGCTAGATTCCTCGAAACACTTATTACATGAATTCTCAACACCTCTATATAAACGCTAGCAGCATAAAATGTTTCCCTTTCGATCTATGTTGTTTTTTTTTCACACGCTTTTATATTAGTTTCACTTGTAACTTACTGACTAACTAAATAATAAACAAACAATGTAATAAAATCTTGGAAGTCAATTTAACCTACTTTTAATTGTCGTGTCGAAATGAAACTTTGTATGTATCTACTTATATGTATGTAGTTCGGATGATAATACTATAATTTGGTATGTTGGAGCTGATCTGATGATGGATTATTAAACTTTAAAATTGCTAGAAAGTGTTTGTCGTATCGCAAAAACGAAGCTTTGCTTCTTACAAAACCTTGTTACATCAACTCTTGTCTGTCATTCGTTCTTTCCTGGTATTTGACTTCGAGCCAATGGCACTCAATACTCGTAGCAATAAAAATATTAGCTTTCAAAATTACTCGTGTCTGTTTGGTTTGTTGCATCAATGCTGACGTGTCTGAAGTGTTTGTTTGACAATGCTTATTTGAATATTTGTTTGTGAAATCTTGTTTTAGTTTGGGATATATCTAGAAACCGCAATGAATTTACAACACCCCAAAATGTTTTTCTATGATGAACTTAAAAAGAGCATTGTATTGGATTGTTAATGTTCGTGCGTCAATTCACCTTGGTTATTTCCCGGTCGAAACTACATATCGCATCATCAGGCATTTATTTCTAACAGCGAACGTTCTGTTTCCCTCTTATCTGTAGATCCACAATGGCTTAGGTATTTGGCGCATGATGTACTTCTAAAACTGCATCAACGTGAAATTATATTTTTCTGAATTCTTCAAATCTGGCTCGAACAAAATTATAATACTTTTCAATCTACGCAGGTGGTTCTTAAGGATCTGGCGAACGCATCTCGCAATTTCAATTCGCTGAGCGTCCTAAACTATCGCTATCTCTTTTTGGCTGATACAGGCCCGCCCGTGATAGCAATATTAGCCGTTCAGAATTTGTTATAAATTTGGTGGTGTTCCGTAATACCAAAAATGTTGACTGAAAATGTTTTGTATTTTTTTCATCGTGTTGTTATTCCGTAACGAGACAGTATAAGCTATGTACCTAATCAAACAATACGTAAGATATTGTTGTTTTTAATATGAAATAAATAAGATGAAAACATGTCTTAAATGACGTAAAAATATCCAAAATGCGATTCGTTCACATTTCATTTAGGTAAGTATTTTGAAAAACTATTTATCAAGGTACCTAGATAAATACTATTCGAATACAAATAATAACATAATATGGTGGAAATAAGCTCTAATTACAAATGATTTTGGTATTTTTTCGTTTGTATAGGCAATTCGTCCTCCGCACTTAAGGTTAAAACTTAAAACGGCATTAAGTAATACACTCACGTTTGCAGAGGTATTCGCTTAGGTAACGCAAGGTCGCTTTCTAACGATTCCAGTAATCAGCCAGTTGTATATACCTACCAGTAAGTACCATACTTGTATGTAAGAGCCAGCGAACAGGACGAATACGGTATGCGCTCAAGTAGAGCCGGTCTGATTGGAATATGTAGACGCTGATTATACATATTTGGTCGTTTGTGTTCTACCTGTTGCTTGAGAATGTGTATGTGATCGCTGTTATCCGTGCAAGGGAAGTACTTACTATTAATATCAAGGCTGTACCAACCACCTGTCAATTGGTACCGCAACTAAAACGAAGAACGGAAATCACCATACGTCGTGAACCATGCATTGTTAGGGGGAACAGTTGGTTTGTGTAGAAAGTTTTCTGGGAGGGATGATAGTTTCATTTTGTAATATCCTTAGACCACGTGATTAGGTGTTGTTTAGGTGTAGACGATTGTAGAAGAGAGAAAGTTATTTATGCTCTCCCTTACACTTTTATCAGAACAATATATATTAAGGAACTTTACCCCTAAGACATGTTATCGTGTTCGAATTATCAATTAAGGTCAGTTAGTCACTTAACAGCCCTTTATTGGTTAGAACGTTTCGGTCAGTGATTTTAATATAAATGCAATGTATGTGTCAGTATCAGATGCCTCTTGTGTTAAACTATCTGCTATTCTTCAGGTATTTTGCGGATGGAGAGTAAATATTTTTGTTTCTATTTCAATTTGTGAAAGTAGATTTCCTTTACAACTTGTAAAGGAAATCTACTTTCACAAATCTTTCTTCTTCTTTTTCTTACTAAGTCTAAAATATTTTTGTTGATAGCAACTTTGATTTGATAACTCAATAGCTTCCGGGTACCGTACGAGCGTAAAACGGTTACGCTCGTACGGTACCCGGATGAAAAGAAGCTTATGCGTTATTCTGGTCTGGGTGTTGCGGTACAACGGTCTTGATACCCACAATACTGGGAATCCTAGTGTGGGTCCAGGACTATTTATGTGTCTGTTAGCCTTCTATTATTATTATTCTAAACGAATGACCAATGTCAATTTCAAATTTTATCCAAATCTTTTCAGCTGTTACGTAAATTATAAGCAACAAATTCAAATCCTGTAGCCTCCTCAGAACTCTTCAATAAAATCAACGCGATAATGTCTTGGATCAGGGGGTCCAGACAAATACCTCACGATTACTTTTCCTTTCACGCTAACGCAAATTTTATAAGCAACAAATTCAAATCCTGTAGCCTCCTCAGAACTCTTCAGTAAAAACAACGCGATAATGTCTTGGATCAGGAGATCCAGACAAATTGCGCAGGCGTTAACGCCAACAGAAAGTGGTATTTGTCTAAACTTCCAGGTCAGGGTCTTCGATCTTTGTTTTTTCACAGGTGAAAGAATTGTAGTTCCTTCTGTTCTAAGCATTTGTCAAAAGTCATGTGTCTTGTGTGTGTGATGTGATTATTTTGGTCATCCAACGTTAGTTTAGTGACCATCAGGTCGAGGTTTTATGTATCCTTGAAAATGGCCTTGAAATGGGAAAAAAACAATAGTTCGTCGTGGCTTTTTCCGAAATAACTTGTACGGCGAATTCAGTACGCTCCAAAATTATGAATGTTACATAGAGAAATAACCTGTGCTTCCTCTTGTTCTAGGTGGCATCGCCATCCTCCTGCGAGATGAATGATCGCGAGCGGTTCCGCGCGCCGCCCCAGCCCGAGCCGCCACCACACAGGGTGCGGGCTGCTGATCTTTACCCTCGGCTCAGAACGCACTATGACGAGCCGGGATTAGACGTTCCCTTTACCCCGATATGTGGCGAGTTTGTGCAGGTGAGATACCGCAAAGATATTCTTATTAGCATTCTGTAAAAAAGACGAAACCGAAACATATTATTTTTAAATACGATATTTTTTGTGTTTACTATTTAAGCTAACACTTAATACGTTATTATGAAAATAATATGATATTTATCGCATTAAATACATTTTTCTATTTAAAATCTATACTATAATATGAATGTAACAGTTCAAATTCTGTACATTGAAGATATGTTGAAAAAAAAATTTCTCGATACTGAAGCTAAAAATGATTTTTTTTTTCATTTTTGTCTGTCTGTCTGTCAGAATCTGGGCCGCGCATAGCGCCGAAACTACTGAACGAATTCAAATGAAACTTGGCATGATTTGAGTTCATACTACGGGGGGAGTTATACTACGGAACATAGGATACTTTTTATCCTGAAATTCAGCACGATTCCCTTGGGAGAGGGGATCAAATTCAAAATTTGTACTTAGTTGTAATTCATCAACGCGTAGTCCGTTTTCATTCATTCTTTTTTTGTTAGAAAGGAGGTACTTTGAAGATGATGGCAATCGCGAACAAGGTCGCGGGTACAGCTAGTACTAAATAAAATCATCATTTTCAAGAAGAATTCCCGTCGGAAATTGATAAAAGGCCAAGTACGTTTGTACGAGTTCTTCGTTTTCAAGTAACTTCCATTGACGTTGGCGTTTTCTGTCACCTGTTGGTTCGTCTCAAGGACGTATATGAGAAGGAATAATTAAAGTTAATGAAGAGTGAGAAGTACTAGACACAGAAGTATCGTTATCTATATGACTCTACGAATTCCTAAACAACAAAACGTAATAACCCAAATTAATCGTATGACGTGCAATTAATTACTGTTTTAGATTTAATAACACATCGATACTGCAGTTGGCCGGTCTTAAGGTCACCGGGTCGAATGCATTGGGTTGAATGACCACTGTGACGCGCCGTACTATTTAGAATTCCTTGCAGTTCGATGACTGACCCTTATCAGCTAGGAATACGTAATATACCAAAACGTATACTAGGATTTTTCTTCTGATAGCAGATATTTTTTACAAAATGTAAAAAACCAGCAACCTGTTTTCATCGTCTATTGCAGCACTCTGTAGTGACTTATGGCGATAAAACCTATTTAAAAACCATCCTTGAAATTTATCCTTCATCCTTGAATCGGCTTAGCTGTCTTGGAGATACATGGTAACAAGTTTGCGCAAGTTTGTGAGGATGGATAGATGCTTGTTACTCTAAAACTAATAAAACTAAAACTAATTAACGGATTTTGATACAACTTTACAGTAAGTGTTAGTATACATCAGAATCAACATATCGGCTACTTTTTATCATGGTACTACGCGGGCGAAACCGTGGGCAGAGCCTAGTAAATCATAAAGTGACTGTGTCAAATTCATACATACAAATGCAGCTGGTTTCTAAATTTCTACAATGAGGCCGTTTCTCATGCATGGTATCAGTTGATAAGCCCGTGCCGAACCCATATCATTTAGTGGTCTGTGGCTTTCCACTTATCAAAATTATTTTCTCGAAGCAACAGAAACCGTTTCTGTGTTTTAAACAGTGAGGGCCGGTTAATATTTATTATCATCCTATTTTTTTGCGCGAAAAAGCATTACGACTTTCACTATCTACGAATTATCACACACAGGTGAATACGATATCAACCCAAGTGTGGTCCTTGTTTTATCTTTGTCCGGTTTAATACTAATCTTATTAGTTCAACGGATTCTCAGATAACCTCATTAGAAGTCTTCAAATTCTCTACGCGAATATGTTTTAATAGCTGGAATTGCTACTTATTCTCGATCAGCAAAAATCGAGCCCTTTGTGGACGTTGGTTATGCTATAACATGTCGGTTTTCTCATGTGATCTTCCGGTTTCACCGCTTTGAGCCGGTCGCAAATGCGCACGTAAGTCACAATGACTAATTGGTGCACCGCTCTCTACTAGATTAGACCCTTTGAATAATATGATTAGAAATAAAGTGGATCTGTTTTATCTATGGATGGAACTACCCTCCTTTATAGTAGGATCGAGAGTCCGAACAATACATGGGAATATGAGGAGCTCAATATGATTTCTTATTTTACCTGGCTTCCTTAGCTGCAAGTACCAGAAACACATAATTCATGTAGAGTTGTTTTAACAGTGGGTTGGCCGGATGGCGGACAGCGGGATAGTAGCAATGTCCAACTACCGGCTCCACGCGCAGCCTCGGCGACGGAACGGACCGGGAGTTTCAATTCCCATTCGCCTCATAGACGCTCTGGAGATACGGGATCTTTTGCATCTGGTCGTGCTGTGCAAGAATGGACGAACACTCAAGTGAGTACATATTTTTTTCGAATCACTGTGTTATCCAACACAGCTTCATATAGATTAGAGAATGCCTCTCGTCCTACTACTTTGCACGGTTATTTCTGCTATGTTCTTCTTACGGAGATGATGACAATTCAATGCCTTGTTTATTTTAACCAAATTTGGGCAAGTATCATGCAGATTTAGCTGAAAGGCCTCCAGATGAGATACCTGATTATGACAAGACATTGGCAATTTCATTACCTACCGTTCAGATTTTCTGCTAACTAGTTAATGTTTATTACAAAACTGACTCGAATTTCGAATTATATAAACACAAATTAGCGTTAATTACAATATTAACAAATGTTCGAATATATTACCCGATTAAAAACGTCATGCTCGTATGAATTAATTGTAATAACGGGGAATTGGGGGCGAACGACTGATAATACGCATAGCAACTGTATTTGGAAAGTGTGCTGGTAAATTTCCTTCAATAATACGATAAAACTAATTACTTGACTGTTTAAATACGTTTGCCATATCGTTCTGGCCCTGTTTATGATTATGGAATACTCCGTATCTTGAAACAAAACAACCAATTTATCTTTCAGTCGTAACTCCGCAAGATTGAATAATACTCTTACGAAGCTTTCTCACATAGTCGTAACTAAACGTTATATACTAGTGAATAATAATTGAATTACGGGTAATAAATGCCAAGGGAAATAGCATTAAGTTTTATTTTTGTCATAATTATAATTACCTTTGTTGCACGCCTATCAATCGAATCATAGGCTAATTAGAAATAAATGACCAGGCAGGCACTTATTTTGCGTACCGAGCATTGCCTCGCCTTTTATTTCCATGCGTTCATGAACCCAACAAAAACTACTTGAATTAATGGTTCTTACAGTCGATTTTCTCACAAGATGGTTCTTATGGCACAAAAACTCACATGTTGTCAGTGAATTGTAGACTTCGTATGAAAAATACAAAGCTTGAGATTTGATCTAAAATCTGAGATAGATCATATATCAAGGTCTTGGCTTTCTATGTCTACATTCTGTGCGGATCCATCTTCAACTTGTGCCTTACTATAAGGCATGCCTCCATGGCATTCAACAATGCATGGCTTAGATGTCGAATCGAAGTAGAATTAAAAAATAAATAAATAATTAATGTTGGTTATTTTTACACAGTATCATCTAGCCCCAAACTAAGCAGAGCTTGTATTATTGAAAAAAAGTAAAAAGAGGATAGGAAGTAATAAACGATAACACATGTTTCGTCCCCACAACACATCAATAATGCTTTGAAAAAGGGTGGCAATGAACACAAAACAAATAAACACAAGAAGGAAGACGCAAGTTAAAGATGATAGCGCTCAAGTGTGGACATAGCTATATGCACGTATTTAAATGATCATTTTAATTTTGCAAAAACAGCAAGTAAAAAAATATAAACGGTCATCTTTTTATGATTGATCCTCTTTTCGTGAGACATAAAATAAATCAATTCAATCGATATTTTAATTTATTTTGAGCTACGCAAAAATAGCAAAGTGTATTTAAAAAAAGTGACCATTTGAAATATATCAATTAGATTCTTAAGTATCAAATAATATTGTCCCACAGCTATATACTGCATCATAAACACCCTTCCTCAACTTTAGCCCTCAGCAAATTTATCTTACAGATGCTCATTCACAACTGGCGAGCAGTGCATTGAGTGGTGGAGGCGACTGAGCGCGGCTATGGCACCCATGAGCTCCATACAAGAGACCTTCGCTGCAGCATACGCGGCCTGGGCTAAGGAACAGCCGCCTTCGTCCGTGCACCGCGCGCTGCTGAAGGCATCTAACTCCGCACACAGGCACTGGTTTGGTCCTGAAGTGAGTTTTGAAACGTCATGGCATTTGAATTAGACGACGCGTCGGCCGGTGGAGTCCTAACCCGGCTATCTGGCACATAAAGAATTGTTTAAGTGCATCATTATTAGACGACCTCTGTGACGCAGTGAGCGAAGGCCCGCCTGAGACGCAGAAGGTTGCGGGTTCAATTCCCGCCACGGGACAAATGTTTGTATCTGCAAATATTTGTCTCGGGTCTGGGTGTTTTCTATGTATAATATGTATGTATTTACAAAAAAAATAATTATATAAGTAGTTTATCAGTCATGTAGTTCCCATAATACAAGCTCTGCTTAGTTTGGGGCTAGATGATGCTGTGTGAAAAATGTCCAGCATTATTATTATTATTTATTTATTATTATTATATCTATAATAATTCCTCAGGTACTAGAATACTGTGCTTTAGTGTTTGGGACGTTAATAATACGCTCCCAGCTAGTAGTCTCTAAGAAATGTTGGAAGTCTTTGAGTGGTCTAAGAACTCTGACACAGAGCTGGATACTAGTTTATACAACAACAAAAAAAAAATCAAAGAAGTCAAAACTACAAAACTTAAAATACAATGTAACTTATGGTGTACACACCATAAGAAAATAAAACTTAATAAAACTACAAAACAAAATAGTCTTAGCGCTTAGAAGTCTTGAATGTTTTATTTGAATTACTCATTTCTGTGACTGGGTTGTTACGACATTTATGTTTATAAATTTTGTTTTAATAACAGAAAATGTTTATAATTTTTGTTTACGACCTAAATACCAAAAACTCATATAAATATGGTGTTTCGTTGTAGTTGGAGAGGCTTGGCTTCACGTCGAAAGGTGCATGGCGGGTGACAGCTGCCAACGCAGAGTTCAAGCTCTGTCCTTCTTACCCACCGCTGCTCGTCGTACCCGCAGCCATCTGCGATGAGGATCTGGATTCCGTCGCTCGGTAAGCGAAGCGAGTCCTACAAATCAAGTCGTTGATCGAGCGAAGCGATATCTCCGTATCAACTTTGACGGATCAGCATTTATAATATGGGTAGGTTATGTTACTGGGAATCATTATGTTTGTCCAAGGATAACTGTTTATTCGCTCTTCATTAACGACTTGTGATAGAGTTAGTGTTAAGCTACTTTGCCTGCTATATACACGCTGCGGCGTGCTATAATCGGAGAACACATATTTAAGACCACAATATTTTACAATTGATAAAATGTGTTTTTTTTTATATACTACTAAAGAGGCAAACAAACTATCAGCTCACCTTACCAGGTACGCAGTTACCGGAGCCTATAGACGATTGCAATACAAGGGGGGCTAGACAAATACCTCACGCTTACATTTCCTTTCACGCTAACGCAAATTTGCCAAGGTAAAACTTGGCAGCTGTCACGTGACGTTTCCGCAGCTAATGTCATTCCCATACAATTCAATCTTTCCGCAGGCGTTAACGTCAACAGAAAGTGGTATTTGTCTAGACCCCAGAGGTATCACCCACGCGTTGCCTCCCTGAGATATCAAGATGAAAGATCTCATGTGTCTGTAATTTCTCCGTCATGTTTCTCTGATGGGTGTCCTTATGAATAAAGTGAAGCGAGATCTCCAAATAAAGTCGTTGATTGAGCGAAGCGATACCTTCATATTAACTTTAATGAATCGACATTTATATGTGAATATGCTAAGTATGTGGGCAACGTCATGTTTGTCCGAGGATAACTTTTAAATCGATGATATTTATTAAAGACGGTGACTGATATTGTTCTAAACTACTTTTCTTGAATCGTGCCAAATATATTTTTTCATTTCATTAATTTAATACTATCATAATTTGTATGTGAATACGTGAGCTTACTCTGTCGGTACGGGGGTTGCTCCGAGTTATCTGAGTCAAAAAGGGGCAGATTTTTTTTTTTTGGATTATAATAACGAGGTCTCAGGTCGGGCTAACTAGTATTACTTCTCTGTATGCATCGACCCACTTAAATTCTAAATCTTACACAAGTTTGTCATCTTTTCTGTCATTTTTAATAGAATACCCACATGTAAGAATCTTCTACTGATGTGTTGGTTAGTGCAATTGAGAATTAGTGATTAGTGGGTTAAGGTTGCCTTTAGAGTACTCTGAAAGATTGAACGGCTATTTAACACTGCATCGCGACAGTGACATGTAAACGATAGCCAAATTAGACCAGACTAGCTAACCTGATTTGCCTCGGAGGACCGACCTCTGTTGCCATTGATGGAATTGCTAATATATATATATTTAGGAAAAAAAATAAAACCATCTTCAAATAACGGGAAGTTAAAGTCTAATACGAAATTTGAGTACCCGATTTTTCATCAAGCAATTGCTAATATATATTTATTTAGGAAAAAATTAAAACCGTGTTCACGGGAAGTTAAAGTCCAATACGAAAATTGAGTCCCCGATTTTTCATCAAGCAATTGCTAATATATATTTATTTAGGAAAAAATTTAAACCGCGTTCAAATAACGGGAAGTTAAAGTCCAATACGAAATTTGAGTCCCCGATTTTTCAGAATTCTTTCATAATACGTATATGGGACTCTTGAAGTATATCCATTCGGTTCACAATTAGCGAAGATATCGCGTAACAAGAACATACAGACGAATGGATAATCTCCTTCTTTTTTGAAGTCAGTTGACAAACTAGATTTCAATTCACAGATGACTAGACATACAGTTACTGATTGTAAAGAAAAAAAAATAACCTATCGTTTTCTTTACAATCAGGTTTTCTTTTGATGCTTAAATTGAGTACTTTATTGAAACTTGTTTATTGATGATTGACGCCAAATCGTTTGAACTTACTACATTAACACCGATCGGTATCGTAAACGGCTGTAATGTTTTCGTTGGGATTTCAATCGAGGAGATATCGATTGATTTTGGCATCTGCTACGCAAATATTATGTTTTGAATGTTGTAATTACCGTTAAGGTCGTCGGGAGTTTCGATACAATGGGTATTGATTCCAGTTTTACGTTCGTTATGAGACAAATAGATTGACATTATTGTACACCAGTAATGCAAGAAACATAAAAAAACGTATAGCTGTGGGAGGATATACTTTTTTGTCTTGATAGGATTTTTTTTTAAATTGGCAAGTTGTATATTTTTCGTTTTTAATTACATTATCCAAAAAAAAACAAAAAGACTGCTTTGTTGTCGCGCTTCTAATTTCGATAGCTTTATTGACTGCAGAGATATAACGCCATCTCTGTGTCGTACTAAGATTTTTTTGCGGTTGTCTGATGGACCTACAATACGCAGGAAGCTTGAGGGACAACGAAATAATTCTGAAATTCGTCAATAGGGGGACCAATAAAAATGTTATTGAAAGCTTTTAAGAACCAAGAAATAAGGTTTTCTATTGCGGACTAATTCGTTTTTATTTGACAATAGAATATTTTTTCACTGTTCGAAGTTTTGCAGACTAATAGTGGCTTGGGACAGGTAGTTGTAATAAACATTCGGCAAACATTTACTTTTCGTAGAAACAACCATACTTTTTGAAAACATACAAATGTCTGGGACAGGGCTTGGACAAAAAAAAGTTGACATATATATTTTGAACCACTTTGGTGTCAGTCAAACAAACGTACGTTCCACCTATTGATAAGCTGTTACCATGGACGCCTAAGGATGTTTACAACACTACCGGCGTGACTCGCGTGTTGCCCACCCTTAAGATTTTGAACTGAAGACCCCTGTATGACTTGAAACCTTGGAAAACTTAAAAGGGGGTGTTAACCGATTCCAAAAACGAAGAAATTTCCCAATTCGTTGGCCATGTATTTATGTGTTGTAAAACATCGCTTTACAGGTTTAGAGCGATGCGACGGATACCAGCCGTGGTGTGGCGTCACCGCGGTAACGGTGCCGTCATCGCGCGTTCCTCCCAACCCGAAGTGGGCTGGCTCGGCTGGCGCTCCAGTGAGGACGAGAGGCTACTTGCCGCACTGGGGTCCGCCTGTGGCACCGACCCTGGTCTGGCACCGCCCACTAACAAGGTACATACAACATCCACTGCAACTGGCGCAGCCAACTGATTTCAATCCTACGAGGTAATTCGATAAATTACCTGTGGCGCAGTGGGCGAAGGCCCGCCTGAGACGTAGGTTGCCGGTTCGATTCCCGCCGCAGGGAAAATGTTTGCATTAATTGCAAACATTCGTCTCGAGTTTCCTTTTGGTATTTTCTATGTTTAATTTGTATGTATGTATTATCAAAAAAGAAGTATATAAGTTTGGGGCTAGATGATGCTGTTGAAAGATGTCCAGCATTATATTTTTTCTTTATTTTTTTGTATCCATTCCAGCAAATGAAACTGCTGATAGTAGACGCGCGTTCGTACGCATCAGCCGTCACCAACAGAGCGAGGGGCGGAGGCTGCGAGTGCGCTCAGTACTATCCCAACGCGGACATCCAGTTCATGTCTATGCCGAATATACACCACGTCAGAAGAAGCTTCCAACAGATGCGAGCGTTAGCGGCCGAACCCAGCGACCAAACCAAGTAAGTTTTGCTTACTTATTTATTTTCGCCTTTGTCTTTGGATTTTGAAAGTTCCCTAATCATAATCACCTTTGCAGTAAGTGTGTAACTTTTTAATTTGCGTTGTTTTTACAAGTACCTACAAGTACGAGTACCTACTACAATCAACTAATGCTACTCTCAGATAATTAAGTCTAATAAATAGACAAAAAAGCAACTAGTCAAAACATACACCCCTCCCCCCATACAATAAACGCTGAAAAATGTATTTATTTTCTAATGGATAATTGTTAAAATTATTTGGTTATACAGAACCCTTAGGGTATGAGTGCAACTCGCGCTTGGCCGTTTTTTAAAATAACATGGGCATTGCTGTTGCGTTGCCTCCCCTAAGACAAGGCCATTTTCCTCCGAAGCAGCTTAAACTATTGAAATGCGGTGCATCGCAATAGATTTTTCAGTCTTCGGGGAAAGTTCTTTGAATATCGCTTTAATCGCTACCTACATGGGCGCTGCAGCGAATAATGAAATACCGAGTCAGAGGTTTTTATTTTTGTAAAAATTTACTTAAATCCACACACAAGTTGCGAAGGCATGTGTTGGAGATTCCTTTATGCGTTTATCTCGATTTGGGAATCTGCCAAAAGTTCTACTTAAGGTTAATAAATAGATAGACATCAAGAGCTTATTTACGTGGACTTTGAACTCTGGCGTTAGTACTGGGAATCCTAGTTTCAAATTAGTGCTCATTATTAATAGCTGTGTGCGAGCCATTCTTGTCAGATATTCAGAATTTACATCTTAAGAGATAGTTTGCTTTTTTTTACTTGTCGATTTAAGAATGCGTTTGAGGTTATTAATTTTTAGCAGTGGCGGCAGAAGCCAGTATATGCATTTGGCTTAAGAGGTTGGTTGTAGGTTACCATTCATCTCTAAAGGGCTCTAAAAAACCCGGCGTGGGATATATGTTTGTAAGATTTTTTTTTTTTTTTCAAACAGGTTGGTTTGCGATGTCTACACTAAGTGCGAGACTTGTGCTGTAGACATCGTGTTACCTTCCGTTGACTTGGACTTTTTGGTAGCCGTGCCTTTTTTAACATTTATTTGTCTTGTGTTGGGGGTTTTCTATGTATATAATGTACGTATTTACAAAAAAATATATTTATGTAGTATAATATGTAGTCATGGAGTTCCCATAACATTAGCTTTGCTTACTTTGGGGCTAGATAATGAAGAGTGAAGAAATGTCCAGCATTTATGTTTCAGATTTGAAACTTAAATGCTTTTATTCAAAATCGCTCGCTAACATTAGCAGCGTGCTAAAAGTTGTCTGCCTCTATTCTTTGTCTTGTGTTCGTAAAGGAGAGGGTCAGAGCGACCTGGGGGTCTAGACAAATACCACTTTCTATTGTCGTTAACGCCTGCGGAAAGATTAATTAGTATGGAAATGACATTAGCTGCGGAAATGTCACGTGACAGCTGCCAAGTTTTACCTTGAAAAGTTTGCGTTAGCGTGAGAGGAAAAGGAAGCGTGAGGTATTTTTCTAGCACCCCTGCTAAGTTAGTGAGTGATTATGAATAAGTGGGTTAATATACAGTGATGTTGTCAGCTGGCACAGCAACCTGGAGCGCACTCTGTGGCTGCAGTACGTGTCGGGCATCGCGCGCGCGGCCGGCGTGGTGTGCCGCGCCGTGCTGGCGGCCCGGCCCGTGCTGGTGCACTGCTCCGACGGCTGGGACAGGACGCCGCAGATCGTAGCCGCCGCGCAGCTGCTGCTCGACCCGCATTACAGGACGCTAGAGGTACGTCCTCATATACAGGGTGTGGCGTGATGAAAGTATACATCCAGATGCCGCACTGAGTCGACGGCTCAGATCAGAAGAACGCGAATTTTGATACGCGCGGAAAATAAGTTAAAATTGCGTATTGATGATCGTGCAGACTGACTTCTTGGAACCTATGATCCATCGAGTGGGGAAGCCTTCCATCTCTGCGTCGCACGATTCTAAGTCGCAATTCAAGAAACTTTGTCCCGCATTTCTCTGGTTTAAGAATTTATTGTCATAAGAATTTATAATTCACTTAAATGATAACTTATAGCTAACAAAACATTGCGTAGGTACTTAAATAGTTGCATAAGCGAGCGTGCGTTATAGACTAATTTGGTATAGGTAAGCATAAGTGACAAAACCAATTATTATTAAGTTAAGCAAGTTTGGTTGCTGAGATCTATGTCAGCCACTTTAGTTATAAGGTTTTTATCACGTAATCAAACTCCGAGCAAAGTTCTTACCATAGCTCGATGTGCGACCTTGACCTCTTATATAGATGAGGTTAATGGTTGGCAACCAAGTCTCTGTGCGAAATCATCAATATGCCAAATTATATTTCTTGAATTCCTGCTTCTGTTTACAGGGTTTCCGTATACTGATCGAGCGTGAATGGCTGGACTTCGGGCACAAGTTCGCCGATCGGTGCGGGCATCAATTCGGCCCGGAGGAGCCCAACGAACGCTCGCCGATCTTCCTGCAATGGCTGGACTGGGTGCACCAGATGGCGCTGCAATACCCTTGCAGCTTTGAATTCAACGAGGCTTATCTGGTTAGTACAAAGCAGAAGATACTTTATCAGACGGTAAGGGTGCCGATAAAAATGACAGGCATATGAGACTTTTCACACGTTATGTCTCGGGGTCGGTGACGTGCGAGTGACACCTCTGGTGTTGGAAGCGTCCATAGATTACTGTAACTGTTTACCAACAGGTGGGTTGTAGGCTTGTTTGCTACTTTAGTTGTATATAAAAAAACTATGGCCCAAGATAAAATAACAGCGTACAAAACGTTTCTTACTATATCTAAAAGGTTTCCAGTTTTTAGGGTTCTGAAATAAATTTTAACGAATTTTGAAACACCCAACTCGTGAATATATTTGCAATCTAGTATATAATACTACTCTGTATTATTTATACAACAATACGCCCTTCAGTTTAGCAGTGTTCAATGTTTCTGTTAAGTGATCTTTTGATACCCAAGATATAGATATCCGTAACTAGTATCCTATTTATATATTATATCTGCATTGTGAATTTATAGTATTCTTCTTCTTTGGTAATATATATTTTTTTTTATCTGCAATGGTTTTGTCTCTGTAGATAAAGTTGGGGACACACGTACACTCGTGTATGTTTGGCACCTTCCTTTGCAATACGCCGCGTGAGAGAGGCGAGGCGAGGCTGGGCGATACATCTGCCCACGTATGGCATTTACTGCGTGCGCCTGCTTACAGAAACCACCTGTACCAACCACATCAACAAGACCAAGTAAGATTATGTGTTATTCGACCAGCGGAAACTCTACCTAATGTAATTATTACGGTTTGTTAATTAATAAATAAAATAATAAATAATGCTGGACATTTTCACACAGCATCATCTAGCCCCAAACTAAGCAGTGCTTGTATTATGGGAACTACATGACTGATATACTACTTATATATATATGTTTTTTTTGTAAACACATACATATTATACATAGAAAACACCCAGACCAGAGACAAATATTCGCAGATGATAAAAACATTTGTCTCGCGGCGGGAATCGAACCCGCAACCATCTGCGTCTCAGGCGGGCCTTTGCCCATTGCACTACAGAGGTCGTCAATTACAAGGTAATATCCCAAAAATTAATCTCAGCGGGACTCGGGAAAGCAGAGTAACACCTCTCATCAATTTTACCAAGGGCGCCTTCAAATTAGGCGCTTATAGAAGACGCGCGTCTGTAGTACTTTAGTAATTAGCTGAAAAAGTGGCGTGCGCGTGTCAAGACAGTTGCTCTACGGCACTTTCTAGATAATGTATGAAAATTTGTAGTGGTGTGGCTGCCGCGCCAAACCTTCAAGAATAGGGCTATCAAATGCTACAAGATTTTTTACAAACGCAACTAGCGTCTAACACAGAAACAAACAAACTCATAATAAAGCTAGAGATATATTTGTATATTTGTCTCGGGTCTGGGTGTTTTCTATATATAATAAGTATGTATTTATAAAAAAAAAACGTATATAATTAGTATATCAGTCATGTAGTTCCCATAATACAAGCTCTGCTTAGTTTGGAGCTAGATGATACTGTGTGAAAAATGTCCAGCATTATTTATTTATTTATTTTATTAGTATAGATTAGTATAATGAAAAGAAAAAGAGAAAGCTGGAGGACTTCTTTGACAGCTATGAATGTTGTAAGCAATAGAACCGCCCATTGCATTCCCGCGATTAGCTGTTTGAAATTGTAAGCAACATATTATGTGGTGTACAAAAAAGAGTTATCTATCTAATGTTGTTGCACAGGTGCTGTGGCCGGACTACAGCGTCCGTTCCATCCAAGTTTGGGCGAGCATGTTCGGTAGCGAGCGAGGGGAGACCACAGACGAAATAGACGAGCCGCGACTGCAACAAGACCTGCCCAGAACTCAGCACACCAGCGGTAAATACATTCATTTAAGGCCCCGTGATCTGCTTCAGATCTACAGGGTGTTCCGGAAAATGCTAAGCCTTTTACTTTAAGGGGTTTCAGGGCTTTTGGAGTTTGCCATTTTAAGAGGGGGTAACGGGGGGGTGAATGTTTGTATGGGAGTATCGGTTTTTTAAATGTAGGAAAATTTAAATTGTGGCTACTCATCATAAATAAGTACGTGTTTCAGGGTTTTTGGATTTTCACATTTTCAAGTTTGTGTGGGAGTATGGGTTTTTTTAATACAATCTTGTGCGAATCCGCTGGCGACAGTTAGTAAATAAATAAACGTCCAACAGACACATACATAGTCCTGATCCCATAATAGAATTACCTGTGTCAACATAAGGAACTAAGAGTACCGTAATACCACAACACCAGGACCCGGAACAATATCTGCAGAACATACAAAAAATGGCTCTGCAGTGGGAATCAAACCCGCACCTCTTGCAGCTGATTACTCGCCCTTCACACCATCAAAGTCGTCAAAAGTGCCTCAGAGATGATCGCGTATACTAGGATGGATGGTTTTCATGCATCTCTGATTGATGAGTAAAGTTCGTGGCAGTCAAAACAGTTGCGGAGAGGTGTACCTCACCTATTTGGAGACGTTTTGTACGGAGGGTGGTCAATCAGTAAAACCAATATGATCTTATTGTTTGTTCATCTCCCGTCACAGAATGTCTCTATGTACATATCATCATTTACCATCGCATAATTTACTAACAAATAGTCTTAAGTATCTACTAACAAAATGGATTATGTTGTCTGAAAAATAAACTTTTGATTTTGATTTGATAAGGGCCATTTAATGACTTACACTAAAATATAGAAAGTTAACTAACACGATTATTTTCCGCAGGATTAATGACAAAAACGAGATCGTGCGACAACTTAGTGAACGAAGGCGAGAAGCGGACCACTCAGCGGAGATGTAGCGATCCAAGCATTGCACCTGACCTTATGTAAGTCAAATCAATTATTACTCATACTTTTAATACCTCTTTCTTTATTCTTTATTGGACACACAAATAAAAACTTACAAAATGGCAGAATTAAATGACATGTACAAAGGCGAGCTTAACCCTAAAAAGAATTTTCTTCTAGCAAACCTTGAGCTAAAGAAAAGTAATTAAAGAGGTAGGATCGTAGAAAGAAAATAATACTTTAGTTACTTAAACTACAAATTAATAATATTTACAATATTTTAAAATTCATAATATTTATATTATATGTCGACCTCTATAGCTCAGTGGGCGTAGGCTCGCCTGAGACGCAGGTTGCGGGTTCGATTCGCCGCGGGATAAACGTTTGTATCATGTGTAAATGTTTGTCTCGGGTATATCTATGCAAAATATAAAATATATATATATATAAGTAGTGTATCAGTCATGTAGTTCCCATAATACAAGCTCTGCTTAGTTTGGGGCTAGATGATGCTGTGTGGAAAATGTCACATACTACGCTAAAAATGTGACTACTCATATTTGTTTTTTGTAAATACATAATATTATACATAGAGAATACCTTAAATAACTTTATAAGAATATTTATCCATACAACTATGTAATAGTAGGTATATATACAAAAAGATCAGATGAAACAGCTAGATAGGTTAACAGATCCAGAACACTACCAGACGGAAGCGTTCCCAAAATGCTGGCTGAATCGCCACGCTGAATGGCAATGCTAATGAGTTGACCAATAAGAACCTGCTCTCAGTTTACGCGTCGCTTCGACCAGCAGCCCTGAAATAAGTAATTTAGTTCTAACAGTATAAAATTTTGTATTTAATGTTGCTATAGGAAACTATCGATGGTTGTGACGGAATGCGAGTCGAGGCGAGAATGCAGATCAGCGCTAACGGATAGCTGCGTCGACGAATTACCGCTGCTGCAGAGGCCCATCGACCCCACATCGGATCAGGTAAACTATAACAACTAATAATTCAGATTTTATTCATTTCACCATTATTAAGTACTTAAGATAGTCAATAATGAGGTTTCACCTTCATTCCTTAGTATTTCCCTCAGGTGGACGGACTGCACCCGGACCATTTCGAAAGTCCGCGCCCGCCTCGCGACCTGACCAGCGGCTCGAGCTCGCTGGAACGCGAACTGTGCCCCGCTACCATCGCAGCTGACGTCACCGACGTGGTTGAGGTCACCGATGTGGTTGACGGCACAGACGTGGTTGACGTCACCGACTTGGAGCTGGCCGTCGCTCCCGCGCTCGACGTGAACGGTGTCACGCGACGGACGGTCTCGATCGACGTAGACACGCCGGATGAGCAGCCGGTGTTCGTGTGCGATCCGTACACGGATGTGATCAGTATTGCCGAGGTCAGTTACTGTTGTATTACTAGTACGATATATAGGCATCTATGGTTTTAGTTCTCACTGACGTTATTGACTCATCGATCACTGACGGTACTGACTCGTCGATCACTGAAGTTACTGACTCGTCGATCACTGACTTTACTGTCAGTAACGTCAGTGACGTTACTGACTTGTTGATCTCTGACGTTACTGACTTGTCGATCACTGACGGTACTGACTCGTCGATCACTGACGGTACTGACTCTTCGATCACTGACGGTACTGACTCGTCGATCACTGAAGTTACTGACTCGTCTATCACTGACGTTACTGACTCGTCGATCACTGACGTTGCTGACTCGTCGATCACTCACGTTACTGACTCGTCGATCACTGAAGTTACTGATTCGTCGATCAGTCATTACTGACTGATCGACCGACCTTACGTCACTGACGTTTTTATCGGGTCCGTCATTGGCGTCTTAGTTGCAGCCATCACTGATTTTTTGTTGCAGACGTCACTGACGTTATGCTGCATTCACACTACGACCAGTCAAACCATTCAATGGAATGAAAAGAGTGAACAACATACATGGACTTTTGAATGTTTTCAACAAAAGAGTTCACTCCTTTCAATTAATTAAATGCCTTTTACTTTTACTAGTAAAACTAAAAAGGCAACGGGTACTTTTATAGCACCATTACGTTATTGAGTCGTACATTGACGTTATCAATCATTATAAATCCACCTTTATGAATGGCAGGTGGCCCGCGAATCCGCCCGCACTCGCAACATCAGCATCACATGGCGCTCAATATCCGAATCATCCAATCAGTCTTCCACATTCGATATCGGCGACGCGCAACGCGACGCCTCTCTGCCCGCTTCGCGAGCCAACTCGCACGAGGCCTCGCCCCAAGACAACGGCAACACCACCGACGGAGACATAGTCAACCATAGAGTGAACGGTGTGAATGGAGTGAACGGGATGAACGGACTCAACGGCATGCTGAACGGGATCGAGGAAGTCACGACTAAGTTCTTGGATGTTGAGCTCAACGGTGAGTGGGTTTTATTTTTGATCTATTGCAGTGCAGTTTGATTGTCTGGGCACGCGCATTATTCACTCCGCAGTTTAGTAAGATACGAAAATATGCCTCTATATTATATAAAATTATGTACTAGCCTATAAAATACAGTATTTATCTATCTATACTAATGTATAAGCTGAAGAGTTTTTTTGTTTGAACGCGTTAATCTCTGGAACCAGTCGGATTTGAAAAGTTATTTTTGCATTCGATAGCCCAATTCTTAAAAGTTTATAGGCTATTTAACATCAAGATACGACATAGGAGCCGAGCAAAAAGATGTCAGAAAGAAAGCTAAGCGAAAACGGGCGGACGATGCGACTTTGTGGGTCGGGGCCAAAGGCGGAGCCAAATAGATAGATGGATAGGAAATACTTTATTACACAAGACAAAACAAGTACGTGGGCGAACTTAATGCTAATTAGCATCTTTGTGTAATGAAGTGTAAGGCGGTAGATTTCCTCTGTATATGTATCTATATGTACTGTAAAATGTTGTTATGCAAAATAAAGAGTTTATCTTTCTATCTATCTTACTATAATAAGAATGTTACAGGTCAAATTCTGTACGTTGAAAATATTTGTATTTTTTTTTTGATAGCACTATAATCGATACTTTATTTTTTTTCATTTTTGTCTGTCTGTCTGTCAGAGTCTGGGCCGCGCATAGCGTCGAAACTACTGAACGAATTCAAATGAAACTTAGCATGATTTGAGTTCACACTACAGGGTAGGACATGGGATACTTTTTATCCCGAAATAGCACGGTTCCCTTTGGAGAGGGGATTAAATTCAAAATTTGTAATTCATTAACGCGTAGTCCGATTTCATTCGTTCTTTTTTGATAGAAAGGAGGTACTTTAAATATTGATGGCAATCGCGAACGAAGTCGCGGGTACAGTTAGTCTATAATATGTGTGTAGATTATAATGTAATCTCGTTTGATGGCAGGCGCTGGCACGTCGAGCAGCCTCAGCTCCGAGAGCGAGGGCGAGGCGGGCGCGGCTCCGCGCAGGACCGCGCACGTGCGGGCTCGCGGCTCTCAGCTCACGCTGTGCCCCGCCTCGCCCAGGCGCCTCGCGTGCTGCCACTGCGCGAGGAGACCCAGCACCACCAGTCAGTATTACCATACTAGTGTGTTATCAGCTAGGGTGTATTGACAAAATTAAATCTACACCGAAATAAACTACTTACATAATTAGGACAAACACAAAACTATACAGCTACAACACTATCGCGCAATAATCACTTCACTGATCACTGAATATCGTTTCCGAATCACTCCGATTTGTTCGCATTCTAAGCTTGAACTGAACTCCTGGTCGCGTGGCTCGTTTATATAATATGCTAAAGGGATTTGGTGACCAAATTAATGTTAAGATTCTTTCAGTATCGCTTTATACGGAGGAGTTGACTCTGAGTTTTTGTTTGCAGGTGGTATAGAGACATCTGGCGACTCCGCGGGCAGTGCGGGTGCGTGCTGGTGCGGCGTGTGCGGGTGCGCGGTGGGCGGAGCGGTAGGCGGGGCGGGGAGCGGAGCGGGGGGCGGCGCGGGGAGCGGGGCGCGCGCGCGCTGCGTCTGCGGCGCAGCCTCGCCTGCGCGCGCAGATTCGATCGACGGCCTGCCGCCCGCCGCCGACCCTCTACAGGCCAGGCTGCATCAGATCATACTCTACCAGCGGGTAAGCATCAGCTGTTACGCCCGCTATACAGTCATATATAATTAATACTTGTTAATTCATTCATTTTCTACTTTGTAAAGCTACACGGAACTAAGTGTTCAAAGGTGTCCCAATATTTAAAATAAATGAACTATAAGAAACATTTGCCCCAATGCTATTCATCATATTAGGACGTGTGTCATTGGTGGTGAGTCTCTTCAGGGGTAGGTACAAAGTTCATTTTATGGGTACTAAATACTAACGGTTCACTGATGAACTCAGGAAAAAGTGTCAAAATTTTAAAATTACAGTTAAATTAAGACCATGAAGTTTTCTGGAGACCCCGTTACCCCCGTATAGTGCGAAGGAGTTCATCCTCTAGTAAATAGTTGAAAATTTTTGTGTTATAACTTTATTACAGAAAGTAGTAGAAGAATTAAGCGTTCAGCTGCGGGAAGCACGCGAGGCGCTGCGGCTGTCTTCGCCGGCGCCCACCGCGACTTCGCCCCTCGCCTCGCCTCACAACAACACCTCGGCAGCTCCCACAAACAACAAGGTAAGCCACAACATCGCAGACCAACGAACCAATTATATACCTACGAAGAGTGTACATACAATACACAGATGGCCATCGTAGTGTCCAGATCGCGCAAGTGGAGTTTTAACGCAACCTGAACATAACAACTGTCGGTCCTAGGACACCGGGCAAGTGGTTCAGATAGATCAGCTCGGTGGAAGATCTTCTCCTTGCAAAAGAAAGACACACCACCAACAGTGTTCTCCATAGAAATAACGATTTTTCTTGATTTATAAACTCGTGAATTCTGTGGGGAATCGGGACCGTTTGTGTCCTTAAAATTATTTCTCGGCGTATGGTCGAAGCAACTCGTGACTCAGTTGGCCGCAGTGCACACTGAATGGCACCATTTCGACCATTTTGGAAAAATCCAAGTCTATATAACCTCCATATACCGGCTTCCCACAATCTAAGATGTCATCGATCCACAGAGCGTCTCCTACACGGTGTCGCGTCGTGCGGTTCATGGTCGCCATTCGAGAACATGTATTTCCCAGCGGTCAAGTCTTCATAACTTACAGAAAAACAGCGTCGGCAGTGTGGGCAGCGCTTGCAGCGGTAGCGGGAGCGTCAGCAGCAGCGGGAGCGGGTCCGCCTCGGAGGTGGAAGTGGGCGAGGAGGCGAGGGGCGTAGTCTGGCTGCCGGACAGCGCTGCGCCGAGGTGTCAGCACTGCCATCACCACTTCTGGCTAGCGCGTCGCAGGCACCACTGCAGGTAACTCATCCATAGCTCTATGCTAACAGCAGCGTGGGCAAGCGCTTGCAGCGGTAGTCGAAGGTAGGCATTGCTGCTACAAACAAGCACCGAAGAGGAGTAACCCGAGTTTAAATAAATAAATACAAACCGTGGTATTGCAAGCAGCGTTAATTTGTCAAAACAAACCTTAATCCAAATTATCGCAGTTTAGTAACCTTTTTGATGATTACATTCAAAACTTATACCATGTAGACTGAGGAGGATGTGGCAGAGACTGGTCCATGGGGTAATACACTGCAGTTGCACCACCACAAACGAAGTCGGCAAGAGCTCATCTATCCATGCTCTCCTGAAGGAGAGCAACTTTTATACAACAACTCCCACAAGGTTATACTTGCTGTCTTTAACCCACAGTCCTTCTCCGCTATTTCAAGGAGTTGGGTTAGTTAGGGTCTGTTTAGAAGGGAGATAACGCACAATACAACCCAATGCGGGACCACAGTGCAGATCTTAGTTCTCCCCCACTTAGAATTAGGTTTAGATTAGGCTATACCACATACTTTGCTATCCTCGTACTGACGTTTCGTTGACCATTCCAAGATGTTTCCTTTCATGTGTATAAGCGGAATGGTCATGAGTATGTCCTAAAAATACCTATTCCTTTGCCTTGTTACAGACGCTGCGGCGGCATATTCTGCAGCTCCTGTTCTGAGATGAGCCCGTGGGGAGATTGCGGTGCCGTGCGCGTTTGCCGGCGGTGCCGCGCGCTGCGGTGACGTCACAGCCCCGCCGCCTCCCACCGCCCCCGCGAACCATCCCCGCTCAGGCATGATACGAGACCAACTCTCCAACACTGGCCTACAGAGAGAAGTCGCTCAGTGCTCTGTAAAGCCCGAACCCTTGAAAGATGGACGGCAAACTGAAACACTTGGTAGAGAAAAGTCGCTCAGTGGTATGTGGAAAGCCCTAACATCTTGATAGACGGCAAATTGTCATTCGCTCGTATACGGAGAAAAGTCGTTCAAGCTCTGTTAAGCCCAAACTCTTGATAGATGGACATGAAACTGACAAACACTACAGAGAGGAATCGTTCAGTAGTATGTGCAAAACCGTATAGCCTTGATAGACGGCAAATTATCCGAAACGTACGAAAATAATGATACTATCAGTCACAGTCAAGCAATTCGTGTACGGAGCCAAATTTACCTTCAAGAACAACTGTCAAGCCGAAAAACAGTTTTTAATCAAGCTGTGAAATATCTCTGTACAGTCGAAACAATTCCGTGTGAAACCCAAACTATGTAAAATGATCTTATTACTTTGTGATCTTGAAGCCTGTCAAACTGTGTGGTCTAATCTCTTATAAACTGCCATGGGACTTGATTGAACAACTCGTGTATGGACTTGTGTCATTCGCTGATAGAACGTGACTGTACCTTTGCAGACATTTGTCAAGAAGGGTCCAAGCCGACACTATATGAACTGCGTTGAGTATAAAGTGGAAGAAAAATCGTCCCTAATATCCGTCGGTATATCTCGCGTTTCTATCACCGTTTTCGTTCCTTGATATACAATAACTGTGACACTGCTGTTAATACTAAAATATGTTATATCGAAAAAACTTGTAAGTATATATATTAATACAGATAAACAATAGCGCTTTCAACATAGAAAAGTATAACATAGCACAAAACAAATTGTGATATATCAATCCTCTTACAAGCAATAAACTTAAATAAATATAGTTATTTAGCCTTATAAACTCTATATTTTAAAAAGATATACGTTTATATAGTACAAAGTATGATTAATGGATTATATTAGCTAATATCCGGATGTAATGGCCAAATGATTTATATGTTTATGTGTGGTATAGATTCTATAACAGAGATACAACATTTATAATCGAAAGTTTTACCAAAGCGAAGCTCCTCGTGCCATATCAGGCGATAATGGCTCGCGCGTGGGAGTTTCGTTTCTATACCTATCTTTTAATTCAATGGCCTTACCATGTAGTGCTAATATAATAGATATTAGTTCGGCAGTGTCACGACAATTTGTACTATAAAACGTTGATGTTATGGTTTCATATCGAATTGTCATCAAAGTTTTAAGTAAAACTGTTTAGACTACATTTCAAACCATTATAAAACTATCATTAATGTTGACTCTGGCAATGCCAATGCATTTTCAGACATTTCAAAGTGCTACAGATTGAGGAAGAGACAAATGAAATTGCCTAGCACGTGCTTATGATGAACATAATCCCTGCTACTCTATACCACACGTGTTTTAGAGCGCCCATTTATTTTTCTCAGTCTAAACAGTTTTAGCTTCTCATACTAGTCATACCGCTTATACTAACTCGTTTTATAATTTCAATTCATTTATGTTTGTTAGTATAAAACTTAATAGATTTTCTGCATAATTTCAATTGAACTCTATAACGTTGATTTAAAGATTTTCAAAATCAAATGCGTAAACGCGAATGCTAAGTTGACATACTGTCTCTGTCTTATTGCCAAAGTGGAAAGGAGATAGTGTTATTATGAACCCTCAGAGTGAAATTAAACTGGCTATGGAACTATTAACTAAAGGGTTTATCAATCATAGCTTCCGACAAACGCCACTTGCCTATAGAAACGGCTGTATTCTATTGCCATTTCTTTGCTCATTGAAATACGTGAGATACGAAATTCTCAAAGGTGAGATAATGGTGCGTTCAGTGTGTTCAGTCTGACGTTACTCAGTGATTTTTCGATAATATACAAAGGTTCATTCTTTTCATTCAACGTTCTGTCAATTTGATGATATTCGGACCGTGTTGTCTGCAGTGTGGGAACAGGATTACTGTTTTTACTTGTTCTTTAGTTTGTTTAATGTTACTCTGAGGGTGAACCTTCGAGTCTAGTCTTTCGTGGTTTGTGGCGGGCGGGCCGGTTTTATGAAGGTAGTTAGGCAAATATACAAAGGCTGATTTAAACGTAATATTTAATTGTTTTACCGTAGATTTTGTTCGTGATTTTCAAGACAATTCAAAAGAATTTTCTATCTGTGGAAGGATGAAGTTACTTTTAATACAATTGCAATTCTGATTTCGAACGAATTATGTAAATGTTGTCTCTGAATAGTTTTTTCCGTGAAAGAAATCTACAAAATCAAGTAAGTAAAAATATTAAAAAAAAAGGTTGTAAAAACTGGCCCCTTTGTAAAGCGGTAAACAGACAACGCGAGACTATTTGTATAATAAACTTGTTACTATTATTTTTCTTTTATTAGTTTGTATTATAGTGTTTTGTTCTTTATTTTTGTATAGCAAAGTTTTGTTTCACACTCGGTCCTACTGACGCTGAGTGAATGAGGTATATCTGTCGTCGGAGTTTCGAATCTGTGAGCGTTGTAATAAGACTTAATTTTGTATATTCGACATATTTCCAATAATTTAAAATGTATGAAATACATTTTTCTTTACTATTAATGTATGGGATGTACGACTGAATTCGCTTGTGAGTAATGTCTTCAACTTGAGAGCCGTAGCTTTATTTGCGTTGATACATTGATCGAACTAAATTTTGCATTCGGACTATTCTACTAAGTCTTCGTCAGGCCAATGGTATGTGTATGATACTATTGGTCATATTTTAGTTCTTGAATATTAAAATAAACCTGCGCTGCGTGGGATTGGCCCTAGATAATTTATCAAACAATCAATCTCGCGTATAGCGATTGCGCTAATATAGTATGGGAATCCTTTGTTAATCGCTTTCATTTATATACAAGCTTTTCGTGAGATATCTATTGTCTAGCTGTTAGGGCTATTGACTATTGGCCAATACAACTTGTGACTTAGCAGATAGTTCCGATGTGGAAATGCGATGAGTTTGTATTTTATTTGTGATATTGAGGATAATTTTGTAATTAAGAGTTTAACGTTGTTACAAGTTAAATTATACGGCTCGGTTTGGTTAATTTAAAAAAAACGAATAAGCCTTTGTAACAAATACAGTTAACTTGCTTCCAATACAACGGACCTAATAGCTCTACTTATTTATGTTTACAGATTGGTAGCGTTTATTTATACCTTAGACCCAACAAAATGTTGAAATCAATGATGCTATATTTTTACTGATGCCTCGAATGAAGCTTGAGATGAGCTGCGGGGCTATTGCGATGATAGCCGTCATCATCTTCAATTATTTTTATTGGGCGTCAAGTTTTTTTATTGATGGAATTTGGCATTCACTTACCATTTGAGTCTATAAAGAGTCTAGTGTTATAATAATAATTGAAATCGATGACGTCATCAGAACAGTCCCGCACATAGTACCTACGTTCGCAAGAAATTCTGAACTTTAGGTAGGTAAAGATGAAGCATCAATGGTAGGTTACAGATTATTTCTGAGTTTAGGAGACTGGTCCATCTTATTTATGTAAAGATTTATAAGTTATTTTATAAACGAGGGATTGTTGTTAACTGCATATATATTTTATAACTGAATGTACGCGTGTTCCATTGTCGAAGTGCAAACGTTTGTGACCAATGAATATTGTGACACGATGTGAAATAAAGCATTATTTAGTTTTATGAAACTTGGATTTTATTTTATACTTACCTATACTTATAAAAATTAATGATAGTTTTAAAAAAATGGAGAGCTCAATATAAATAAGGGCCCGGCCAAACTGACGCGGTGTCGACCAAAGGAAATGGTTGTCAAAAGTTCGCGTGAATGTGCAGTTAGAACGGGCCTTAGGATAAATTAAGTCCAGGTGAAGTATTTTGACATTAACTTTATTTGCACAAATTAATGAGTGCACTTTCCTTTGGTAATGACTAGAGGGTAAATTAAAATCATTATGATTAATTATATTCTAGTAAGTACATTTCATCAGTATATGAATATATTCATATACTGATGAAATGTTATTTCGGATTTGAAAATCCGAAATAACAGAACAAACAAAATGCAAATAGCATTTTAGATAAAAAATATCTAAAAAAAAAAAGGAATCTTACATAACGTTAAACATGAAACATGTAGGAACCAAATCTTAAAAATAATTAACAAGAAGTAAATGCTACTAATACTTTATAAGTAAATACTGACAACAGGAATTAAAAGGTAAAAGGAATATATTTTTTTACTATATTATTTACGAAACACATACGAGAAACCTAATAATATAATCACTGTCTCTCGTAAATATTACGCATTTAAACTACTGTAAAATTATCTATCGTTCAATATAATCCCAGTGCGGTTTAGGCCGTAATTTGAACTATGGGTAAGGTATTCGTTGCCTTTAAATTCATAATTATATTATAAATAATTAATCCTTCAAACTAAATACATACCTACTATCGTTTTACAAAAACATACTTAGTATAAAAGGACTAGAAAATTAGACTAAAGTTACAACAAGGAACAATCATTAACTTCTAGTTTAAAATCTGGGTATGGGAAGAAAAGTCTTGCTTGACACATGAACAGTTTCAGATAGCTGAGAATCTGAACGGACGCACTGCGTGGATTGAAAACACGGTATCTGCGGCTAGACGAAGAGACAAATTATTGAATAGGAACTTATGGCAGAAAAAAATCTGATTTGCATTAATTCTGGTTTTGGAATAAGTATATTGTTCTTCATATTGTATAAACGGGAATTTTTACGTACTGCACTATCGGTGAAGGCACCGACTAAGTTTCGACTCATTCCGAGAGTCTTCATTAGGGTGAGTGGTTGCGACTTTCTCCTTCCCCGTCACGCCGTGCACTACTTATATTATATTGTTCTTTATTTATAATTTCGAGCAGTTTGGACGGGCCTTCCTATTTTGAGGCATTCGTTTTCGTGCAACGTTTCTTACGAAATGTTATGCGAGAGGCCTATAATACCTAACATAATGCTTACCACTAAAGGTACAATTTCAACACAACGCGACAGCGCCCGACCTATTAATTAAATCGACAGCTATTTACCATCGTCTACGGGCTGCGGTTCCCATCGGTAGCTGGCACTGGGTCGAAATCACACCTTTGAATATAGATTAACCAGAAACCGCGCGCCATTCAAACAATACGAGGCGTTATAAAGCTAAAAACACACTGCATTCCCCGCGCGGCCATACTTTCCATCTGCAAAATCTCGCGAATATTTTCAATTTTTTTTGGTGAAATTTGTAATAATAATTAGATATACTATTGTTAGCAGGGTCTAGTATAAAGACTAGTATAAGGCAGTCCAAATGTGTGGCACGTGCGACGCGCCTTTTGATTTATCTATATTCTAAGCTACACACTTATTTCTAATCTAAATCTAAAGATCCTCATTAGTAGAAAGGTAAAGGCTAGAGTGTGCTTACATGATAAAGATAGAAAATTTACTACCTAGTTCACTGTTATCCTATTAAATGCGTTAAACTTTTCTAATCTAATCTTTGGGGCATTATTGGTATGCAGCTTTTTTATCTTTGGTAGAAACTACATAGATAATTCTTGAAAACCGTATTAATTTAACTAGTCTGAGTTAAGTATCTTTCTATCAGTCGGCGGTTATACAAAGAGGTATACAAATTACAAGCCTGTTGGATCCATAAATTTTGACTCATGTCAATTTTTGGGCTATAGAACCCTTCACAAGGCTATCTACTCAAAATCTCTATCCTTATTCGACCTATTTCTATCTGACTCTTCTTCGTGCCTGCGTCTGTATTCAGCGACGGTTTTCAAAACCCTATTCTTGACCTCATCCAGCGCTTGGTACATTTCAACCGTGAAGGGATCAAAGTCTTTGTGCTTTTTCTTGCGTCTGTAAATACCTTCTTTGTTTGCGAGCGCGCATTTCATATCTGCCTGTAAATGAAATATTATTTATAATTAGAACCGTTATATACTTTATAACGTAATTATACTTAAACAAGATCTTTAAGCAGAGAACGAAATGATGACATAGACATCAAATAACAGGTTCATGTAAAGCCTACCCTGAAAATGAGCAAAGTTTTGTACTGAATACCCAGAATGGACATAAATTAGTTTGAATGTATTTGTGTATGAATGGACACACTTTAATAATGTGTGTAAACCACAGAAAAGGTGCTCTTTTAGTAAAGGTTTACTTAAGCTTAAAAAAGAGATTCCAAACTATTTAAGTTATGTAGATACCTACCTTCTTAAATGGATGGTAGAAAATGCTAAAAAATTTACAGGCAAACTTAATGCCAATTTTCATTTTTTTTTCAATAAATTATTTTTGTTTTTATTCTATGTAAGAATTTATTTATTAGGACACCCACCCAAACAATTAAGAAACGTCATAGGCAATTTCACTAGCTTCTTGGTTTATACTGGGAAAATAGATCACTAGCCAGTACAGTAGATATCTACTGCTGGACATATAAACTTACTAGCCTCTGCAATTAGTTAACAGTTTAAAAATCACGACCTGTATTTCCATCATCGATTACATTGCTACCAAGTGACTTGTGGCTTGTTTTTTTAAATAATATTATATGATAATCTATCTAAAGATAGATAATTATATAATATTATTAAAAAAACAATATTAATCCTACTAATATTATAAATGTGAAAGTTTGTGAGGATGTTTTTTACTCTTTCACGCAAAAACTACTGAACGGATTTTGATGAAACTTTACAGTAATATAGCATATACATTAGAATAACACATAGGCTACTTTTTATCCGGGTACCACGCGAGCGAAGCCGTGAGCAGAAGCTAGTAATATATAAATATTGTATAATATTATTAAGTTTATGGATAGTTGCTCAACTATCCTTGAAGACATGAAGAAGAAAATTATCATTAATGCGGTTTTTTGCAATTGATTGGGCATAACAATCCGATCAGCTATTTTAAAGATAAACGGTAACAAGCAAAAATACACAAATCTTTACGTCACTGGTAAAAAGAAGCTTATTCCAGGTACCCAACTTTCATTCAAATCGAGTCGGCGGTTACGTAGATATTTAACAACAAACATCCAATCTTTCGCATATAAAATATTAGTATGATTTTATAGAAGAAAATTAACGAAACTTACTTCAGTAACATTATAATCCAAGAACTTTAGAATCCCCTCCAGACTTCTCCTGGGATCTCTGACTAAAACCTCATAGAACACTATGTGGATTGGTCCAGGGAAACGCGTCAGCCACAACTTGTGCAGTGTCTCCCACACTGTGAGCTGAGTTGACACGTACTTAGTCCAATCTGAAAAGAAATCAAGTTTTGTTCAATTATCAACGGACCTGTGGCGTGGCGAGATCGTTGGGCGAGCAGCCGGCTGAGAAGGTAGAGGTGCGGGTTTTATTCCTGCTACGGGGCATTCATTTGTATCTCAGCATAATGCAGTTCTTTAAGCACGGACACTTTATTGACGTTACTATACCTATACGTCAAATTGTAACATAACAGTAACTATGTTAAAGCTAGAAAATGACAAATGCCGAAAGTGGCAACGCCAAGAGTTGAAAAAAAAAAACTATGTAAAAAGATTTGTGTAAAGTTCTATTGTACTCAAATTAAATATTTTCTATTTCACTTCTATTTGCGTGCTCTGCAGATGTTTTGGGTGTTGTTGGGACCATAGTACTCATAGGGACCATAGGACTATGTTTACTGGGTGTTTATTATTATTTATTTGTTGTATGAGCCAACTCTGGTATAGCAGTTTTAAAGGCACCCAAAGGCCGCCAACATGATAGCTAGGACCAACAACTTAGCGTGCCCTCCGAAACACGGATGCGCTCAGTTCTAAATAGCACTATTGGTCACTGGTCCACTTGGCGGAATTTTGGATAACCTAGCTGATCTTTAAAGAATTACTAGGAAAGCTAAAATTTGACGGTTTATTTTATAATATTCATTTATACATCTTACCTGACCTCTTATGCTCATGGGTTTTCACCTCAAAAGCTGATTTTGGGGCAGAGCCTATATGCCCTTTGTGCAGTCTGTTGAAATCCGCCTGAAAGTATTAGTAGTGTTAATTTAAGCTTTTACCAATAAATTATGTACAAAACTAGTCTCTGCCCAGGGTTTCGCCTGCGTGATATCAGAGTACCTATTTCAAATTGAGCAATTACGAAAATCCAAACATTATATACATCTAAATTTTTGCATTTGTATTACATATATTATTAGGATGTAAGAGAGTGATTTTCTGTTGGGATAAAAAAGAATAAATACTGATAGCATTAAAAAAGCTTATTAAAGAATATTAAAGCAAGATAAAATATATTTACCGCATAAAATGGCGATGGACATACTCCATGCTAAACAACTTGGCGTAAAGTTAATCAGTGTGAGTTGAAGCGCAACTTAAAAGTTAATGACGTCATTCACAGCATTACTGAAAGTATACAGATAACATGAAAAGCTTATTAAGAGCTAATAGAAAAGGTCAAGTAAAGTGCAAAAATGAAAACAATGTTATGCAGGTATGAATGAGTTTTTAATAATTTTTTTGATACTTTTGTATTTCAATTTATAAAATTAACAAATCCCTTCAGTAGGACAAGTTCCACATGGGTTTTTTGTTCTTGTTTTACCTTCAAGCAATTGCATGGTGTCAAATCATCCACCCTTTTTACATTTTTGTTTATGGGCTGATTTTTTTCATCACAAGTGTGACTTGAGTTTTTGACTAGTGCTCTTTCTAGCAGTTTAGCATGGCAAATATTATTTATTCTGTAGTGTGACAAAAGCATGCCAAGGCAAAATACTTACTAAAATTGCATCTCGAGGATTCCTTATCAGCAAGATGGCAGATTTGAATCTCTTCAAGTCAAGTGGAGGGGCTTCATGGGTCTTCACAACTAGTACGGAACCATCCGTCACATTCTCAGCTGGGAACCCGTGCACTCTGAGACCATAGTCCATGTATATTGATCCTGTTAGTATTCCTGTAAATGAGAGCAGTTAGTTTAAACCTAGCTGTTTAGGAAAAGGGTTTAATTCATTGAAATCTCAATAAAAATGTTGAATCTGTGCCTTGGTAAAATAATTATACTGTTTATGCAACATAAAAACAAGACTAGCATTGAAAATGGTCATGACAAGCATGTGGTGAATTGTAAAATAGTAATCATTATTTGAACTTATTATTTTAATACTATTAAATGAGTAATTAATAGAGCCAGGGTTAGTTCACCTGTTACTTGCTGCAGCAAGTATCTGAGCCATGTATTCCCACTTCCAGGATATGACACCAGAGCGGTCACGTTGGAGGTGAGCGGCAACCGCCACTGCAGCTCCTTGCACCAGTTCACGACGGGAACTTGCCGCATCGACAGGTGGTTCATGTAACCACCGTAGAATGTACCCTTGCCATGCAGAGGACTCAACATAAACAGAATTATTGAGAAGTACAAAAATACAACGGCAGCTGCGAGCAGAAATATCGACCTTCGAGACATGACAATCGCTGGCAGTTTATAATCTCGGGCTATTGTGGAGGTTTTAATTCATCATTTTGGAATTACGCCCGAGCCAACAATTTCATTGCAAACGTAAACAAATGGTAGCCTACGATTTTTTTCATTTTAAAAAAATTCGATTGTTTAATTCCGATGAACACTGTTTGAGATAAATACTCTAGCGCTTATAATTTGTTTTACGAAATTAACTTATTGTTGAAATCACAAAGTAAATCAAAATTATCTCGGCTAGACCAATTTCCACCCATTACCAATTTAGCTTTTCCCACCACAGACTACTAGACTAGGATGCTTTTTCACACACACACACACACCACAGGCATAGAATCATAGGGAGACCGTATTGTACGCCCATGGAAAGCACACCCCTGGAAAGTACAGCCAGTATTACAAACCATTTGGTTTGAATTATCTGGGTGTGCTTTCTATGGTCATACAATACGCTCCGTACAAACTAAATACATGACGATATTACACACCCCTGGAATGTATACCCCGGATTACAAACCCAACAAACTTGGGTTCAAAATATATAAAACCGACTAGTTAGTTTATCTGCAAAAAACCGACATAAATAACTAATCTACTTACATTAATTTACTAATAGCGTAAAATACTATGGTAACACAGCACTTGCCCCTTGATAGCACTCGCACATGAAAATAGAGCATGAAATTGGTTCGTATTCCACGGCTGTGCTTTCTAGGGTTATACAAAAGTGGCCGTACAAGGTCAATACGTGTAGGGAATGCACGCCCAGTATTACAAACCAAGTATTTGCAAACCAATGGTTTGTAATACTGGCTGTATTTTCCAGGGGTGTGCTTTCCATGGTTGTGCATTCCATGGACGTACATACAATACAGGGACTCGAATCATAAAGGCACTAAAACTACGCCTTAACGTTTTTTTATATTCTCAGGGGAGACTATATTATAGAAGGTACGGTAATTTACGACCATTTCAAAATCAAAGTCAAAGTCAAAATTCATTTATACAATAAAACCACAAGGACCACTTTGGAATGTCGGTTTTTATCTAGTGCCTGTTCCTCCGCGACCAAGCCAGGAAAGAAAGGCTAGAAACAAGGCTGGTTATTCTTTTTAATGATCCTTTTACAAAACAATAGGTTCGAGTTGGAGCATTTTCAATCCCAAGAGTTTTTGTAATCTAAATAATCAGATATTTTATAGTATGCCTTTTTATAAAGTTTTTATTTGATTATGTTTTTAAGTTTGCTAATTGATAATTTTTGTATATCTCTTGGGAGTTTGTTATAAAAACGTACACCGTGCCCTTTAAACGATTTATTAACTTTATGGAGTCTACAAGTGGCAACAGCGAGTTTATCTTTATTTCTAGTATTAACACTGTGATTATCGCTTTTTTTCTTAAACAAATTAATATTTTTGTGAACATACATTACAACATTTATTGTAAAGATATAGAAAACTCAGCACGTGTCTTCAAAACCAATGGCACAGAATAACAAGATTTGCTTATAAAGGGAATACCTATTTAATATAGACTCGATGTGGCCATAATATAATGATATACAATGCTACTATGACGGGTCGTACATTAGCATAACCGTACCGTCCGTCGCGTCTGTCCCTTTTCCCGAGCGTTTCGTTATACGTTGTATCCCTAGCTAGTCTCTGGTTTAGTTTGCGTGTGTTGTCTGCGTTTCGTTCTATTTTGTACGTCAAACAAAATAAAAAGATAAACAATTATATGAACTTCCAGTTTTACAGTACACAAACTATTTCACAGAACTACAGTACGTGAAGTATTGCGTTATTTGCGTTGAAAATAAGGTCGAACAATGGCTAATTCGAAAGATCACGAGGAACCCGCAGTGTTGGCTCACCAATGTTTTCTAAAAAAAGACTATGCATCAGCCCTGCATCACCTGAAAGAGTTGGAAGGTCTAGTCGGAACTAACAACAAACGTGTACAGCACAACAAGGCAGTCGTGGAATTCTTTCTAGATGATATGAAGAACGTCGGTAAATTCAAGAAAGCTATCGCCCAGCAAACAGGGCAGAGCTTCCCTGATATCGAACTCAAGGATTCGCTTTCACCATTCGTAGAGTACAATTACGCGGTGGTACTGTACCATTCACGGTACTACTACCAATGCGTCGTTATTCTAGAGAAGCTACTGACCACCAAGGAGATCAAAGACCCAAGACTGTTTCAGCAAGTCGTATTACTACTGTTAGAAGCAATGCTATGTAGACGGACTTTTGAAAAGTCTTTGGAAATCGCTAAAGAATATGGTGACAATGTCAAAACAAACCCAGAGATCAGTGACTTGTATGAAAGACTTGTTAGCAGAGCTCAATTAATGGTTGGACAGAAAAATAAACTGAATCTGAAGCCAGATTCAGTTGAAAACCTTTTTGTGTTAGCTCAACAGATCTTTTTAAATGATGATTACAAAGAAGCGGCCAATATGCTAGGACGGTACAGAACTATGAAATTCAAATATGATTTGAAGACACAGGGAGAAGATATCTGGGCAGCTCTTAATAACAACCTTGGTCTTATCTACCTATCAATAAAGAAACCATTTCTGGCCACCAAATACTTCCAGCATGCTGTCAAAGAGCATTTCAGAGCTTTAGACAGCAAGGATGGTGATCGTCTTATAGTATGTAAAGATAGGCCTATGTATATCTACAATCTGGGCCTAGCATTACTGGCAGCTAATAACAGTGATGGTGCCTTCGAGTGCTTTGTTGAAGCAGCACGGCACTATCCTAACAATCCACAGATTTGGATGCACCTGGCTGAGTGCTGCATCAAAAAATGCTGTAGTGATGAAGCTACCCAGTACACAATGAAGAAACTAGGCAGCGGAGCTCACACAAGGGTTCTTCTATCAAAAGAATTGAAAGACCTATATTCCCACTCCCCGGTAGAGTCCTTTGCGATGCCATCACTGTCTCTAGAGTTTGCCGTTCTGTGTCTGAGAAACACCCAGTTCCTCCTAATTTATCATGATCCACCTTCCGATGATGACACACCCATCATTCAAGCGCCCCCTGGCCCTCCCATCACATGGAAACAAAGATGTGAACTTAAGAACTCCACCTATGTCCTACAAAGCTATGTATTACTACATTTACAGGACCCTTTGCAAGCTTTAATGTGTGCAAATGAGTTGTTGAGACAAACGGATGCATCAAATGCTCATCAGGCTTGGGCGCACATCTATGCAGCAGAAGCACTGATAAACTTAGATAGAATTTCAGATGCAATTGAACACCTTCACCCACCTATGATACATGATTTAGTTTCAGTTCTACCATACCAAACAAGAGACATGATTGCAGTGTCCGTGTGGGCAAAGGCTGCTGTGTGCCATATCCTAAGAGCTGACTTGGTAACAGCAAGGAAGATTCTCCTACAAATAAATTCTCCTAAAGTGCTGCCTTTACAGATGTATTTGGAAATCTGTACGGGAAATATAGAGAACTGTCAGACTATTTTGAGGAAACTAAGATTGAGCAATCAATCCCAATAAAAACTATAAATCAAATGATGATTTTATTTATTTATTTACAAATCAGGAAAGAGATGCCCCTTCACTTTCTTTGTTGTTCTCTCAGCAGGCCTCACACCCAAATGCTTCCCGAATATTTGTATTTTCATATTTTTTAAATTCAGTTCAAACACACACTCCTTTTTAGGTATAGTAGTAACTACATTATTCTCTGATAGTATTTTGAAAGTGTTTTTTGTATCCATGATGCATATTCCTGTTTTGCCAACATAGCTTGGGCATTTTGAACGGACAACAGTTAGTATACTACCATGAAAGTCAGCCCTATAAATGCTTTGTGTAAATGTTTCCCAAGCTTTATCAGTAGGTACTGGAATGGTCTTATTTTGGACATCCAATACACTATTCATGTACCCCAGCCAGACGGTATTCATGGGCAGAAATTCTTTGTAAATCAAACTTTTAGGCACTGCATTCTGGAAAAATCCCAAAACTTTCTTCTCTTTTCTCGTCAAGACTTGTTTCTTCTTCTTCCTAGCTTTGTTTTTGGGTATTCTACTTTTTCTTTTAGCAAGCAGAAATTCAGTTTTCAGTTCTGATTTTATGTTTGGAACATCTGACTTAGGCACATTGGAACTTAGGAGATTCACTATTGTTTGTACAGCTTCTTTGCCAAAAGCATCATCTGAAGATCTAGACATAATGGTTTATTCAGATACCAGACCCAGTTTCTCACAAACTTAATAGAGAGCTAACTACTACTTCTAACCGAAGAGCGTAACATTTTTTAGAAATTTTGGAAACTCAGACATGGGAGTAGGGGTCTGCAAAAAGTATCGATACCTGAGTAATAGTATCGATACTTTCGTTGCGATACCTAGTATTTTTGTACTCGATACATTTATTCCGATACTGTACTAGGTATCAATACTTTATAACCTACTCAATACTTTTTACCCTTTCTTAAATTGTTGTAAAAAAAAAGATTAGTGCCTCTCTTTCTGATGTATATTTCATGTATTAGCATCGTCCCTCTCGGACGAGTTCTATATTTAAGGGAATCCCCGATTATGAAGTAAATGTGACCAGCTAAGTATTTTAGTAGGCTTTTGGTATGTTGACATGGGATTATTTAATAAATAAAATCTTATTATCAAAGGTAAGGTTCGAAATAATTTACTCTTTAAAAGTAATAAATGCCGTCGCATGATTTGTGTAACTTCTACGCGCATAAAACAATGATCTATAATTATAATTAAAAAAATATATCCAACTTTTACCATAATTTACACTTGACGTATGGCAACTTTATTTTAACCTGACTGACTGGCTAGCTCAGAAGGAAAATATTCAAGTTTTTTTGTTTAAACTGTGTTGGTGCCTTATTTGAGTATAAATTAACAAAATTATTGATTTTTCACAGTCACAGAGTACTTTTAGTTATTATGTGGTTACAGTTCTGTTTTTTATATACGTTTTTTGATATTTTTATAACACGTTTTCAGAGATGATGAAAAAGTACTCGATACCAAGTAGTATCGATACTTTTGATTCGATACTTGGTATCGAGTAGGAATCGATACTTTTAAAAATTTGCGGATCCCTATATTGGAGACCGTATTGTACGTCCATGGAAAGCACAACCATGGAATGCACACCCCTGGAAAGTACAGCCAGTATTACAAACCATCGGTTTCAAATACTATATATACTATACACTATATAATACTATATACTATAGTAAGTATATTATGTAATTAGATATAAGTATAATATAATATTGTAGTTAAAATTTTGTAGCACGCTTACCGCCAATCAATACAAATTGGGTTGGCTGGTAGAAAATGCTTTAGCATTAAGTCCGCCTATTGTTCACTTTTTTTTTAAATATGCAATAAAGTGTTAATAAATAAATAAATAAATACTTGGTTTGTAATACTGGGCGTACATTCCTGGGCGTGCATTCCCTACACGTGTTGACCTTGTACGGCCAGTTTTGTACAACCCTGGAATGCATAGCCATGGAATACGAACCATGGAAAAATAATGGTGGCTGGGCTGATGAGGAGAGAGAAAAAAAAGAGATAGTTAGACAGAACTAAGTCAAACAAAATACTCTGCTAAAATTCTTGTCGAGTGTTATGTGACATGTACCATGCTTGCTTACACATGCGCGTTCGCATTTTTCTCGGCACTCATCGTAAAGTTCGTGTACCAATGCCGAACGCGAACTACTGACATGCGTGCGGTTCAGGCTTTCTCCAGTCAGTCAGTTCAGACTTAGTCTTAGACTTAGCCTCAGATTAGTATTAAGTGATCATTATTCGTCATTCGCGTTGCATATATAAACGCGGTATGAGTGGCGAAGCAAAGACGTCATAGAGCCAAATTCATGGTCAAATAGGGGCACTCCTAGGGGACTGTTCAGGCGCTAAGTAAAAATTCAAGTGTGAATTTAACCTTTATGCACCCAGACATAATGCAAATGCTGAATGATGGATTTTGGGGGGCTATAATTTTACCGACCTAGATAAACTATTCAATTATTTTTGTACCAACAAAACTAATTGAATAGTTTCAATTAGTTTTTTTGGTACAAAACTAATTGAAACTATTCAATTAGTTACGTTTTTAGTCTTACGTAAAAACGTAAGACGTTCGTCTTACGTAACAGTTGTCGTCTAACTGAATATTTCGCGATAATGTGAACAGTAGTTCGTTCGGCACTGTATACGAACTTTCCGTCGAGCTTTCAATTTTAAAACGAATGCTGAGGCGAACGCGAACACGCAAGTCTAAACGCGGCACAGACTTACTAGGGATGCTACTAAACGAATTAAATATTTTTTAGTTATTTTGCTAATAACTAAAAAATTTTGACTTTTGAATTTTGAAATTTTGAAAAATTTTGGGTCCTATTCGAGTTCTCTGTTCCACTCTACTGTACAGTAGCGTTACATTCTCTTTGCTGTACAGGGTCTAGACTATAGACTCTAGAAATACCACTTTCTGTTGACGTTAACGCCTGCGGAAAGATTAAATTAAGCTGCGGAAATGTCACGTGACAGCTGCCAAGTTTTACCTTGATAAAATTGCGTTAGCGTGAAAGGAAAAGTAAGCGTGAGGTATTTGTCTAGAATACAGTACAGAGAATGTAACGCTCCGTGCACAGTACAGACTTAGGTACTAGGGATGCTAACATAAAAAAAAAATGAGAAAGACTTGCAAAGTTATTTTTATCCGGCTTAATTCCTTAAACTATAGTAAAAATATCTAAGTTTCCAAATGGCTACGAAAGTTCTTAATATCAAACTATCCAATGGAAAAGAAATTCCAATGCTGGGACTGGGAACTTATGCTGTAAGTTGGGTGTCTTTTAAACGACCTTCATAACCGGAGTGGCGCTTATTCTATTCTTTGTAAAAAAATACCTTTGAGGTACTTACGAGACTTACTAAAAAATTTAAATTTTATGTACATACCTACCTACCTATTTGTTTTGCAGAGGAAAGCAGACCCAGGTCAGTTCAGAAAAGCTGTAGAAGACGCAATAGATTTAGGGTACCGGCACATCGATACAGCGTCCTGTTACAAGAATGAGGAAGAAGTAGGCGAAGGTATTCTGAACAAGATCAACCAGGGAGTTGTGAAGAGAGAGGATTTGTTTGTGACTACTAAGGTAATCTTCTTAGGCCATATCTGAAAATCAGTGCTGCTTCTCATTAGGTACTGTGCGGAGCAGCATTACGCTGTTTGGCATCAACGGTACTAACTAGCACAAAAAAATCTTCCTCATTGTCTCTGTAGTTTTATAAACTGTTACTGTATAATTATATATATAAAGCGCATGTTTTATTTATTTTGTACCTGTCCTCTCTGTGCTTTGTTGTTGTGAGAAATAAACCACTATTCTATAATCAAATATGTAACCAAATATCCTATCTTTTTTCCTATTCTAACTTACTTTCTATCCTATGCTATCTATTTGTGTATTGTTATTTTTTGGTATAATAGGCAATAATTTATTTTTCCAGTTGTGGAATGATTGTCACGCGGAAAAGGATGTTTTACCTGCACTGAAAGAATCTCTATCCAGGCTCAAGTTGGATTATGTGGATTTATATCTGATTCATTGGCCGGTTTCAATCAGTGTGAGTTAAACAGGAATTTCATTCTAATGTTATTAAAAAACAAAAATATGCTCGACATTTTCACACAGCATCATCTAGCCCTAAATTAAGCAGAGCTTGTGTTATGAACGTTAGATGACTGGTATACTATTTATATACTTTTTTTTGTAATTACATACATATTATACATAGATAACACCCAGACCTGAGTGGCGGAAATCGAACTCGCAACCTACAGTGCCTCAGGCGGGCCTTCGCCCACTGCGCCACAGAGGTCGTCTTGCTCTTAACTAGTATTGCCTAGTCTTAAGTATTGCCATTCATCAGGGCACTGCTGCCAGCATTTTTAGGGATCCTTTATCGCGCCAAATAAGACCTCATTCAGGTACAATAAGGCCCTAAAATTTAATCTACAATTTACTTTTTGGGTTGGAATTAGACCTGATCATCTTCTATAGAGATTGCTCACGACTGTTCATCATAATATGATAGCGTCTAATGATGATGATGATGAGATGGGAACACACTCAAGTGTTGAGTTTAATTATGGAACACACTCAAGTGTTGAGTTTAATTATGGAACACACTCAAGAGTTGAGTTTAATTATGGGCCTTTAGTTGATTTGATCAAGAGGCCCATTGTAACTATGCATCAGTGTAAGCTTACTCAGGAGAAATATTTCCAGTGTTACCAGCCAGGTCATGACAAAAGTAACCTAAAATAGAAAAAAGTAACCTTTTGGTGTGAAAAGTTACCTTTCTTATTTTTTCCCCTATAATAAGGTACTAAAAGTTGATAGACAGATCTTGGTTGTATTAACTTACAGAAAAAATGATAATTTAGTAGTATTTTCCATCTCAAGTTGCATTTCACGATTTATCTTTTTCTAACCCATTTTTCCTTTTTTATTTTTAAAAGTAACCTTTTGAGTGGTAACCCAACCTTTTGGTAACCTAAAAGTAACTTTTTTTTTTTCGGAGGGGAGATTCATTGACAATTACATCCGGCCTGGGGAGACCGGAGTTACGTGGGACTCGCCGCCCTGAAAAGGGCAGAATACCCACTAAAACCCCTTCGGTGTTCCTCTCTCGCCATTGTAGCCGAGCCACGGGAACAATATTCCATCCGCGACTCGACTGGCGACCCCAATCCCTCTCTCTTTTGGGCGGCAGAGCCTCCTCTCATCACGTTCGCTCGCCGCCCCCATTCGTCCATCTCCTTTCGTTTCCCCCCGATAGAATCACAGCCGCACAGGTGCAGCGTGGTGACCGCGGCTGCGCGGCGGCCCTCCGTTGGGCGGCGGCGCAGCACTCGCACAGACATCTATACCCGCGCGCTCGCCGCCCAAATAAAAGTAACCTGACGTAGTTAAAAAACACCTAAAAGGTTACAAAAGTAACCTTGTGGCAACGCTGGATATTCCTGTTTATCCGTTACCGTCAAAGAGGTTTACAAACGTTTTGTACGGCTTCACGTCACTATGGGGCGCTGAATTACATGATGGAATACATGAGACTGGGATTTTAATACTTAGTTTAGATTAATTTGTATATGATTGCAGGCTGATAATGTTGACACTGGAATAGACTATGTAGAAACATGGAGGGGTATGGAAGGAGTACTTAAGGCAAAACTGGCCCGAGCAATAGGAGTCTCCAACTTTAACCAGGAACAGTTGGAAAGACTGCTACAGAATGCCACAGTCAAACCAGTTTGCAACCAGTTTGAGGTAACTACATATTTAACTGTGATCTAAAGGTTGGAAACTGCCTTTTTGTATTATTGTTGAAATTCGTTCATTTAACTTCCATCGTTCTCTCTTACTCTGCTCCAATACGAGTACCGTGTTACCACAATACATAGACACGGAACAAACCAGGTATTCCTCATGGACCTACTGGTATGCACAACTAGTTGTGCCACAACTTGGAACAACTATTTGGTAGTTCCGTTAGACACAACTTGGCACAACTAGTGCTATAACTGTTCCTTACATAGTAATGTTCCTTAGGACATCTTTCTGAGTGGTCTTAGAAAAAAATCGAACAATGACCTATTCAAGTTTGATCTGCCCAGGAAGGACTTTTTAGTTGTGTTATGATGTGTTTTTTGGGATGGCACAACCAGTTGTGTATACCGGTTGGTCTGTGAGGAACTCGTCATCGAATGCCGTTTTTACCCGCGACGTAAGGACCACCTATATGTATTTGTCATAAGAGATTGTTTGTATGTTACCATATATCTCGGATACGGTTTATCCGATTGTAGTGTTGTTTATTTGCAATAGATTTGTATGACTTCAAAGATGGTTCATATATAGATTTTATCGCCACTAATCAATAGGGGGCGCTGATTGCAGCGCCCAGTAAACCCACGACAGAAGACGAGTCAGGGGTTTAAAAATTTAACACAAAAACCCTTGTATAGAGATAGATTTCTTTGGTCTCTTTCAGATAAATCCTACACTAACCCAACACAAATTGGTCAACTTCTGCAAGCAGAATACAGTGATACCAATGGCGTACACACCTCTAGGCCTGATATCCGAAGCTCGTCCGGAGTTTGCCGGACTGGACGTCATCAAAACAGACCCTCGGCTGGGCGACCTGGCACGGAAGTATGGCAAGACGCGCGCTCAGATAGCTTTGAGATATCTGGTAAGAATCTAATCTAATTAAAATTTTAAGTGGGGGAATTAAGGTCTGCACTGACGTCCCGTATTATCCCTCTTCTGAGCAGACCCTAACTCCTTGAAATAGCAGAGGAGACATCAGTTTGATGGTAGCAGTGTTCCAGGGTCCTTGACTTCATGGAAGTTATTGATACTATTACATATTTTTTTTCAGATTCAGCGCGGAATTCCTGCCCTACCGAAATCGTTCACGAAATCGCGAATTGAAGAAAACATCAATATTTTCGATTTCGTGCTGAACGAGGCTGAAATGGACGTCATAGAAAGCTATAATATTGACCATAGATGCGTACCCGGTACTGCCCTGAAAGGCAATAAATACTTTCCATTTGAATAGTAGATACCTACAACCTTATTGGTTGCATTCCAATAAAAGTGATACTTTAGAACTGTAATAAAATAAAATGAATGGTAGGTAGATTTAGGTTAATTTTGTATATATATTTACAAAATTTTGTACATTTTCAAAATATAAAAATAGTTGGGAATTTCGGATTTTAATTTGCAAAGCCCTATATCTCGCGAATTCGCGATATTAGCATGTTGTTGGTTAGTAGTTTGCAAATTAAATGTACATAGTTAGGGCACAATGGCCTCGGTTCTGTAGTACACTGACTAAACTAAATTAAAACTGTCGCTCTCTTTTACTGATGCACGCAAAAAAGAGATAGCTACAATTTTAGTGCTGTCAAATTAGTCAGATTTAAGTTTTCCATACAAATTTAGTCGTGATATCAAAACATGCTGACTATAAACACGAAGAAAAGCGGCACGTAAACTGATTTGATAGCAGCACACAGCAATAAAATTCTTGCTCTTTCTTGCGTACACTATCAGTAAAAGAGAGCGATAGTTTTAATTTAGTTTAGTCAGTGTACTACAGAATCGAGGCCAATACCATTAAATCAATGCGGACGAATTAAAGTAAAATAACGAAATTGTTTTACAAAACTGTATTTATTAGAAAACGAAACATAATAAAAATAGAAACTTGAAGTGTCAAAAATATAAAATTGAAATCATAACAAATTCGAACTATTTCTGTGTCATTGAATAAAAACATTGGAATGTAATAATTACAAAAATGCTATTGATAAAGTAGTTTGTAACAGAGGTAGAAATTACAGTAATATAAATACAAAATAGATCGAGCTAAAATCTTATAAAATTTTTTAGATTAATTTTTTTGGAAGATTTTAAGAGTGAAACAGATTCATGGGTTCGTTAGGCAATCCCACAAATAAACGCAGTAGGTTACAATTCATCTTAAATTCGCTCACATCAGACCGCCTCTGTTTGAAACAGTTCATATTTTTGGCAAAAGCATCACAAATAATAAAAAAAACAAGGAGATAACAGAAGCTTATAGCTTTTACCTTTTAGAAAAACAATCAATTAAACATTGCTTTGAATTTAGTTCACAATAAACTTGATTAAAACAGAAAACAATAAAAAGTTATATCCATATTGAATACTCGTAACAAACAAATCACAACACATCACCAGAATTGCATAGAAATTCAGAAATAAATATAATAATATATTTAATATAAATCCCTCAGAGTTAAATAATAATAATAATACACATTACAATAAAATTAAAAAAAATACACTTACAAACGTAAGCCTCCCTGCACAAATAAAATTCGATTCTGATTTGCACTTAATAGAAAAATATTTATCACTTTAATTATTAAATCACTTAGCATAGCTAAGTGTTTGTACATGACATGTCAATGCGAGAGGTACGAAACTATATTACTTTTGTATTATATTTGTAAACTTATTGGGTAGTAAGTTTTAATTTAAAAATAAATACTCGTCAACCAAAGCGGTTATACAAAACTATATATTTAAAAAACAATACACATTTGAATTCAATCCAGTATATGTTTAAAAATGTTTCTTTGACTGCTTCGCTTTGATGGACGAGTATCCTTATAAGAAATAACACCTAGAAAACTAACCCTACATTTTCATCGATTATTTTATACGTTTCAACAATAACCATTTTATTACTACTATTCAAACTTACCTCACTTCTATCCGTCACTATAAATATTTAATCAATCAAAGTCATTCCAACATATGTACCTAGTACCTACTTATGTGATTGTTTTATATGTAATATGTAGATGGATCAATAATGAACTTTGCACGACTTGTATTTTTGACGCGCGTCCACAGTTAGACATCGTTTGCAAGAGCGTTTTTTAAATGCGCTCGTTATTTTTAACGTTTTGAACTGAACTTGCGCCAGCTCCTGTTTGTGTTTTCACTTGGGCACTTTTTATACGTCAGGAGTTTTTTTATCGGTCCAGGCTCTATTTTAAACTCAGAGCGCACTGCGCCCATACAAAACAGGGAAACATACATATAGTTCGGAAAAGAAACTGTAATAGCTTTTTACGCAACTCTGATTTAAACTCTCGTGCAAACAATGCCTTACAACTATCATCTTTATCTTGCATCTTTCAACATTATCGTTTGGCTAGCGCATGCGTAAATAGTTTAATGTCTTTATGACTATAGCATATTGGCACTGTATATGTCAACAAGTAAAATTAAAAAAAAAAATACTGTAAAAAACAACAGTAATATATTTTATAATATCCCTGAAATTATCAACCCAGGATAATATTATGATATTGGTAGGGGATGTTATAAAATATTGTCATTTCTCAGAAGTGTACGCTACTATAAAATCAAACAACAATAAAGTTATAGTTGACACTTGCGCTATTCAAATGAAAATGAAAAGACAGGAAGACGCAAGACGAAGGAACACAAGTGTTAAAAAAGCTATGCAGCTCTACCTCAAAACACGAAAGCTTACTTCCACATGTAGTTGAAAACATCCATGATACTGTCGTAAATCGTGAATGTGATGGCCACGTCGAAGACCACACGGCTGAGCCGGGGCACGGTACCTTTGTAGAAGGCTAGCGGGCCCTCCGCCTTCCACGTCTTGATGAAACAGTCCCAAGTACTCTTGTATTTGGAAGCTTCGAGCCCTTGCATTCGCGTTTTCACGACGTCAATCGGCGTGTTACCGAATACGGACGCCGCACCTGACGAAATAATGCACATTCGTTAATGTAATGCTATGAGTATATTTAAATAATACAAAATTTATTGCATCGGTTTCTGAACGAAATAACTTTGTTTGCGAAAAGTGTGATCATTTTTATATATTTTACATAAGTTTTTTATAAAATTTTAATACCGTCTCGACTTGTTTTTCAGTTCTTGTGGCGATAAACCATAGGGTTTAGGGCCCATAGGAACCATCCTTGAAGACATATATCGATTGCAAAACAGAATTATCCGATAAGTCGCTTCGAAGGTAAATGGTAAAAAAACCTCTTACGGCAAACATACACGGGCACCTGCCTTCGCCTACCTACTATACATATTTTGAGTTGCATATTGTTATTTGTTAAAAATTACAATATACAACATAAAATAAAGTATACCCATAAAATACAAAGAGCAGAATACAAAGTGTACCTAAAACGAATCGAACAGAATTTCTCGCAGGAGTTTATCAGACGTAACTTACCAGCGATACCACCGAACAGTCCCACGATATATTTAGGCACCGGCTTATCCCTGTCCCCTCCTTTGTACCAGTCCCTTAAGGACTCCACCACGAAGAACCGGATGGCCTGATTACTGCCTTGCTTCATGACAGTAGCTGTCACTCCCTTGTACACACCGCCGATACCTGGAAAGGAATTCACGACATCAGCATCCCCAATGAATTTTTGAATATAAAATTCGTGTTCGCCGTGATTGATTTCATACTAGATGGCAAAAGAATTATTCGGAACTAAGGATTTTAAAAAGCGCGGAAAAAGTTTGATTGCAGAATGTTAAGTTCTCATAATGTTTAATTCTCAGATAGCTATGAGCCAAGAAAAGGGTTTGAAAATTTTTCTTACAAGAGAACCATTTTTTTTCAAGTTAATGAATTCAATATAACATCATAAGGCAACGTATAGGTGAATAAAAAAGTGATATGATGAAATAAAAGATATTGTTTTTTCAAACTTTCACTCCAGTTGTCAACCTGTGACCACGGCTGTTGCAACAGTTGAAACGTCGGGAAAATAATAAAAAAGGTTAACGAGATTCAGACCCCGTATAAAACATAAATTACATACATTTAAAAAAATAATTTTAGTCATTAATTTCTAGTCATTTCATGAAAATTTTCAGTGCAAGACACCTACGTAGCTAGTTTAGAAACCGTACCTTCTTCCCTTACAATAGTTCTGACTCCATGGAAGAATCCCTTGAACCTTGGCTTCTCCATCCTCATGTCGTTTATAAACTTGACTTTGACGGTCTCCATGGGAGTGACAGCGAAGACTGCCTCAGCCACGCCGGCAGACAGCCCGCAAGCCAACTTGCCCGTCGTCGACAGCGTGCCATCTTCTTGAACCATGTAGAGCTTTGCTTGCTCGAACACACCGAATCTGAAATTAATAAAAGAATAATAACCACAAAAGTTAACGTCATCTATTTGTCAATTAAGAATGAAAAGCATGTTTTATGAAACGCCTATATTTTTGAAAGTTATTTGTAGATTTTAATTGACGTTATTGTATGGAACGTCGCTGTGCAATTTTAGGTGTGATCTTGGTTGTATTATTTTCATTTTATTATTTTGTTTCTATGCCTGGCCTACGTGCGATTCTTCTAGGAAGATCATCAAGTTTCGCGGTCAAATCGAGATAATATATTTTCTGATAAATTTACATATATCTAGAATGTCAGTTGACGGTAACGTCAGATGTATACAGCCACATCAGCATTGTCGACGCCACAGTAGGATTCCCTGTATCGTAGTTCCTGACCCAGACGAACAAATATCTGCAGAAAATGCAATCTGGAATCGAACCCGCTATTGCTACTCGGCCGGCTAGTCGCCTGCCGTGTTATATAGGTCGTCAATGTCGTTTATAAATAAACTAACCTCTGCCCACGTAGTACCCGGACAAACAGTAGTCTATGTGCTACTCTAGTTTACGGACTATACCTATTCCAAATTTCAGCTAAATCGGTTCGGCAGCCGCCCCGTTACGAAGATTAGTAACGAACATCCTAACATATATACTTTCGCATTATAATAGTAGGATAGCTAATTGAAGTAACAAGGCATTTTTAATTATTTCAAATATTTTTTTGTGTGTTCCAAAGCCAAATGGCGAAGACAGTATCCTATAGTTTCCTATGTATGTCTGCCCGTTCGGTGTCTCACCCTCAGGCAACACCCCGATATCGCGATAAAGTCAATTTCATTCCAGCAACGTCTACAGACATAAAATTACACAATCTACTTCTCCGTGACCTTTAGCAAACCTTGACGATGTTTTGATCGTGTAGTGAAACCATTGAACTACCGAACAAAGAACTACCAACCGAAAGTGAAAAACAAATTTTCGTAGGTTGAAAACAATACCCTTGTAGTTTTCAAATTGATGTCCTCATGTATTTGCGGTCTGAGAATGGATCTGAGGAATGTCCAAATCCTCACAAAAGTCGTTCATTCTGGTAATAACGCATAACTGATTACTAAGAAGATATTTTTATTACATTGTAAAGTCTAACTTAGTCCAACGCGTTATGATGACCAATTTTGTTGGAAAATCTTATCGACTCGTAGTTCTTGGTATTTATTCCATTCTATTAGAATATTTTATACATATAAAGGTATTCCTATATCCAAAACAGTTCGACAACTCATTAGCGGTAAGAGTTCAATGACTTTATCTATTAACACAATTGGCGTCAATCTGAGTAAAGTGGCAATTTGCATTAGAACCAGACTATCTATATACTTACGAGTACTTATCTAATAGGTACATTATTTACCTAGATACGCAGGTTACGCTTTCATGAAATTTTATCCAAATTAAGGATTAATTCAGATTCAGATCCAAAGGGAAATTTTTCCGCTTTAAAAAAAAAGCTCGGTATTTTCTCTCCTTGATTGATCAAGGATCGAGACAAATGGGAGAAAGAAAACTCAATGAAAAACTGATAGAGGCTTATAGGATTTCAGAAATTACATTTTATAATCCGTTTCCCACATTTTTTCCTTCATGCGAAGGGAACCACGACAATGTTTTTTTTACCGCGACGTAAGGAGGTCGTATATGCCTTTACTGTAAGAGGTTCTTTGTTTGTATGTTTGCCTGTTCCTATTTTTTGTAATATATTTGTATGACACTGCCAAATTTTAGCAGTAAAACCTGATAGAACGCACGTCAGGGGTTTTATAATTTTGCAAAAAATATTTGATATATTGAATGAAAATACTTCATTGTACTCGTAGTTTCACCAAAAACTAAATCTTATTCATATTAAAGTATCTTATAGCGGGTGGTCTTATAGCTTAGAGCCAATCTCTTCCAGACAACCTTTAGATGAAGAGGATAATACGAGATTGTAAAAGTGGCGGGGACGTACATAAAAATATGCTGTGTAAGGTTGCGTTTTCTTTGTTCCACGCAGAAAGAGGTAACTTGCCAGCAGGTATTTAGAACCGACTTCAAAAAAAGAGGAGGTACTCAATTCGTCTGTATGGTTTTATGTGTGTATGTTACGCGATATCTTCGCCATTTGTGAATGGGTACAGTATACTTCAAGTTTTTTTCCATATAAATTTTATAGAAAAATCTCATCCCCTTTTCGCTAAATAGACACCGCTGTTCTGTTGACCATGGATCATAATGAGAACGACCTGAATGTCATTGACTAGGCTATTATCACGTGATATTGCATCGGGTTAGCTTCCAGTGACATAATGGACCTTTGTTATCAGCTGCTCCACTTTACAGAAACGTGAAACCACGCACTGATGTTATGTAGACAAGTAGGTACCTATATTAACAGAGAGATGGAACATAGGACGGTTTTCTCACGATGTTTTTCTTTACCGTTTAGAGCTACATATAGCGAAGAATAATCGTCGGTGCACGACCGGGTCCGAACCCACGACCTTTAGATCGGAAGTCAGGGTACAGCCCTATCTGCAATATTTTCAGAAAGATTCTAGAAATAATAACCAGCCTTGTATTATAAAAGAATAAAAAAAGGCGAGAAGTCTTTCTTTCCTGGCTTGGTCGCGAAGGGCAGTAGGAAAAAAATACGTTTCAAAGTGATCCTTGACTATGGTATACTTAAAGAACCTTGAATTGATAATGATGGCATAAGGAATCTGAGTGTGGGGACTAAGCCCGAGTGTGGTGTGGGAGTTAAGACTATGCATTGTGACTGTATGTTCTAGGATCTAGAAAGCTAGTATAGAAACAGCTACCGTCATTAATTTATGTGAGTTAAATTGACCATCAGATACCTACGTATTTTTTTTAGTAATATCTAAAACTGGATCTTATACTGCAGACCGGTAATACCTATTGTTTCTAAAACATTGAATACACGCAAACCCAAGTCTTTTCCCTTATTAATAAGCTAAGCTAGACATTCAGAAAACCTTCTCTCCACCTAATCTATACTAATATTATAAAGAAGAAAGATTTTTTGTTTGTTTGTATCGAATAGGCTCCGAAACTACTGGACCGATTTTAACTATTTTTTCACCAAATGAAAGCTAAATTATCAGGAAGTAACATAGGCTATAATTTATTTTCAAAAAAATAGAGATCCTTATGAAAATTGCAATAATGTAACCCAAAGTAGCAAAAATTTGCATATAAAATTAATTATTTGGCGTGCGCTGAGAAAACTATTGATGATACATAAAAATGATGTAGTACATGATTAAAGTACTCATTATTACCTACAAAAAAGTCCGCGAGGGAATATATCTTACTATCATAGTTAAGTCACAATAGCAGCTTTTGTGTTCTAAAATTTAATTAGATCGCCGATATTCCCACGGAATCGAAACTTACGCGGGTGAAACCGCGGGGCGCAGCTAATACCAAATATTTATACGTGAGAAATTTCATAACATCTAACTGACAGGTAAGGTAGGTACAACAAGTAATGTAAGTATGTCATCGCTCTCTCCAAAATCTCTTATCAGCTCTGTTTTGGATGGAACGCCTGATAAGTCAAGTAAATAATCTTGAAAAGCACTATTTTGTTAAGGTAATCATTATCTAACAGATAAATAACTGTGTTTATACATACATGGCTCACGGTATCAAGCTGTAAAACTTTTCAATTCTCTGCTATGAATACTGACACGCAATTATTGATAGTTCTCACATATTTAAATCAAGGATCAAGCTATTGTTGAAAAATGTTTCTATACCATTTATTACAATTCAATTTTAAACGTGTGATAATTTAGACGAAGGAAATTTTGATAATGTTTTTTTATTTTTTATTTAATTATTTGTATTGTCTTTTTAACTTATTTTAATTTTATGTGTTTATAATTTTAAGTAATTTCAAATATGATTGTTACAATTGTGAATGAATAAATGATATATAATAAACAAGTTGTTTTACTCTCATGCATTTTGTATATTTGCGAGGTCAATATGACATATTTACATTCTTCTTCGTCATCATCGGTTTTTTCTTGGTCACCGTGAGTTAGGTCAGAGATTAAAGTAAATCCCTGAAAATAGCCTAACCGTTGATGGTAAAAGGACTTCCATTAAAACCGGTCAAAAACTCTTGCTAGATTCAGTTTGAGATTTGTTCTGGAATACCGGCATATTGATATACGCAGGCGTCTGTATTTGGAATGCAAGCTAGATGCAAAATTGGTGTTTCTATGCGGTTTTTGTGTAGTTGACAACAGTATCGAAACTCCACTTTCAGTCAGCATGCAGTTCTAGAGCATACTCTAATCACATCAGACCACGTACATTGTACAGACTCCACACTAGGACTATCGTGTCGTGCATATCAGGAACTACGAGTACCAAACATGCAAACACTTTGTCCGCAGCGGGAATTGAACTAGCACCTCTTTAGTCGCAGCTGACTACTCACCAAAAGATATAATAATCACTTCCAATTCGATAACATGTTTATTGAAAATTACCTCAAATATCATTATCGTTGCGAGTTGGCTGGATTACGTTGGATACGCTTATCAGTTGTAAAAATAATATTTTAAAGATGGAGAGCTCTCTTTTGCGTCTATTTCGGTGCAAAGGATTTGAGTGGTATTTTTAGTAATGCAGTGGCGATCGGACAAAAATATTCCGCACTTATTTACCAGATGTGTTCTCACGAATTCTATTTGTTTTCTTGAATCTACGTCAGAAAGCTGATTATATAAGAGAGGTATCTTCGAATTTTTGGGGAACTGTCGTCGTAATGTTGGGAAATGTCATGTGACATTTTCTATAAGAATGTCACAAGCAAGCAGAGATGCGAAATGAGTAGTATGGACGCCCCCTTAACCGGCTGAACGTAGCGATGAAGTTTTCGTACGACATAAAAGTTATTTTTTACGTGTATTCCATCTAGTATTGAAGCGCCCTCTCCCTAGAGACGAGTAGCGATATATAGGTATAAAAAAATATGATGTCATACAAAAAGATTACCAAAAACTGTATTACAATCGGTTAAGCAGTTTTATACACAATCATCTATTGTCTGGCCTCCTAATGGCTTGTAATGAAAAAAATATCTAAGAACCACCTTGAAGTCAAAACGATTGAAACGAAAAACTGCTTTACAATTTGTTAAGCCGTTTCAGAGAGAAATGGTAACAGACAAACAAACAATCTATTACTCTAAACACATACCCAGGTCTTTGCGTCGTGGGCAAAATTAAAATATGAGTACATACCTAACGGCAGATTTGGGGATGGACCCATATAGTAGCACGCTGAGCCCTCTGTAAAGGCCGAGGAAGCCATGACCCTGAACAGTCTTCTTAACGCAATCAGCAATGCCGGTGTATTTCTTGGTGCCTCCTGTAAAACACATAATATGCATTCCAGTAAGTAATTCAATACTAAGCCAAGCCATACTAAGATGTTTTTTTTAAAATAATCTTAGCCTAGAAGAAATCAAATGCTGGGGCATCCTTAATTTTCCGCCACCTTCCATTGTCCTGTGAGTCACTAATCCAGGTTTAAAAAAAAAAATCTTAAAAAATTACTGAAAAAAATCTTTATTTTATCCATTCTAAAACTTTGATTGAATAGAACCACAAATAATACTAGTGTAGGATTATGTATGTGACTGTTAGATATTTATTTATTCATTGAATTTAATTTAAAGAACTTAAACCTAACTTAACAGTTAATTTTTTTTTAATTTTCTTTGATTTTCGACAATGTCAGTTCCATCATACTCTCTTACTGATTCACAATACAGTTTCTTTAACCAGCCCATATATGGACCGGTAGAGCATGTTAGCTGTGTCAGAAGTTGGCTAATAGTTGGTTAAATTGGAATACAAACAGTAGTTGCAAATTTGGACATCTTAATTGAATAACCACTACAAAAATTCTGCACACATTTAATAAATGCACAGCTTAAAAAATAAATCTACTCTTATTTTCCCCCTTTTTTATGATCTTAAACAGACTTGAAATTCAAAAACCAGCTATCTCATGGGTCTTAATATTATTTTAATTCTCCTTTCTTCCTATTCCTATCATCACTTCTCATTATGATAACAAAGTTAAACAAGACTGATCTGTTTTATCAGGTCGGTAACTTGTCATCCCATGATGAATCACATAAGGCTGTTAACCTACAATATTGAACTTGACCTACAAACTCATGGCCAAATCCTACAAATATATGATTCATGTGAAAGTATGGAAGGTAGCTTTAAGATTTGTTACCAATAAACATTTTAAAACAACAGATTTTAACAGATAAGGATAGTTCATGAAACCTACATTGATTACTTTTTGTCCAAATAACTAGTGAACGAAGAGTAAAAACTATAGGGTATACAACTAGCAAAAAGTATTTTTTACTATTTAAAGTATTTAATTTAGGTACTTATAGGAAATAATTTAAATTTCTAGTTGGAATCACATAAGAAATGTTTGGTTGACTATTATTAATAGTCTACTAATAATATGTATGTATGAGGCCAGTTTGATTTGTTTATCCATCTGAACCAGTATTGGTCAAGTATATATTGATCAATTTAAATAAAAAAATTGCATGCAATTTTACACTAAGGTGGTAAGCATTCTGCCTCTCTAATAGGTGTTCATCAATCTCTAGTGGTTGCATGCATTATAAGATTTCATAAGATAAATTGCATTATGTAAAAAGTGCCTATCACTTAAAGTTAGTTTGATTTGTACCTACAACATATGCTCAAGAGTGTCACTAGTTATCTCATATCAATAGATAAAACCTTGGTTCTTGTTTATTTGTCCTGACATAACACCTCGCGACCAAAGTCCACATGTCGCCGTCGGTGAAATATTCCAGCAACTTTTTAAATAAATAATGAACTTAATTATAGACGTTTTCAAGGTCGTGTGGTCTAACCTGAAAAAATCGCTGCTTAGAGTATTTAATATCGCTCTCATAAAATCTGGAACACCTAATGGAATTTGCTGATAATTAGGAAGTGGAAAGATTGATGAACAAGTAAAACAAGTTCTTAAAATTAAATTTCTTCACAATATTTTGATGTCCTACTAGTGTCCAACTAGTGGTAGCTCATCGATTAACCAATAAATGTACGTATATAGTACCTTGACTATACACACATAATGCTATACACTGACCTTTTTCGTCCAGCTGGAGCTGAGTTTTCACGTATTCAGTGGGGAATGTAATACAAATTTCAATGCCTCCGGTAATACCGCCGGCCACAACACCTTTCATGCCGACTGATCCACCGCCTCCTGCCGCAGCCGCTGCACCCGTTTCGGACATCCATGGTCTAGAGAATGGATTCTTGAATGACCCTGTCCTTGAAGACATTATTTTGGAATTTTTAATGAAAATCGTGCGAGCAACGGCTGCGACGACCACCCCCCTTCGCAATGACAAATATACTGTATTTCAATCATATCATTCGTATCATCCAACCGTCAAACTCAAATCCTTCCGTGCTGTCTTCGTCAAGTCGTTTTAATGTCAATGCCAAATGTCAAGTCGTCAAGTGGTCATCATCATCATCAGCCTATATTAGTCCACTGCTGGACATAGGCCTCCCCTAATGAGCGCCATAGCACCCTGTCTTCAGCTTGCCGCATCCAGCATCTGCCTGCAGTCTTTCACAGGTCGTCATCCCACCTGGCCGGAGGGCGTCCTACACTACGTTTGCCGAGTCGCGGTCTCTACTCAAGAACACGTTTACCCCAGCGATTATCGGTTCTTCGCGAGATATGACCGGCCCACTGCCACTTCAGCTTGCTAATTCGTTGAGCTATGTCGATAACTTTGGTTCTCTGACGGATGTATTCGTTACGAATCCTATCTTTCAGAGAGACTCCGAGCATAGCTCTTTCCATAGCTCGCTGAGCGACTTTGAACTGGTGGACCAGCCCTATCGTGAGTGTCCACGTCTCAGCTCCGTAGGTCATGACAGGTAGGACGCACTGATTGAAAACTTTCGTTTTCAAGCATTGCGGTATGGATGACGAGAAGACTCCACGTAGTTTTGCAAACGCTGCCCAGCCTAGCTGGATCCTCCTCTTGGCCTCCTTCTCGAAATTGTTTTTACCCAACTGCAGAATCTGCCCAAGGTAAGTATATTCGGAAACAATTTCGAGAAGGTGGCCATGTACAACCACCGGTCTTGGAACAATGTGGCCATTGATCATGACTTTGGTTTTATCCAATTTCATGCCAAGACCGATACATCGGGAGGCTGAAGCTAGGCCGTCCAGCATCCGGTTCAGCTCCTTTAGTGACTCCGCCATTAAGACTATGTCATCAGCGAATCGCAGGTGTGAGATGTAATCGCCGTTTATGTTAATGCCCCTAGCTTTCCAGTCCAGCATCTTAAACATTCTTCCAACGCGCTCGTGAACAGTTTCGGGGATATGTTATTCCCCTGCCTCACTCCGCTGCGCAATTGGATGGCTTTAGACTGCTGGCCCTGTACTTGGACACTCATAGTGGCGGCCTCGTAGAGACATCTCAGCACCTCGATATAACGATAGTTTACTTGGCATCGCTGTAAGGATTCCAGGACAGCCCAGGTTTCGACGGAGTCAAAGGCCTTCTCATAGTCCACAAAGGCCAGGCACAGGGGCTGATTATACTCTTCGGACTTCTGTATAATCTGCCTCACTGTGTGAATGTGGTCTATGGTGCCATATCCTCCGCGGAACCCGGCCGGCTGGAACTCGTCGAGTCTTCTGGCGAGACGATTCGTGACCACTCGTGAGAACAGCTTATAGATATAATTCCGATATAGATGTAATTCCGTCCTCACCGGGGGCTTTTCCATTTTTAAGCTGCCTCAGAGCTAACACAATCTCATCTTGACTGATGTCTGACAGTTCGTCGGTGTAGTGGCGCATCAGGGTGGCTCTGGAATCGTGGTCGTCTCGTCGGGAATAAGGGACATGTGCAGCGTATAATCGGCCATAGAAATCCTCTATCTCGGCGGATATCTCCGGCTTCGACAATACGGTCCTCCCGTCGTGCGTTTTAAGCTTCGTCAGTTGGCTCCTGCCAAGCTGCTGAGTGAATACTTTGGACCCTCGGTTTCGCTCTATCGCCTCTTGAATGAGGCGTGTGTTGGAGCTCCGAAGGTCGCGCCGTACCATCTTCGCAATTTGCTTGTTCAGGTCTGACCTCTCTGACGAAGTCGCTTGGGTGGTTTCCCGTCTTTTTGTCATCAGCCCAAGAGTTCCATCCAACAGTTTGGACCTCTTGCCAGTACGCTGCTTTTGGCAGAACTTGATGCCCTCGTCCCTTAACGTTTCGACCAGATTGTGTAGAGTCTCGTCAGCGTCATCAGTGGGTTTCAGAGCAACAAATCTATCGCCGAGAATCCAAATCATGGCAGGCACTGAGAAGTTCCAGCAGACTTCTCAGTGCCTGCCATGATTTGGATTGGGTTAGGTCGGAGCGTGGACTTCATCAGACGGTTTCTTTCAAGCTTCAAGTTGATATTCAGAGAGCCTCGGAGCAGTCGGTGATCAGATCCGGTATTGAACCTATTGATCACTGAGACATCTCTGAATATATGCTTGCGATAGCAAGAATGAAAATGAGATCGACTTCATCATGACGGATACGTCATGATGAAGTCGATCTCATTTTTAGTCACAGTGTCGGGGCTTTGCCATGTCCACTTCCTTTGGGGCTGTTTCTTAAAGAAGGAGTTCATTAAGAACAGCCCCTCTTTCTCAAGGAAGTTGACAAGCATTTGCCCCCTGTGGTTCCTAACTCCATAACCATGCGGACCTATTCGGGATTCGTTGCCAGTCTGGGATCCCACCTTGCCGTTAAAGTCCCCCATAACAACATTGAAGTGAGCCTTAGTGGTGCTGTGCAAGGCTCTGGATAATGCTTTGTACATATCCTCCACTTCATCATCCGAGTGTGCCGAGGTCGGTGCGTAAACCTGAATGACCTTCATGCTGTAACGCTTGGACAGCCGAAGGATCAGGTACGCTACCCTGGTCGACACACTGGAGATTTCTTCAACGTTATTAGAGAGGGCTTTATTGACGAGGTAACCTACACCACCCTGGGATGTTTTATCACCCTCGCGAAAGTAGAGAAGATGGCCCCAGTCTAAAGTTACGGTGTCCTCTCCCTCTCTATGGACTTCACATAACCCCAGAACATGCCATTTAATGTTCTCTAACTCCACTTCCAACTGCGCTAAATGATGGTCAAGCCTCAGTGTGCGTCCGTTAAACGTAGCCAGGGTCAGTTTCAGTGGTGAATGGTAGCCTGAGGTAGCCCGGTGATTCTTAGCACCTCCTGCCCCGCCGTTACCATGGCCGCTACCATGACCAGGAATAGCGAGGGGGCCATTTTCTTGTGGCTTTAAACATCAATTGGGGGTAACTCCCATAATCCCCACGCTGGGCATGCGGGTTGGGGATCGCAGTTAGGTTAAAAAGATTGTTCTGCAGGGGGCGCTGCTGTCCACCCCCCGGTGTATGTCCCTTAGTCGCCTCTTACGACACCCACGGGAAGAGTTGGGGTGTTGCAAATTCTTAGCCGGCACAAACACGGCATCAAGTGGTGCGCAACATGAATTAGCGAAAAAAATCGAGGACGGAGTAAAACCGACTAAACTTGTAACTACTTACGGTCTATCTATACTGACATGAGTAGCTCACCATTTATGCGAGGCCTTTTTTTCCAACTGCCACACATTGTGATATACCACAAATGAGGAGAGGCAGTTTGGAACGTAGTTGAGTATGGCACTCATCTAGACTACCGTATGTCACTCATGCGAGTACTGTGTTTATTGTGCGTCTATGTGGTGGAGTATATGAGTGGTAATGGAGCGGAGTAGCATGAGAACCCTACTCAGTTATGTCTATGGAAGAGGCAGAAACATTTTTGTAAATGTTTCTTTGCAATCGGGCATAATAATGATCGCTTTTTCTCAACGATGCGATAGGAGGTAGGTAAGATAGATAGATAGAGTTAGAGTTTCACCATAAAGGAGTTACCATAAAATTGCGAACTATGGACAGGAGTATGAAGCTGTAGAGTTTCGGAAGAGCGAAGGTTTCGATCATGCGCGTGGTGTAAAAATTCAAAACGCTCTTTAAGATAACATGGTGAGGAAGGATTAAAAAGAACACTATAAAGAAGGGAAAGAATATGTGCATTCCGGCGAAGGCGGATGGGAAGCCACTTGAGTTTTGCGCGAAATTCTGAAATATGGTCATACTTACGTAAGCCAAATATGAACCGGATACAAAGATTTTGAAGGCGCTCAAGTTTGTTTAACTGGGCTTCGGTGAGGTCGAGGTAGCTGGCGTCAGCATAGTCTAATATAGGGAGTAGAAGGGATTGTGCATATCAGATGTAAGTATCAGATGTTTGGATTTTGGATGTTTATTACAAGGAATCTTCATCACTACTGAACCGGTTTGTGTCTCTTTACCGTTACCTATATACCTGAACTACCTAGTTATTGGTTTGGCTAGGTAGGAGCTCAGGATAGGGTATTCGAGGTACGTGTAAATGCAAACTACGAGGCCGGTCCAGTACGTGCGCTTTAATTGAGCGCCAGTTGAAGACTGGTCGCACCCATGAATGAGAATAGTTTTAATATTTAGACTTACACTAGTACTTAATCTATGGTGCGATGTGGGAGCGTAACCTTACAGTAGGTTTAGTTCTTGACCTAAAATAACACAATAGGCTAGGTACCTACTTTATATCCACTTAGGTACTACCACGCGAACAAAGCAGTTGGTAGAAGCTAGTGTTGAATAGAACACTAGCTATGTAAGTACTCTAGGTGACTTAAGTGGGTATCTTATATGTTTAGCTAAGATACTTATTCTATTTTTCCGGCCGCACCCCATCGAGACTGATTTTGGTATTCTGTGGTAGACACGATTATATTCAACTACTATAAATTAATTTGGATGTACTTGCAAAACGAAATAGTTTTTGGCAACATTAAAATATTATATTCGATTTTCATTTGACTCATCAACCGTATTTTGTAAAATCTTGTGTATCTCTTACGAGTCTGTGGTAGTAGCATAGCAGCGTAGCATCAACAAATATTTTTTTTCGCTCATTTAGTACATTACATTATCTTTGGTACAGAGCAGTGCATTTTAATCTGTGCTCTGAGAGGACAGATTAAAATTTTTTTGGGAGTGTGTGGTGGTGGTAGCGTCTGTTTTTAATGTTTTATAGATATGTGCTAAAATAATTTTATTTCTGGAAAAACTGAAAGAAATTCTACGAAGATGGCACTGCGGACGTACGGCGATAAGCCGATAAGTTTTCAAATAGAAGAGGGTGGAGATTTCTACTGTGTTGGTTCAGAGGTAAATGCACAACTTTTACCGGCTGCTAATCATCCTATTCTTCAGAACTCTTCTGTTTATTTCATTATATGACATTTACAACTGGCTCAAGATTCTACGTAGTTTTAATCACGAGCTGAGCACAAGTCTAAAATTAAAAATACATTTCAGGTTGGTAACTATTTGCGCCTCTTCCGCGGGTCTCTTTACAAGAAATACCCTGGCATGGTCAGGCGGACCCTGACCAACGAAGAAAGGAAACGTCTGGTCGACAACGGCCTGGGTCCTCATGTTCTCTCCAGTTCCGTGTCGTTGCTGAAAGCTTCTGAAGTTGAGGATATAATAGACGGGAATGATGACAAGTATGTTTCTACTACTTACTAAGGAGTGTTATTTACTAGCGTCCTAACCGTTACCTACTCAGATGTGTGATGGAAGATTAACCATGGTACTCCTCACTACTCGAGGAGTTCTTGAGGAACTCTTGAGGGATGCCTTCCTGGTGACATCGAAATTCTGAGCTACCTAGCACAATCTGCCAGACATACAATATCTTTATATATCAATCACCAAGCCGAAATCTATGCATTCTGTTCGTCTGAAATCTATGCATATCACTCACATGTTTCACATAATGGGTAAAAAGTCTTATGATCACATTTCTCATTCATAAAAAACAATAGTCAGTATTGTTAAGGATTTCAATTATTGCAGATACAAAGCAGTATCAGTAAGCCAAGAGCTAGCGACTCCTCGGGAGAGTAAGAGCAAGAAGTCTCAGAACCCATCATGGCTACCTGTAATGCCCAACTCCTCGCATCTGGATGCCGTGCCGCAAGCCACACCCATTAGCAGGACCAGGGTTCACAATAAAAAGGTATATTACTCTGATATTATATAGGAATATTATTCTGGCATCCATCCCTGTTTAGTGGTGTTTCTAGCTAGCTCCTGATGTGGATGTAAATAGTTGGTTTTCTGTATATACTGTCTATTAGGGTTATGTAGGGGATTTTGCCGATCTAGCTTAATACCTATTAATTTCAAACAACTTTGGTCAATTTTGGAACTTTTATCATTCCAGTTTTTTTAATAAACTGGCAAACAAGCATATGGTTCACCTGTTGGTAAGTGGTTACTGTTACAACAAGAGGTATCACTTGCCTGTAGCCAAACCTAAGTCGCCCCAGTGAAAAGTCACACCACAGCTTTTACAGCCTAACTCCACCACAAGCACAGAAGATTCCTGGGATGTTTGCAGGCTTAGTTCTACATAATAGTAGCATAATTGAGCCAAGAGTAGTCATATGCATAGTATGCTGAGAGTGCAGTATCATAATTGGTACCTATTTGATTTTTGAATACTGAGTGCATGCTTAGACAAATCGTCATAGTTTAGTTCTAATTTTTGTGATTTAAATTTTGCATGCTGTAAAGCAGATCTTGGCTGGACTTACTATTACTGCTTGTACCCATGTTTTGCAGATAAATAATTTGAAATTGTTTTTTTTTAATATACAGTTTCTATATTAAGTTAAGTGTACCTAATCTTGTACCTAGGAAATTAAATTCATTGGTTTGTTCTATTTCAAAGGTTTTTGTAAATAACTTAATAACTATTGCAGTCCTCTGGTATGTTCGGAATTGGACAATTCTTGTGTTTTTGTAGGATTATTTAAGTTGTGGTTGGTTTTCAAAGTTTGTTTTGCTAATTGATGTTTTTTTTTTACAGATAAGAACTTTCCCCCTGTGCTTTGACGACACCGACATGACGGCGATGTTAGAGAACTCATCGCAAAAGCAAGTGCTAGTCCCGATTCGGCTTGACATGGAGATTGAAGGTCAAAAGCTAAGAGACACATTCACTTGGAACAAAAATGGTAAGATGGCAATCTGCGGTTGGTCTGATTAGAATTTTGTTAATTTTAAATGAATGAATTTTAAGGTTACTTTTTAGTTCAATTTAGAAAATATAACATTTCGCCTGGTCTTTAGGGTAGCAATGCCAAATGACAACAGATATCTTTTTATCTATCAAATTTGAATATAACTAACTGTTTAAATTATTTAAAAGTTTGTTAAGTATTAAAAAAAATATCAGCATTATAGGCTTTATTTACTATCGTTATATTTTTACCAACAACGTCATGAGCTCGTATTCGCTTTTGAGGTAGGAAGTTGTTTGTTTTTTTTGTCCGTTACCATTAATCTCCAAAACAGCTAATCCGATGGAAATTTGAACTTTATGGATAAATGTTAGCGTCGATTCTCTAGTACACCAACTTAACTCTATTTAAACTGTCGCTTTCTTCTACTGATAGTGCACACAAGAAAGAGACAGCAAGAATTTTATTCCTGTCAAATTAGTTTACATATCGTCCTTTATGTTTGTGTTTCAGCATGTTTTGAAATCATGACTAAACTTGTATTGAAAACTTAAATCCGACTAATTTGTCAGCACTTATATCGTTCCTTCTCTTTCTTTTGTAACTGTTAGTAAAAGAGAGATATATATAAAATTAAGTTTAATTAGTGTACCAAGAACAAAACTCTATAATTAACTTTCTCTAGCTCAAGGTTTGCTGGAAGAAAACTCTTTTTAGGGTTAAGCTCGCCTTTGTACATGTCATTTAATTCTGCCTTTTTGTAAGTGTTTATTTATGTGTCCAATAAAGAATAAATAAAGAACACAGGGATGTACTCTGCCCCATATAAAATCCACAAACAATTTGCTCTATTTAAGAGCAATTGAACTATTTCAAGAACTGATCGTAGATAAAACTTGGAAAAAGTGTACGAGAGAATCGACGCCATTGTCGCTATAATGTCACTAATGGTCGCTGCAATAGATTATAAAGAATGTTAGAGGTTTTTAAATTTAAAAAAGTATAAACTACTGAACTGATTTTAATGAAACTTAGTAATATACTTTTGTCCGGGTACCATGCGGCAGAAGCTAGTAATATTATAATCGCGAAAATTTGTGAGGATAGATGTTTGTTACTCTTTCACGCAAAAACTACTGAACGGATTTTAATGAAACTTTACAGTAATATAGCTTATACATCAGAATAACACTACTTTTTATCATGGTACCACGCGGGCGAAGCCTACATATTATACATAGAAAATACCCAGACCCGAGACAAATATTTGTAGATTATACAAACATACAAATGTACTTGTTGTTTGTGATGTCGACTCTGCTTACAATTGAATGTGTTGTACGTGTTTGCAGAGTCAATCATAACCCCGGAACAGTTTGCGGAGGTGCTCTGCGATGACTTGGAGCTGAACACCAGCACCTTTATACCTGCCATAGCCATGTCCATCCGACAGCAGATTGAAGGGTACCCGAGCGAGCCACCAGCTATTATAGGTACCACTTATTTTATTTCAATCCACGACAAAATGGGCTCATATACAGGGTGTCCCGGAATGTATATATAATGCCGAAGGAGGTCATTGACACCGTGGAGGGAACATTGTTTGTTCTACAACTTTTTGGATTTCCATGTTTTTCATTCATGAAATGACCATCAAAGTTTCAATACTACCTGCTTTTAGCACATTTCTAAAACAAAACAGCTGTTTAGTTGACTTTTGAGTGTGACATGACATTGACCGCTTGTTACTCCACACTCAAAAATTCGTAGAACAAACAATGTTCCCCACAACGGTGTCAATGACCTCCTTCCGGCATTTATATACACATTCCGGGACACCCTGAATAATAATAATAATAATTTATTTATTTATTCAGATAACTTGATCAGTTATCTGATTTTTTGTTAGTAAGTTACATAAAGTCCATAGTGTTAGTACACTATGGACATTATGTAACTTACTAACTTAAAATACATTCATTCAATTCAATAATGTCCCGATTCAATAGGCTTTCTTTCAGACTACTAAATCAGGACCTGAATGAAAGAATAGTGTTTGCGGATGTTTTTATAATTAATAGTTAAGCATTTGACCACAATCTAACCTGATGGAAAGTATCGATGTAGTGAGGTGTCGAGGATGTGAGCTTGTAGACTAGAAGATATAGTTCGTCTTTTAAACTTTTTTCAAAAATGTCAGACCGAATCTAATATGTTTTTTTGCCATCGTTTGTCTTCAAGGAAGGTTTTTAAATAGTCTTTACTGCCACAGTCGCTCGGAAGTGTGATGGAGTCGAGTCATTATAAATATTCGTGCCATGCACGCGATCTACCTCGATAGAAAATATTCTATGTTATTCCAGGCACCAATAATATCTTTTCCAAATTGCATATACAGATCGGTTCAGTCTTTGAGACAAACATCATTTGTTGGTAACTTAATCGTAAAGAAGTCATCTATTGTTTTATTTTTCAGAGGAGAATCCGGATCAGAGGGTCATCATCAAGCTCAATGTTCATGTGGGAAACACATCGCTTGTTGATCAGGTATGAACGAGGGTATCCTTCGAAGCAACCTCTTTGAAGTGCCACTAATCCCTACCGATTAAGCTGATAACTTAAAATTAAGCTGATAACGTTATTCGAACTTAAAAATACTATTAAAGTAATCTATCAAGTTTCATCAAGATTGTATTAGTCGGATAAAGAACTATAAGTTCATAAAAAAATTTATACAATCGTCCAAGTAGGTTCAGGGCCTCTACTCCGTAAAACGATATCGACATTATCGTTACGATACGACAGTGCTCCGAATTATTCGACCGTACCCTACTCTCAAAAATGTTCGCAATCTTTGTCGTCTGTCGAAAGCATAGACAATATGTATCGAATCTTCGGAACGAATGATAGGAAAATCTAAAGGCTTGGATAATAGACATTTAGCCTAAATCCTTTTGCTTGACTGTTTATGTCACTTTTTTAGGCAAAATTATAACAATTATCTATGAAAGTAAAAGAAGTGACAACGTCAAACGTCAAATCAACAAACCCGCCTGTTATTTGAAAACTTTACAAGCGAAATTCTTGTGACAACTAGCCACAGAAGCCATAATTAAGAAGTTGAAGTTGAAGCAAAATTTCGTCGGGGTGAATATTCAAATTCGTTTATTAAAAAGATATTAGTACACACAGCATTAAAGTTTAAAGCACTATTTTAACAACAATTTAAATTTTTATTATTAAAAAAAAACATGAAGTTAAAAAAAAATACAAGTTTACCTTCAAACAAACTTTTACTATGTTTATAATTCCCGATGAAATTATAGTCGGGATTTTTTTTCAAATCCAACTGGTCCCTCGTCACTTTAAAATTTTGTTTTTGTAAAGCCTTTTCCTCGCGGATGGCTTCCATGGCAAGCATAAATCTCGCCATTATTCCAAAACAAGAGGCAAATCAAGAGTCCGTAGTGCAGCAGGCCGAGGTCGAATGAAAAGAATGCAGAGAGTCCAGTAGGCAGCAGGGCTCGAAGATTCGGAGACCGGTAAACGAAATGGAGATGATTTTATCAGAAAACACAACAATATAACCCGAAACGATAATGCGCACGATAGCATCAAGGGCATCGTTGATAAGTTCGTCGATTGACATTTGTTTCGTTGTCAAATTCAAATTATCGTATCGTTTTTAGTGATGCCGGAGTAGGGTTACGACATCGATTGTCAAAAGTAATGTCGGTCGTTTCTTCGTTCAAATGATAGTCGAAACGATGTAACGTAGAGTAGGTTTAGCACGATAATTGAAGCGATATATCGTTTATCGGTTTGTAGAGTAGACCCCCAGACATCATCGCTCGCTCGATCAATAAATAAACTCTTAATAGTCGCATTCAACTGAACCCACACTAAAATTCCCTGCATTTTGGGTATCAGGAACTACGAGTAACATCGAGACCCGGTACAAATATCTAGTTTATTTTTTGTATACTACCAAGGTGGCATACAAGCATACGGCCTACCTGTTGGCAAGCGGTTACCGTAACCACGCGCTTTGCCGAGATTTTAATAATTTGTCATGTGAACATTTCTCCCGCTGCTGTCGATTTTTCGAATCCGCACCACTTGCGTCTCAGCCGGCTACCAATAGCGTTGAAATTTGGAACAAGTATAGTTCGTGGCCTAGAATAACATATAGGCTACTATTTATCCGGGTACCACGCGGGTGAATCCGTGGGCAGAGGCTAGTAATCAACAAATCATTTTATTTCGACCGGATGATGTCAATGCATTCTGGTTATCTGGTTAATAATGACGTGTTTTCAGGTTGAATGGGACATGGCGGAGAAAGAGAATAATCCTGAGCAGTTTGCGATGAAACTGTGTTCGGAGCTCGGTCTGGGAGGGGAATTCGTGACGGGCATCGCTTACAGTATCCGGGGGCAGCTGAGCTGGCATCAGCGGACGTATGCCTTTAGCGAGGCGCCTTTGCCGGTTGTTGAGGTGACACTTTACAAATTTATTCCATCACGTATTGCAGCACTCTCTAGTGACGTGTGGCGTTAAACCTATCTAAAAACCTTTCTTGAAGTCATCCTATCCTATCCTACTAATATAGGATCAACCGATTGTCTGTTGCAGCACCCCTAGTGACGTGTGGCGTACAGTCTATCTTAAAACTTTTCTTGAAGTCATCCTATCCTATCCTACTAATATAGGATCTATCCATTGTCTGTTGCAACACCCCTAGTGACGTTTGGCGTTACAGCCTATCTTAAAACTTTTCTTGAAGTCATCCTATCCTATCCTACTAATATAGGATCAATCCATTGTCTGTTGTAGCACCCCTAGTGACGTGTGGCGTTACAGCCTATCTTAAAACTTTTCTTGAAGTCATCCTATCCTATCCTACTAATATAGGATCAATCCATTGTCTGTTGCAGCACCCCTAGTGACGTGTGGCGTTACAGCCTATCTTAAAACTTTTCTTGAAGTCATCCTATCCTACTAATATAGGATCAATCCATTGTCTGTTGCAGCACCCCTAGTGACGTGTGGCTTTACAGTCTATCTTAAAACTTTTCTTGAAGTTGTCATATCCTATTCTACTAATATAGGATCAATACATCGTCTGTTACAGCACCCCTTGTAACTTGTGGCGTTAAAACCTACCTAAGAACTACGTTTGGCGTCATACAAAACGATTGCAAAAAACCGCATTAAGTTGAGCCGTTTCGGAGATCTATGGTAACAGACGAACAAAGAAACATCTTTACCCAAACGCATAATACACTGCGTCGCGAGTAAAATAAAAACAAGAAACTCTGTCCTGTTAAATTACTGAATAAACCCTTTTGCTGTACGGAGTATATGAGTTTGAGATAAGATGTTGTGTGTTAGTTTTTTGTCTGTTAATATTTTTCTCCAAAAAGGCACAGATTTTATCCTACTACTATTATAAACGCGAAAGTTTGTGAGGATGGATGTTTGTTACTCTTTCACGCAATAACTACTGAACGGATTTTGATGGATGTTTGTTACTCTTTCACGCAGAACTACTGAAAGGATTTTGATGAAACTTTACACTAATATAGCTTATACATCAGAATAACACATAGGCTACTTTTTATCTGGGTACCACGCGGGCGAAGCCGTGGGCAGAAGCTAGTAATACTATAAACAGCTTAAACGGCTTTGCAATTGTGCATCGAGAACGTGCCCGATTCGGTGATGATATATTGAACAATTTAATTTAGACTATAAATAAATAAAATCTCTTGTTTATACCATTAGAATATGTTATTTTTTTCAATAATGGTCCCTGAATAATATACACTTTTGAGAACCTACATCTTTTTTCAACCCATATATTTTTGATGTTTACATTTTACGTAAACATTAAAAATGTATTCAAGAACTTTAATTGCAGTCATGCAAGTTGATTGCGAAAACTACTTTGCAATCCGGATATATCGACACAGTTCATATTTCGTTATATTGATTGGCACTAGACATGATTTCGATATATCGAAACGTAACTTATATCGGATATGGGTTAGATATCATACTATATCGATATTTAAATCCACATAACCGATATCATGAAACTAATTAAAACCTCAACTGTTACTAAAGACACGAACAAAACGAAACCTTCACAAACCAAAAATCGCCGTAGTTACAAGTTGCTAAACTGATAAATAACTTTGAATACCTAAGTACCTACATCGATAACTGTATATACTAAATAACTGTATAAGTTTGCGTTTGTCGTTTCGATGTTAGTTTGCTTATCTAAAAATATATGTTAACGATTGAAACCCCTACGACTGATATCGATATCTGAAAACCGTTTTCTATATCGATATGCAAACTGTTTATCGGTTACATAACCGTTTGCGAGAAAAAACGAAAACGCCCATGGCACGGATATATCGACCCTGTTTCTCTTGCTTGCTTATTTTCATGTTATTTCGAATGATACACATGTAAATTGCTTGTGTGTCGCAGACGCCGTACCGGCAGCCGTCGGACGCCGAGCAATGGGCGCCGCACCTCGAGACGCTCACCAACGCAGAGATGGAGAAAAAGATCCGCGACCAGGATCGCAACACGCGGCGCATGCGACGCCTCGCCAACACAACGCCCGGTTGGTAACACGCCCTATTACACGCGCAATTACAGAAAGTCAGAGATCATTTTTTAAAATTGAAAATGAAATTATCACAGTTTTTACAACAGACTTCAAAAAAGGCGGAGGAGGTTTTCAATTAGTCTTAATGTTATTTTTAACGAAGGGTATACTTCAAGGGTGGTCCCATATAAATTTATGGAAGATCCCACCTCTAAGGGTGAAAAAATAGGAATGAAATTTAATATTGGGTTTTTTTTATTAACATCTGTTATTTGAAGTCGGTTTTTATTTTTCGATTTGGTGACGTTTCGTAGCTAATTTAGAAGCTCTTCTTAAATACTGCTCGCGACCGCGTTGGACGGCAGATCAGCGAATACTGAACGAAAGCGACATGTGAAGAGCTTATAAGTTAGCAACGAAACATCAGTAAATCGACGAAAAACTGTGGTAATTTGTCGTGTTTTTCAATTTTGAAACATATGTTTCTATTCAGGAACTAATCTCAAACTTTATCAATTTTTAATATTGATGGATTGAGCCTCTATTGGTTTAAAATAATTAAAAAACAACTATGCGTCAATTCGGTGGTTTTCATAATCCTTTCTCACATTTCCTTCGAAACGCCAGCAAATCGGCGAAAATCAGTATTAATCGTATTTTCATTTTTGAAAGATTTGTTTACGTAATATGAAGGCAAAACAGGCATAGTTCCCCGAATTGTAAGTGGTTACCTTTTCTTGAAATCTGCGACACCATTGTCGACGTATTGTGCAACAATGCAGAAAAGTCTTATGTGCCTTTTCACCCTTCAAACCGAAACACAGTAACTGCTTCGCGGCAGAAAAAGCTGCTAAATAGTACTGGTTTTGAATGGAAACGTGTTAAATAATCTACATTGGAATCTAGATTCAGTTTGAGATTCGTTCTACAATACGAACCATAAAGACCAATACCCAGTGATTGGACGCTATGATGATACCGGACGCAAAGCAGAAAGAATTTCGGTCATTGACCCGTTTATTACTGCCCGCGCATAAATTATTTTTACGGTCGCGACTTGTCTGTGACCGAAATTATTCCTGCTTCGCGAATGGAGTATAGCGACTTTGAACATGAAATATGTTTGGACCAAATATTGCAATTTATTGAATATAAATGTTCAACTCGACATTTAGTCGCAAGTATAACTTCATGCGACATCTGGTGAAATACCACGCCCAGTTCACAACGAACAAAATTCAGAATTTGACCATGGCGTAGCTGTGACTAATAAAACGTGAGTAGTAAAGTTCGGACGCGGAGTAGGAAGAATTTTGAAAATGCATACAATATGTACGTGAGTCACAGAGGTAAACAACGCGTGTCACTGACCTAATTTCTTCCTACTGCGCGTCCGGACTAAAAAGATTTTGCACTTAGCCTCAAAATAGGTTCACACGACAAGGTTCATTCATACTTAAATTAATGCTCAAACTTTCTGTACATTTGACATAAACATAATTCCGACAAACACTGAAAAATACATTAAAAGCTTATCTTGTTCAGTATTCAAAACAGCTCCTCAAAAGGAATTTTCTATTTGGTAGAACATATTTTTTATCGTGGATACATTTTTTCTAGCATAATATACTATTATATTCTAGCTGGGATTGCTCAGTAAGATTGCATGTAATCACAAATTAGATAAGTATTAATATTTATTTATAATTTTATTTGGACTAACCTGTGACTACCCCTTAGTGGGAAATCCTCGCGGATCTGCGTACTGAGTAAAGATGTCCGCCATGGGGATTATGTCGTGAGCATATTTTTCATAATTTTGTATATTTCTTTTTGATCTTCAACATTTTTATTTATCCTACTTTATAAAAGATGGTATAGGTACTTAATTTCAACCCAATTAACACTTACTTTTAAAAATATTTATTGACTTATGCTTATTCCACAAACCAGTTAAAGTAAACTATTTTAACTGGTCGGTACTTATACCGGTTTTGGTATGCTGGGAACAAATCTATGATGAAGTTTACAAGCTTTATATAATCGTTAAAATAAGTTTTTTGAGGGTGAAAGTATTTTATTCAGTTAATATTATGTTTACATGATTTAGTTGACTGTTTCTTTACGTGATATTTATTTGCAATATTATTTCTAGTTTGTTTTGCTCAATTCTTCAAATGTTTAGTCTGCGTGGGAGTCGTTGGTCGGAAGGGGTATCGTTCGTTACGCTAAACTAGTCTTATTACAAAATGCGTAGATCAGTACTCCTGTCACTCATAGTTATAACAGGAGGCCGTCAGACACTCCCGCACTGACTATTATTATATTATATGTATACTTATGAGGACTAATTATAATAATGGTCAATTGCTCTTATAAAATGTACGATATGAATCTATAAAATTTTGTAAGATAATCGTATGAATTAACTACGATTGTTATATATTAGTCCTCTAGATTAAGGAATGTAACAAGAAATGTGCATGCCTTTTCGAGTACAAATGCGGAAACTAGAGTACACATTATCTGTTAAGATTTGCAGCATTGCATGAAAAATAAGTATACTGAAATATTGAAACGAAGTTTTTGTAGTTTGTTTTATTTTCCATGAATTTTATTTAAAAAAAACTAAGTAAGTGGACTGTTAAAATTATATCACATTAAAGGTTATTTCGAAAATTTTAAGTTTTTCGTTTCATTTTCAACCTTCGTAAAATCTTATTGTATGGACTCGCTTGCGTGATTCAATTGATACAATCTGCTTACCAAAAACATTGTAGTGTAAACGGTAGTGTAGAAATAACATATACAATGATTAGATTAGAAATAAAACATAATTTATATAGACGTAGCACTAACCCAACCCAACACATTACCTTTCACAGCCATATTCAAGAACTTATTTGAACTTAATTGTAGTTTTATTAACTCAAACCGTACTGCGGTCAATTACTTTATATAAATTGTGTATTATATAGTTACTACTATTTCAGTTATTACATTGAGAGTTGAATACTATTAAGAGCTAACTACTGTTTAAAAGTTAATCTGGCAGTAAATACTTAGTTGAAAGCTTGAAGGTTCGCTCAAACGAAATTTGAAAGCACCAAAATTGTTACTTGGGATTTAAAGTGTTAATCGTCGCTTATGGAAATATGAAGTTATAATACGCCAAATATAACCAATCCAGGCGGGGATGGAACACGACCTGGCTCTCGGCCCGAGGGTGCGATAACCGCGGTGCAACTGAGTCCAGTGCCCTGGTTGAAATTCTTGGGATGTTTCGGTTCAAAGCGCCAAAATTTTTTATGCTATTTTGTTATGATATTTTTAGTGCTGTCAAAGCTAAAGTGCAACACAGAATCGCTACAAGTGGTAACTAAAGTTCAGGGCTCAAGTAAAAACTACTCTAATTCCAGTAACAAAATGGCAATGAAGAACAACTAATTTTTATAAGCTTTATAATACCCATAACTTTTAAAACCGAAAAATGGGATAACTTAGTTTATTACAAAGCCTAGTAAAATGGGGGCCGTGATTTCATTCCCGTGGCCATTCTGCTAGTGTAATTAGGGGGTCGGTTTTTGATCATGTCATTCAGATGTAAGACTTTAATGAGTCAAAAAAGTGCTATTCTATTGAGTATGCCTTCCGAGACGGCTTTCCTTACAAGTATCATAGATAAACATTTATAATAGTTAAAGATTGCTTTTGCCTGATAACTAAATATACTGTTTGCACTACATAACATTATGTTTTCTGGTAACAGATGTCTCGTTGACACGCGCCGTGAACCGCCTGATCCGCGCCGACGAAGCCTTGTTCCCATCCACCCCGGAAAAGAGGAGGAAAAAAATATAAATCGGCAGAGGTGCCTACGAGACTGCACATTTTCTTTAATCCAGCTTAATTTTTCTTAGTTAAAATGAAAAGTAATCGACAAAATGATTTGTTTAGCGCTTTCGTTTTTTTATAGGCCCTTTTGAGCATACACAATCTATCTGTTACTCGACATACTAAAGTATAAATTAACTAAAGCTGGCACGTTTAACACGTTCACACGTTGCGCTTGTAAAGTGTCTGTGAATAAGCGCGCTGCGTGACGTCGCACTGCATGCGCATCATGAAAAGTCTGTCCGTCTCTCACGCGCGCGGTCAAGCTTATAAGTGTGAAGGAGATAGTTATTGTTTTGCTTTTGCTACTGTTGAGTGGCGTTTTTTGCATTCGTCCGTTAACGTCAGTCACGTATGAAGCGACGCGCGTTATTGTGTGTGATTATTTACCTATTTGGAGGTTAGAATGAAATGTCTGCAGAAAGAATTGGTTCCGGCAAAACATTAACAGGACAATATTTTTGACTATTTTATGCATCATAATAAAAACAAAGATGGTGGATCACGTTCTTCGAGCGATGAATGTTTGAGTAGGTAGAATATTTAATTTACGACTCTGCTTAAAAGCAATAATGTAATAAAACATAAGATATATTACAAATAACACATATTTATTTACAACCCAACCCAACTAAAACCAGAGTAGACTCACATATTTTAAAATTATTGCTTTTTCAATCAAAATCATTTATTTTTATACATACTGTATAGTGAAATTGCATTTGTGTGAGTACCTACAATGAACGTGCCAGCTTTAGTTAACCGACCTGTATTGTATTACAACTGCATGCAAATTGAATTTGCAGATAGTTCTAACAGAGATGTTGCAACTTATAATGCAGGGTGATTCAGGCATCATGGTTCAAAAGGAACGAACTTCGTTACCTACCTACACCTCATGTATGTTACCAATTAAACCCTTCGTAAACTAGCGATGGGTCGTCGACGTAATTATCGTAAACGAAACGAAACCAATCATTTTCGTTCATCAACGAGTCCATCGACTAGTCGAAGTTTCAATTTATTTATTTATTTATTTATTAGATAATCTTATCACCACGTTTCTTTGAAATTTAATAAATTTCGAAGAAATGTGCCGTAAAACTTCCTTTTTACTTTTTATGCGAGCCTATTTGAAAAAAAAAATAATAAACAGATGCTATCTCAAAACCGTTGAAAACGTAAACTCGTCTCATCTCGGGCAGCGTCGATATGAACGTTGTGGAATCTCAGTTTAGCCGTCTACGATTTCAACTAGTTGAATGAGTACAGGGAACCGTCGATGCGTTGATTCAACGTAAACGGTTGATTCAACTAGTTCGTTTATTCAACGCCCATCGCTATCGTAAACTTTCTTACAGTCCGTTCCAGCCAAAGGTTGTCAGGTGTTTTGCGATAAGACCGGGCGGTCTTATCGCAAAACACCTGTACAACATTGTCAAAGTTTGTAGTACTTAACTAAGCTGATGTGTTATTTGGTGTGCAATAAAGTATTTTCTATCTATCTATGTATTTTCTACGTTTTTTATAAATTTAGGGTTATTTTGTATACTAATTTCGACAATTTCCTATGGAAAATTTAGCGGCAATAATCTTCACCAAAAAGAAACACGTCCTCAAGTTTCTTGTTCATCAGGTCTAGCTGAATATTGATTTTTGGGAGCTTATCAGATTATGGCATGCTAGGTGATGCCTTCGTTTATCAAATTTTCAAATCTTCATGGTAGGCCTCTATTTTCTATGTATGTTCCAGTTTCTTTGTTGTGGAGAGCAGCCGCTTGTACGCTTAATCGTAGTTTGATTCCAATTTCCACATTAGGATGATCTCGTAATGACCCTATAATACATTGACAGACACATTTTCATTGAAAGATCTTGATAGTTCTGATTCTTAATTTTCTGATTCTTTTTCATATTGATATTATATGCTTTATATTTAAATATTCTGCATGAAATCCTAAGAATCATCTTCTTGTATTGTGGTAGCAAAATTCGGATTCACTTGCTGTATTGTACATACCCATGAAAACGATACTTGGGTCAGTTTTTATTGCTACTTATAAATTATAAATAAATAAATAAATAATGCTGGACATTTTTACACAGCGTCATCTAGCCCCAAACTAAGCAGAGCTTGTATTATGGGAACTAAATGACTGATATACTGCTAATATACTTTTTTTTTGTAAATACATACATATTATACATAGAAAAACACCCAGACCCGGAAAAATTATTTGCAGATCTTACAAACATTCGTCCCGTGACAGGAATCGAACCCGCAACCTTCTGCGTCTCAGGCGGACCTTCGTCCAACGCGCCACAGAGGTAATTATTTGGTTATTATTGGTTAATTTAAATTCTAAGTTAAACGATATAGGATCGGCAATCCGATATAGGAGCAAGCTTATTTTGGATATAATTTATCTGGCATCTGTGTCAGTCTTATGCCCTGGTTTCGCAACTTTCCTAAGATGTCTGCATTCTGTACTTTGGGTAAGTTGACTGACACATAATGCCGGTTGTTCTAGGCCTGTCACCTTAGTTTTGTACTGCTTATCTCAAATTCTATAGGCCGGTGTACCTACACTTCTTTTTTGATGGCTCCAACTACTGTGTCCCAGTCTTTCAATAGCTGAAAGACTTCATCTCTTCTGCCAGGCCAAATTCAATGTGTGTACGCTGTGCTCCGGAATCCATCAAAGCACGAACTTGTGGCAATGCCACATGTCTCCCCCCAGAGACCATCGTAGGATGTGCGATAGTTATCTGGAAATCTGACATTTCTTTCTGAGCGCATAGTTTTAATCGTTTGCATCATTGCTTTCAAGTGCAGGAGTTTATTTTATTTTTCTAGTGGTCGAGTATCGAAGTAAATACGCTGACTTTAATTTCTCGACTGATACTGTCAGTTCTTTGTCTTAAATTCGCAGCTTGCAAGGCTTTCGCGCCACTTTATAGCACTTCGTATGGACCCGTGTAAGCAGGCTGAAAATAGATCCTCTCACGGTGCCATCTCGGACGTAAACGTGAGTTGCAGAAGGTTAGACTCTGAAAATGGAAGATAATTCGTGTGTCTTCTTAAATTGTCCCCAGTAAGAAAGTCAGCGTCTAGGATTGTTGTCAAATTTTTCAGCTCCAGCTGCGGCAGTTAAGGTTTGTTTGGGTGTTTCTGTTTGATATCTACTACTACGTGTTTGCCAGGTAATTCTACTTTCTCGGTCGCCATTTTTTCTTTATAGAATGATACCTATTACGTTGTGTTTTTTTAAACTAACAACTTTTTCTTTGTATTTTTGTACAAAAGTTTTTTGACATTGACATATTCATAATTTTATATGGTAGCAAGTTCCTACTTCAGACTAAGTATAAGAAAATCTGCAACAGTCGATGTTTATGAAAAGAAGAACAAAATGTTCCTATAGAAGCATGGTGCCTAAGTCACCCTGTGTTTCACTCAAAACATTCCCATTTTAAAGTTTTAGATGTTTCGGACATCGCTTTAATGAGCCCGGCAAAATTAGTGCTATTTTTGTGTGTCATTTTGCTAGTGTAATTAGAGGGCAGGCGAAGCATGAACAACAAGGCTAAGGTTTTGTCTGACGGAAAGGAGAAATAGAAGTTTTTTTCTATCCTTATGTAGACTAAAATCTTTGTCTTGGTGCAGGGCTAAAATCTTTTTTTAGCTAGAAGTATATGCATACAGTTCAATTGAATGAATAAACTCAGTACAGTGTAAACAATTAAAACATCTTGTAAAACATACCTACTGCTTACGAATATTCTTGATTTCCAATACGTTTGGTATAGTTATTATTAGTTTAAGAATTAAGATTTTTATAGCTCCCTTACTATACCTAATGTATGTAAAATGTATCGTTTTTTAATAATAAAGGAATACATTAGAATTGTTTGCCTTTACTACTTATTTATGTTCCTGTGTCAAATAGATTCAGTTTAGTATGGATGTAACTTAAGGTAGACGGATATGAAAAAATAAGGGTTCCTCCTTTTCAGAACGTAAAACTGACGTAAATACTCGTACCAGTTAGAGTATTTTTTAAACTTTTAAGTTTTTTAGGGGTCTTTCGGGTTTACCTTTTTTATTTATTTCGTCTTCAAAAAAGTCTAATTACGACACACTAACTATTGTACAATAGCATCGCGACGCGAACGTCTGTTAAATTATTAAAAAAGGTATCTACACGCGATAAAGACCCGTATAAACATACAATTCAGTTGGAAACTAGCTTGCAACAAACGGGTAGGTACTACCATTAGGATGCCACAAGCGTGCGTCCATCCAATTTACGTCGTCGTTTCCGATGCAATATACTTTTAGGTACAAATGGTTTAAAGAATTTTGAGTTTTTTTCTTGCTTGGCAGTTTTTAAAAGCTCCTTCAATTCAGACTGATATTCAACAGTGGCATTAGCAATTTGCCTCTTAAAAATAAGATTTCGTTCCATAGACGGATCAACTTTCATAAAGAAATCACAAAGCTCATTTTGCCATTCTTAAACCTTCACTAGGATTTTTCAAACTAAATGTCACGTTTCCCGTGCTTGTCTTTTTCAATGGCTTCTTCAATTTAACATTTCGGTTGGATACCTACATATTGGAATCCTTTTTATCAATGTGTATGTACCGATTACATATATTTTTATATCTTAAATCAAGAATAAAGAAATCTTTAGTCGCGAATATAGGAATTGGGTCGCATTTTTTTAATCCGCGAATAGTGAAAACGCGAATGAAGGAAGCGCGAATAAGGAGCTTTGACTGTATAGATGTATAGATAACATAAGTGAGTATGTGAACTTTAAATATTCCATCATCTCTTGCAGTCTCCTAGTGGAGTGCGGGGATAAAACCTACCTGAGAACTTTCCTAATTGATTACAAACGATTGCAATCGGTTTAGCCGTTTCGTAGAAAAATTGTAACAGATATACGCTAGCAACAGAAACCACGAGTACCATGGTACTGCAATACCCTGGCATTCATCAAATCATGTAGACATTTATGCGTGTGTGTGTGCGTGGGCGTGGGCGTGGGAGTGGGAGTGGGAGTGGGAGTGGGAGTGGGAGTGGGAGTGAGAGTGGGAGTGGGAGTGGGAGTGGGAGTGGGAGTGGGAGTGGGCGTGGGCGTGGGCGTGGGCGTGGGCGTGGGCGTGGGCGTGGGCGTGGGCGTGGGCGTGGGCGTGGGCGTGGGCGTGGGCGTGGGCGTGGGCGTGGGCGTGGGCGTGGGCGTGGGCGTGGGCGTGGGCGTGGGCGTGGGCGTGGGCGTGGGCGTGGGCGTGGGCGTGGGCGTGGGCGTGGGCGTGGGCGTGGGCGTGGGCGTGGGCGTGGGCGTGGGCGTGGGCGTGGGCGTGGGCGTGGGCGTGGGCGTGGGCGTGGGCGTGGGCGTGGGCGTGGGCGTGGGCGTGGGCGTGGGCGTGGGCGTGGGCGTGGGCGTGGGCGTGGGCGTGGGCGTGGGCTCGGGCTCGGGCGTGGGCGTGGGCGTGGGCGTGGGCGTGGGCGTGGGCGTGGGCGTGGGCGTGGGCGTGGGCGTGGGCGTGGGCGTGGGCGTGGGCGTGGGCGTGGGCGTGGGCGTGGGCGTGGGCGTGGGCGTGGGCGTGGGCGTGGGCGTGGGCGTGGGCGTGGGCGTGGGCGTGGGCGTGGGCGTGGGCGTGGGCGTGGGCGTGGGCGTGGGCGTGGGCGTGGGCGTGGGCGTGGGCGTGGGCGTGGGCGTGGGCCACTTTATGAGGAAAGACCTCATTTTTAAAAATAGTAAGCGATTTTGCATGTCTAATGGATACAGGTAAGTCGTTCCATAGTCGGACCGCACGCACAGTGAAAGAGTTACTAAAGAAAGTGGAGTTGTGGAAGTGGAGTCTTCAACTGAAGAGAATCTGAGGAGCGCAGGTTGCGAGGATTAGAGAGATGTAAGAATTCGAAGAGTTGCTTAAGGTAAGTTGGAGAAGAAGGAATGAACAATATATTGTACAAAAGGGTGAGAATATGAGCATCCCGGCGAAGGCGGATTGGCAACCACTTGAGCTTAACGCGTTACTCGGATATATGATCATATTTGCGCAAGCCAAATATGAATCGAATGCAGAAATTTTGAAGCCGCTAAGCTTATTTAGTTGCTGTTCTGTAAGATCGGGGAAGCTGGCGTCGGCATAGTCTAAGATAGGAAGTAAAAGAGATTGTGCGAGCGTAACTTCAGTAGCAGTTGGAAGAAAGTTGCGTAGTCTCCTCATGGAGGCAGCCGACGCCAACATTTTCCTTCTGATTTCAGCAAGCTGTGGACTCCATGACAGCTCACTATCGATAATTACACCCAGGTTCTTTACGGATTTAGTGAACGGAATAAGCGTGCCATCAAAATGGACCTGAGGTAAGCAAGCCAAGTCAATCCTGGCGAGCATCCGAGAGCTTCCGATGACTATGACTTGAGTTTTCGCAGGATTGACTCCGAGGCTGTAGGACTTGCTCCACTCCAGAATTTGGTTTAGATCACTATTAATTTTTATAATGGCTTGATGAATGTTATCAGCTGAGGCTTGCGAATAAATTTGAAGGTCATCAGCATACAGGTGGTAGGAAGAAGATATTTTTTTGGAAATAGAGTTAATAAAAATAGCAAAGAGAAGAGGAGATAAAACGCCGCCCTGCGGTACGCCAGCAGTAAGGTTACTCCAAGTTGAATAAGTATCCTCGATACGAACACGTTGCCGGCGCCCGTACAGGTGACTGTGAAACCAATCAATTACCGTTGGAGATATGTTAATCGAGCTCAGAATACCTAAGATAATATCAAAGTTGACATTATTGAAAGCACTGCTAAAATCTAGCAGCGTTAAAACAGTCACTAGACCACTGTCCATGCCCACCCGGATGTCATCTGTTATCTTCACTAGGGCCGTAGCTGTGCTATGCCCAGAGCGAAAACCAGATTGCATAGGATTCATCAGAATATTTCTATTAAGGAAGATGCTAAGTTGGTGATGTACTAAGCGTTCCAGTACTTTAGATAGGAAAGGAAGGATAGAAATGGGACGATACTCAGAGAAGGAAGAAGGATTGCTTTTTTTAGGCAAATGAATCACTAGGGCATCTTTCCAGGGGAAGGTGGAGCTAGATATTGAACTATTAAGGAGATGGCTGATGATTGGGATTATTTCATCCAGTATGGGCATGATCATGTTCCGACTTATACAGTCACTCCCAACTGCGTTGGACGATATGGATCTTATGCTCTTGTTAACGTCACAATCGGAGAATTGATAGAAGTTGAAATGAAGAAAGTCAGGGGTTGGAATCAAAGAAAGATGCTTCAAAGTATTAGCTTTGTCAAAATCAGCAAGGTTCGAGTTACAAGTGAAGTGTTTATTTAATAAATCTATGTTAAGATTGTTTGGGATACTAGTTTGACGCGACTTACCAACCCCCAAGGACCTTAGGAATTTCCATACTTTTGATGGATCATTATTTTTTACTGAACTGTGGCTATGTCGGCGTTGAGCGTCCCTACACACTCTGTTGTATTTGTTACGACGAATGATAATTTTTTCTTTATTCTCAACGGTGGGCTTACATTTAAATTTATATTTGGCCAAATTTTTTTTGTACATTAAAATCGCTGAGCCGTTTGTCATGAAATAAGATATGGACATAGTTGAAACCTGGAGACGGTCATACGCTACTTTTATCAACATACGTCGCGTGCGAAGCCGCGGGCAGAATCTATTAAAAAATAAATAGGGCTAAAAATACATAAATGTATGGAATACCATACATTTATGTATTTTTAGCAAATATTATATTATTAATAATAATTTTGCGTCAAATATGACGCAAAATATAAGAAGTAGGTATACTTTCTTTTTTCTATCCTCTACTTAGGTCGAACACGTTTTGGTGTTAGATATCGCAGTTTACTTTTAACAATAAATTCTCAACCAACTCTCTATATGTATAACGTACTTGTACGTACCTCACTTAACTTGATTACTACAGAAATCGTAATGCGGAGTTTGAAATCATCGTTACAAGTTAGGCTAAAGCGCTACGCTCCGTAGGCCCCGCTTAGTGTCGCTACGGAAAGCGCTACGCGCCAGTGAGCGCTTAGCAATAATTAGGAGGGCTTACTGCCACGAATTGCTACGTTTAATATCTCGAGAATTTATTATATTTTCAAGGCAAAACAGATTTGGTATTCCTAGCCCCGAGACAAAATATCGTTCAACTCATTCAGGTAAAAAAAAACTAACTACATATCAGACTCCGTTAATATTTACACGCCGAGATCATCCCCTGCACACAGACTAAGAAAACAAAATACTAGTAAGACTGCACAACAGAGTACCTAAACGAAGTAGTTAATACAGTAAGGTATACAAGTATTAACCATCCCCTTAAAAATCACATGGTACTCAAACACTACAAAAATATACCTCACCAATTGAGAACCTCTTCTTTTTCGTCAATTTCTAACTACTTATATTTTAATCAAAAAGCCCCAAAGAGCTTTCTTGAAATACTTAAAATTATCGTGTTATAAGCAGCCGAGCATTTCTAAACGAAAAATATGAAACGACTTAAAACTTCGGGCATTACAAGTCAAATACCATAAAATAGTTCTTGAACTTTAAATTGCTCGGCATATCACGTAGGGGGCTAGCTGGGGCGTTCAACTTTCTGTGAGACTTATGTCGATGTTTTCGTTTACAAGCCTTTGATTTCTACGCAAATGGGTCTCCCGTCATGGTGTCAAGATTTATAGGATATGGTACTACCATAGATGGACAGAATTCAAGTTTGTTGGGAAAAACAGGTAGTACGCATGCGCAGAGCGGACCAATCTTGTGCCTTGCCAGGGTAGTGCGTGACGATCACGAGATGTTGAGGCAGGAGATATTATCGATAACATTTTATCGATAAGTGTGATAAAAAAGAGATTATCAGAAGTTACTATATCAAGACTATTTTATACCCTACTACTATTATAAACGCGAAAGTTTGAGAGGATGGATAGACGTTTGATACTCTTTCAAAAACTACTGAACGGTTTTTGGTAAAACATTACAGTAATATACTTAGCTTAACAAGGCTACCTTTTATCCGGGTACCAAGTGGGCGAAGCCGTGGGCAGAGACTAGTCTTCTCATAACTAAAACATGAATTGCTTAGGTACCAAAAAGAACAGCAGATTTGTAAGCAAAATGAAAATATGCTCTAGATATTTTTTTAAGGTTCTACAGATAAAATTTAAGATGACTATTTAACATCCACTTTGGTTGAAGTGTCTGATTAAAGTTTTATCTGAAGGTGCAAGTTTACGACTGTGCGTGGAATGGAGTGTTTTAATGGTGCTATAAAGTACAGCAATTCTGAAAAATTTTCACCAATTTAAAACTTTATTACCATTATTAGTGCGAAATAAATAATGTGCATAAACACGATGTAATTGGTTTTAGTTTTTAAATTATTATAAAAAGCAGTGTTAAAAAACAGCTAGGTTTGTTATTTGTAGGTGAAATTTTTAGCTGGTAAAATATACCCACAAAACTTCATAAAGTACATCTTTATAATCGGCCATGGTATTAGTGGCCCACAAAATAAGTAAATACCGTTACTGTAGACTTTTCTAATAAGATAAATAAGGTTCTAAACTGCCGAAGCGTTAAAATAATTTATTTCCAAGCCAAAGCACCAAACTGCATTGTCATTTATGATTAGTGATGTGCCTAGTCGATGAATCATTATTGCAAATTAGTTGGTACATCCCTAACAGCAGATTTCAGCAGGGTTCAGACTTCAGTGTGATAAAATGTTGGAGATAGGCGGTAACCGCGTGGACACCGTTGTCTCCCGCCACCGGATTCAAAATAAAACGTTTTATTAAAAAATAAACTGTCAAACGAATTATCAAAAATAATGATTATTATTTCAAATCCAAAATGTTACTTTAAATTAGTTTAGTTTGGTTTCGGCTGTGTTTAAAACTGTTAAAGTGAGTTTTTATTGTTCATCATTGACACTTTTCTGGTTATGGAACTTTTGATTGAGGTAAGTGATATGATTGTTTAGGGTTCGCATTTAAAGGCTCCAAACGGGACCTTGTTGTTGTTCATTCGACTGTATCTCTGACCGGAGGCTTTTTAGCTTTTAAACGTGATGATAAGCACTTTTTATCTGCAAATACTGTATGTAAATTCACATTTGACGACGAAAACATATTAAAAACTAAAAAAAATATACATATACTGAGTGGGATGGGGTGCTCATAAATGTCTACAGGGTCTAATTACAGGGGAAAAATATCTTGTTTGTAGGGTATCGTTGAAAAGATCTATTCGAGCAGATCACAGATATATTTAAGTGTTTTTCGTCAAATACCAAGTCTATAGCAAAAACGGCTTTACATAACTTGTCACTATACATATTAAGGTTGATCATGTTATACATATTGAGTAAACCAATACAATAAACCTGAACCACGTAAACACTTCTTACAGCTAAACTTCGTGGGTAGGTAATTAAAAACATGCTCATTATAATTTTTCATAATGTTCAGAATAATGTATGATTATACACAGAATTCTGGATTTCTAGGTAATTTTAGGTTATATTTCAGACTGAAAATTATTTTCCGCATAATTATGTCTACCAGGCTTGAAATGTAAATATTTGTTCGTGCCACGTTGAATGTAATGAAATGATCATTTATATTAGGTACTTAACAGTGATTCATTTCAAGGAATCATATAAGGGGCCGTTAAAATGACTCTCTGTCCGGTTGTTATAGATGTCGTACAAAATACTAAAATCTGGTAATAAAAACACGATAAGGAGGTACATATACAAATACTTATAATCTTGGACAGAACTAATCAATTAGGTATCTACTTATTAAGTAAGACTTCTTAATTATCTTTCATACCTCTCTATCTAGGTCACAGCTATATAATGATTGGTCTTCTTGATAAGAAGCTTTAAAAATACCAACGTATTTTGTCCTGCTGTGTTTTGCGTCCCAAATCATAGAATAATCAATCTCAAAGTATACATTAGTTATACAGGCTATGAAAACCACGATGAATGGTTCTTGCGGGCTTTTCTATATCTATACTTATAAAATCGTTTGTTCTGACTGACTGACTGACTGATCCATCAACGCACAGCCAGAACTACTAGGTCTAGAACGCTGAAATTTGGAACAAACCTAGGTTTACATAAGCATGTACTAAAAAGGATTTTTGAAAAAATCCACTTTAAGGGGGAAATGGGGGTAAACTTTGTATGAATGTCTTTGTTCTTAGATAAGGGGGGGAGGGATGGGGGTGAAAGTGTACACAATTTCCCATACATGCAAGATTTTTTTTTAACACGACTACACGCGTACTAAACTGCTGGTAACGGCTTGTAAACTTAGAAAATCGTATTTCCTGACTGACTAAAACGCACAACCAAAATTACTTTACTTATAAGAGAGTAGCCTCAACAACATCAATTCATCTTCCATAGATACGTGTATAATGCGTATAATCCTGTAGGGAGAAGGAAATTAAAATCTCGTGAGAGTTTTCCATCTCACGATTCACGGTTATGAATTTAAGTAGGTATCTGAAGATACATTAAGACCATGTTCTAAAAATAAAAAAAGTAGTCTTTAAACCTAGAAGAAGTGACTAGTGAAAATAAAATAAAAGTGAAGCTATTACGAGTAAATTCTAACTTATAAAAACAGTATGTGTATTCCTTCATCTATTGCAGTGCCTCCTAGTAGCGATAAAAACTATCTAAAAAAGAATTTACCCTATTATAGGATGTGGCAAGTGGACGTACCTTACAGATCCGGTGTGAATTCAAATATAGATAGGTACCTAAGTAGTAATGTACCTAAGTACCTCCCTCAAATCTCATTCGATGGTTTCAGTAAGTCACAGCACAAATCGTATGCCACTGCTTACTTTATCCGGTACTGGGTAAAGGTAGGTTAGACTAATCTTAGCTAGGTAATTGTTTAGGAGAGTAATTAGTTATATTAGGTAAATACTTACCTCCTACTGAACCACGTAAACACTATTAACAGAGTGCTCTAATCTCCATTGATGACGTGTAGGTGTAACTGCCTAGGTATCATCATCATCATATTCAGCAGGTAGAAGTTGCACTGCTGGACATTACAGAGGCCTCTCCCAAATAGTTCCATAACGAGCGATCTTGGACCACCTTCATCCATCGACTTCCCACAACCTTAACGATGTGATCGGTCCATTGGGCTTTTCTAGTGAGCGTCTGGTTCGTATTTCTTCTCCGTTGGCTGTCTTTTTTGCGAGCTATATTGCTCATTGCCACTTCAACTGGCTGATTGAGAGGTATTAGACCACGGAACTCAACATTTCTTAGTGTGTTACTACATTGAGCGAGAGTAATCCATTCGTATACAGCTGCTGCAGGTCTTAAAAATTTTAAGCCGAAAATACGCTTGACAAAAACATTGTTGGCTTGGCAAATTTTGTTTAGGTTGTGACATTAGGAAAACTTAAAACGTAAAATACTTACATATATGTATGTGCATCGTATTATCTAATTACATAATCTTGTTGTTTCTTAACCACGATTTTACTAAATTATCTCTGCTAATAAACCTCTAAAATAACACTTGCAGATATGATGAAATTTAGGAGACTTACTTATCATACTCAAATAAAGAGCCTCTTTGAGAAAGAAAATGCCAAAAACATTTGTGACTTTAGCAGATTATTTGCCAGCGCGGTGTCGTGTAAGCGCCAATGTTTTGCGTATTATGCTGCACGAGTATAGGCTATACATTCGACATTTGTGGGGCTACATTTTGAAGTGCCAATTCGGCAGCTGGCTGCCACTTAATTTTAGCAAAATAATCACTGTCGTTGTAGTAGACCTCGTATAAAGCAGTGGTTAAACAGCTCATCGTTTTGTTTGTATTGTGGTCAGAAATCGAATGCTGCGGTATATTTGACTGATGTTGAGTATGCTTTTCGCCACACCGAAAATCTGGTGTTGCGCTCAACAGTATTAACTAATTCATTGGATGACCTTTAAGACCGTTAGAGTAGGTTCTCTAAACAGTACAGTAGTAGTTAGGTCACTATTACTGTTTTTCTTTAGCATTTTCACTCAATGTGATCGAGAGTAATTTTTATCTAAAAAAACAGGACAAGTTCAAGTCTGACTTGCGCACCAAGGCTTCCGTACAATCTTGTATGTTTACTAAAATAATTAACATTATTTAAGTTCATAAACTATAAAAACCATAAACAGTGCTCTAACGAAAAGATACTCGTATGTCGTATTGAAAGACACACTTAACTTTGTAGTTAATTTTTTTTTCGCCAACCTTCACGCTTTCCTGGGAAAAAGGGTCTTGACAGACAGACAGACAGACGGGCGGACGGACAACGAAGTGATCCTATAAGGGTTCCGTTTTTTCCTTTAGAGGTATGGAACCCTAAAAACAAAAACAAACGCCCACGACTGTATTCCCTATGATGGACATCTTCAGATACATACTCAGTGCGTACCTAAAAACTTTACTAAGTAGGTGCTACGTCTATATAACTAGGTTTCATTCGAAATATGTAAAGGGTGATTGATATACATATCGAACCGTGTACATATTCAACTGTACATAGACCTTCCCCAGCCCCTCGTCCTAGGTGAGTGATAATGCGACGTGATGCTATGTGACAACTCACAAATAGTGTAATTTTATATTATTTGAAACAAGCTTCTACCCACGGCTTCGCTCGCGTGGTACCCGTATAAAAAGTAGCCTATGTGTTATTCTGATGTATCCTACTAATATTATAAACGTGAAGGTTTGTGAAGATGTTTGTTCCTCTTTCACGCAAAAACTACTGAACGGATGTTGATGAAACTTTACAGTAATATAGCTTATACATCGGAATAACACATAGGCTACTTTATATCCGGGTACCATGCGGTCGAAGCCGTGGGCAGAAGCTAGTAAGCTATATTACTGTACAGTTTCATCAAAATCCGTTCAGTAGTTTTTGCGTGAAAGAGTAACAAACATCCATCCTCACAAACTTTCGCGTTTATAATATTAGTAGGATATTACTGTAAAGTCATCAAAATCCGTTCAGTAGTTTTTGCGTGAAAGAGTAACAAACATCCATCCTCACAAACTTTCACGTTTATAATAAGTATTAGTAGGATTAGTAGGAAAGATAATGAAATACGAGCATTTTTAAAAGGATTTATCGCGTTGTTTGATAAGTTGTTCTTTTGTACGTTCGTCTGTTACCATTAATCTCCGAAACTGAATATCTGTTAATAACTGATTGAAATTGTGTTTTTTCTGCTATTAAAGATTATTCTTAGATAGTTTTTATTGCAGCAAGCCACTAGAGGAAACTGCAATAGAAGAAAAACACCTAAAATTAAGCAAAATAAATTATGTGTGTGGGTTGGGTTAACCAAGGGTAAATTTAATTACCCTTGAAGTTATACCATATAAATTTTATGAAACAAAACCACTCGGTGAAAAAATGGGTGGTAAAATTGCATATTAGCCTTTTTATCAATTTCCCGTTACATGAAATCGGGTTTTTGACATTGAATGTCTTATAAATTAATTTCAAGGTAAATAGGTACGACGCGCTCTGATCAATCTATTAGCTAAGCCTATTTATATAAAGCTCAGAATTGAGGTGATACTGTGCTGGATAGGTAAAATATTATCTGATAATCATGACTAAATGAGTTTATAGTGAGTTAGTAAAGAATAAAATGTCTAAAATCAAATTCATCATCTAAATAGCCGGTAGACATCCACTGCAGAAAATTAGGGACGCTACGACGAACGATCTAGAGCCGGCTTCATCCACTGACTCCATGCGACCTTTACAATGTCATCGGTATTTTTACTCGGTCGGCTGTTTTTGGCAAAATGGCAGAAATTAAATTAAGTCTTGTCATATCCGTCTGTCCGTCCGTGTGTAACACCGCGATTTCTAGAGATAAAAAAGGCTTCAGAATAGTTAGCTAAAGTTCCCCTCTTATTTTTTCTTACCTTGAGTTCTAAGTATGAAACAAACCGAGCGGCATTCGATAGGAACTGGCAAATAAAATTGTTTGAAAGTTATATGGTAAAACTTCGGAACCGTAACATATTGTGTATCGACACGTCCTGGGCAGTTTTTTTGTTAAGATCATTGGCTGACCTCTTGCTTATTTAACTCACTATTTCTTCTAATCTCTTTTATGCGTACGTGTGAAGAAGTAGATAGGTACATTAAATTTGAACAAAAATTAAACAAAGAAGTTTCAACTTAATAAGTCTATGTATTCATAGACGAAGTTTTGGTATTGAATTCGATAGAAAGTAAATTGTTACACAATTTCACTTCTTGCTTAGAGGTAAACGTTATCCCTATCCACAAATTAGGTAAATGGTTTTAAAACGAGTTAGTAACAACGCACAAAAGTAAATTAAAACCGTATCTCATTTAAATAAGAAAATGGACGGGATTCAATTTGGTTTCGCCAGCGTAATTGTTGCCAATAATTTGTCCGAGAACACAACTTAGACACGTTTATGGAGGTACGTCTGCACTTAGCTTAATAAAAGACGTAAACGTGCACGTCGACTTTTTGCGGCGATGCAGTAGCCCGTTTCATGAACACGCGACTGCATGTGCTATATGTGGCCACTTTTCGCATTTGCGACGTGCAATAGAAGCAGTCTATTGCACGTCGCATTGTATTGTTTCCTGCATCGATCCGACACTGTATCGGGTGACTGAACCGTGCAAAGGCTTTTTCGAGCCACTACTGTATAGCGACTATAAAGATGCTGTATCGCTACTACTGTATCGCGACTGTATCGACGCCGTATTGCGTCTAACGCGATAGTAGCTTTACAGAATCATGGTTACATGGAAGTAAGAATACGGCCAGAGACAGCATCCCGACGGTATCGCCTGTTTGCGGTTGTATCGAAGCAAAAGGTCGCCCGGGCGATGAATCTTAGGACAGATTTCTAAAAAAAATGTCAGGAAGATTCACAAAGTCTTCGCCTAAGCTTATGGCAGAAGCATTAATGTGCTAGGTGCCTACTTAGATTATTTATTTTTTATGCGATTTTTCCCGTTAAAGTTTGGGTGCTAGTTTTAGCTTTACATTTTTGCAGAGGCAACTCAAAATTCGGCCTGAATTGAAAAAAGTTTAAATTTATGTCCTATTCTGAAAGTAAGTTCACAAATAAAAAAGATTTAGCAGCGAAAAATACAAAAAGAAGCTATGTTCTCTATTTTCAAGATTCGCCAGAAAAAGGGGAATGCTCAAGGCAAAAGTTTGTAGGCTTTAATTAATAGACTTGAATCTATATTATCTTCTTTCGTAGTAGTTCGTAAAAGACTTGGCTCGGTTGAATGAATCTTATATGTAGTGTTGAACTTCTTTAGGACAGTATTCATTTAGATAGGTAGCATCAAGAACTAAAAGCTTCTGTTCATTTCTTAATGTCTGAGTTTTTTTGAACAAATTCTGAATTCTCATAGGATTTCGGTATTACCGAAATCCTAGTAATTGAACAAGCTTAAATAAAACATAAAATTGCCATCGGAACACTTAATTGTTACAAAATTCATCCCGGTTGGGAACCTTTCAATCAAAACAGTGTATCCGAGAGCCCCTTACAAAGGGTTTTCAACCACTTTGAACGAGAAGAGGAGATACTCGTAATATAATTCAGCTAGAGTGATCATTCGCAGAAGTTCCAATGAATGGTTGAAGTATGGAACTACAGCGAATTTTATGTGTTTATTCACGTTTGTTGTAGTTTTGATTCTTACACTAATCTTAGAACTACTTAGAGCGAACAAAAATATTGATATTTGCATTAGTACCAACGCAATATATTAGACAATTAATTAGTTTGACACATGTTTGCATTCGTTTTCATGTAAAATATCTCGCTCTATTGTTAAAGGCAAATCATTGATTAGGAAAAGCAACCGATAAGAAGTTAACGAATCCCTAGCATGAATGAATCAACTGTACCATTAGGACTACCAAATCTATCATAAGCCATCTTTAACCAAGAGCCCTAAAAGTCTACCAATGTTTATGGCTTTCACAATGTGTCAATGCGAGTTATCGACTGCAGACAGCAATGTTGTATGGAACTGACAGTTTGAAGCTGGTTGGCTCTCTGCGGTCGAATCATTCGTTTAGTTTAACTTTGCAGGTCTCTATCCATCCTCGATAACTAAATGCCTGGACTAGTCTTAACTAACTACATCTGAAAAACTCTAATCAAGTCAACCACCTCAAATTCCATCTCTTATCTTTCAGTGGAAAGGCACCGTAGCTGCGCAACGTCCCGTAAACATTGAGATGTCCGTTTTATTACACGCTATAAAGGCATGGCTAATTGCATTCACACCAGTTACCTACAGCATTCTACGGTCACGTGCATGGCAGCAGCCAAAGGTTTTGGACTCTGGCGACGCAAATTATCAGATACAGACTGTCCGTTATAGAAAACAAAATAATAAAATGTGCTTTATTTGACACAAGAACAAAACACAGAAAGGACAAGAACAAAATAAATAAAGTTGAGTTGGGAAGCGGTGGATGGTTAGATAAACTTAACTATGAGTACATAGTGCATAACACCATTATACAGTAAAACCGCAGATCCTACTACTATTATAAATGCGAAAGTTTGTAATGATGGATGTTTGTTACTCTTTCACGCAAAAACTACTTAACGGATTTTGATGAAACTTTTCAGTAATATAGCTTTTACATCAGAATAACACATAGGTTACTTTTTATTCGGGTACCACGCGGGCGAAGCCGTGGGCAGAAACTAGTATTATAATACTAGTAAGTAAATATACAAAAAAAAAAAACAACAAAAAAAAGCACAGTGGGCGGTCTTATCGCTGAAAGCTATTTCTTCTAGATAACATTAGAATGTAGAACAGTAACGAATGAATGAAAATACTTTATTGCTCACCATAAATAACTTGATCGCACATTTCAATTCACTTTTTTTATGTGAAAAAATTAGTAAAATAATACGTTTCTCTATATGCTGGCGTTTTTTTCATATGTTAATGATATTTTTTAACTGTGACCCGGTAAATTATGTGGTCTGAGTATTTACGGGTTGTATTTTGAAAGTTATTATAAACTTACTACAATCAGGTTATTGCTAGATCTAGATTTAGAACGTAGCAAGTTTAATATATTTAAGTATACACACAGGTATAAAAATAATAATATGCACAAATAATTGCAAAATGCAGAATACATCCAGAAATTGCGCCAAACCAAAGCTATCTATACCGAGACTAAACCATGTTTACAAAGAACGGTATAAACGACTAGGTATTATATCACTGTTATCTATTTAATCACAAAACTGATTTCATACGTTTTTTATATCTTGATATATTTTCGCAGGTTTCCCGAGGTAAGTCCTTGTGACTTTTATAAGCATTTCTTTACCCTGTAATTTAGGAAATGGCTAAGCGTAGGTTATGACTAGTATTTATTCCGTGGCTACGTAATTTATTAAGTCTACTCACATTTGCTGGATTGATAGTCTTTTCAATAACACCCAATAGGCACGTACGTAGCCCTGATCCCTAAGCGGATAGGAATTACGAATACCGTGGTACCACAATATTCTGACCCGGAACAAATATCTACAGAATATGCAAATATTTGTTCTCGGTCGTTTTTAGAGAAAATAGCCTCCCTTACTGTATGTCATGACGAATAACTTCCATCTACCGAATTAGTGCAACTTTCGAGATAGTACCGGCTAGGGATAATATTTGCGGATCTGTTAGATTACTTGGTATATCTACCTATATTTTGTCGATCGCGTGGTCTTGTTCATCTCGTACGAACAGAAAAATCCTTTGAGGAAGCCCACAATGGATGGCTCTACGCTACAACGTAAGCAATATTTTTTTAGTATTTCTACATATAGTTGGGTATAATCAGGGATCGGGCGCAGAACGACTTTATTGGGGTCGGTTGCAAAAAGATGACATCTCTAAAATACTATATCTCAAAAGGACTGTTTTGCAAAACGACCTTACTTGTCAAGATTGTCTAACAGGTCACTGCTTTGCTTTGACTCTTTCTAATCTTCTTGTTAAATGTCTTTTAAATTTCAACACAAGGAAACAAAACACTGTTTAGCTAATTAAATGCTTATAAAATTAAGGGGGCGGGGGGGGGGGGTGGGTTATCTTAGCATGAATAAGTAGCATAACGTCAAAGTCTCAAATAGACCGGATCGCATAATGACTTAAATCCAAAATGTCTACGACTTTGCGAGAGGTGAACTCCCGAAAACTGAAGGCACAGACAGCTATACTCCTAATAGGCTCTAGATAAAAACAATATCGCTTTATTCTGAAGGATATTAAATCTAAAATTTAATTTGTACTAGTCTGAAAACCTCAATGTATTTGCAAAACCGTAGGATTATTTAAATGCTAGCATAACATCATCAATGCCTCAGGTGTTGCAGATTCAATAGGCGATGGTAACCGCTTTTTATAAGATGGGCCATAAGGCCCACTACTGCTTTAGAATTAGAATTAGGATTAAAATTATTTATTTCAAAAAAATAGTAAGCGTACAGTATGACACCAAAATGCTACTATCTTAGATTAAAACTTAAATATAATCTTAACGAATTAAATATTGATGACGGGCTGTCATAAAAAATGTCGACATGCTGGAACTCGTGTGTAAATGCATCAAGTAAAGTTAACGCCCTTAACGTCGGCGCATTGTTGGCATGTAGAGTACGTGCCGTGGGACAGGCAAACAACTGATGCCGACGGCGGCCAGAGCGAAGGTAATTGCCAGGGACATATAATGGCAGATTGCTTAATATGGTCGGATTATTCACCTTGATACCTTTAACATGTAAAAAAATGCAAATCGGCATACTTAGGTTTAAAGAAATACAAAACTCAAAAGTTCTAAAATAGTCACGGTATAACGGCCCAAGACAGCTCGTCATAGCAGCTTGCGTTCAGCAGGACTTCCAGTCTGTTGATGATGATGACGATAAAAATTGTCAACGTTTTTCTAATGTTAATCCAAATATTAAGCCGTAATGTTATCACTCTGATCTTTTCGTCACTGTCATAGGTAAGATAAGATAAGATAAGATAAATTTATTCACACAAAAACTTAGGGACTAATTTACAAATTTTACGCGTGCTTATATATGAAAAAGATGCTTTATAAGGCGATCGTACTTAGGAGACTATTTACATTTGTATAGGCGCTTGTGGTTTATAATGTAACTTACCTCCCGTGCTAGTTAAACACTGTGTTACGGCGAGGTACTCGTAGCACTTCACACCCCAAAAGAACCGTGCGGGTAAATTGCGAGCAACGTGCGTGAAAATGAGTAAGTAGGTGCCTTAATATAAATCAATTTACAGACTAACATATATTTTTTTAAACTAAACTAAAAATAATAAATCTAACACGGATTTTTGGAAGAAGATAAGGTGTTATTACAATCCAAATAATAGAATGAATGTGTCTATTTGTGTATTTCCATTAACATGAGCAACAGAATCGCCCCGTAATCCAATTGCGGTCCAGCTGTAACTACACACATTCCAATTCGTGATTGTAAATCCTGAAATGGCAATGTGATAAGTGCTCGATTGCCATCGTGGGTCGATGCCCACGCCCTGGGCAGAGGAATGACCTAGCACACGATACATTTGTTATAAAACTCTACAGACTAACCAGAAAAAAAAAATTACCTTAATACATTTATTCATACAACTATGCACAAGTAGCCATAAAAAATACAGATAAAATAGCTAACTATATAAAGACAAGTTTTAAAGACAAGCTATCGTTGCAAACGATCTATAGATAGGTCACTTGATCCAGATCACGACCAGACGGAAGTATTTCCTAAATGCTGGCTGTATTGCCACGCTGAATAGATATGCTAATGCGTTAGAGCCAGATAAGAACCAGAAATAAAATAATTTATATCACCACTGACTCCGCTCATAGTCGGTGGATGGAGGTGGCCCACGATCGTTCGTCATGGCACTTTTTAGGGGAAGGCTTATGTCCAGTAGTGGACTTATATAGGCTACTGATTATGATGGCGTTCATAGAAACTGGGAGTGTATTCTAATCTAGAGAGGATCTTATCAAAGTAAGCATTCAAAGAATACAATAACATTCAGAACGTAATAAAGTGCAAGTCGAACTCGTGCAGTCAGGGTTCCGTACCATCACACTATACAGCGTGTTCCGCGGCCAAGCTACGTGGAGGACAAATACTTATATTGAAATTAGGAAGTTTCCTATTTGTTTCTATCTAAGTTATTATTTGATAATTGCAAGGTGTTCCTTTAATTTTAGATATGTACTATGTTATTGAGAAGGAATTGATATTTGTGATTTACCCATTCGATCGGTATCATAAAAATACATAATGTTTTTTCTCATTTAGCGGGTTTGAGTCCCGGCTTAGACAAGCAACTTTTAAAAGTAAAAGTTAAACATTGAATGCAGTATTACTTACTTTAAAAATAAAGAAAAGCCTCGAATAAGTGAAACTTCCTAACTTCAATATTAAAAGTACTTGTTTTCCATGTAGCTTGGCCGAGGGATAAACTGTCCAAACACAACACTGAAATTTTGTAACAAAGTAATGATATGAAGTAGCATTTTTTAATATTTGCTGGTCATTTTTAAGTTTTGGTCTTGAGGCCTTATAGATCTTTTATTTCTTGCCATGATAAAAGCTGTAGTGAAATGTACTGTGTGAAAATGTCAACTGGCTAAGTAACATTATAGTATTAAGTTTAAAAATATATCATCCTGTGCAAGACATACAGACGGACGGCGTAAGCTTAGTAATCCCGTTGGTCCACTTAGGATCCGCGATCCTACTTAAATAAAACGACTACCAAAACATGATTTAACGTTAAAAAATCTAGATTATTATTCAATCCTTCCTGTCAACTACAAGGCGTAATAAATTTCTCTGTTTTTCCTCTTTCTAGATTTTACAGCAAAACTTGCTGCATAAAATTGGTATTTATTTCGGTTGTGGTCTGCGATAATATAAAAACAGAAAATCTTATTTTTTTGATGAATGTATTGATTGGATCGCACTAAAACAATTTCGCAAAAACCAATAATACGCTGCCTCAGTTACTAGACGGCAACACGATATCTTTGATTATCTCCACAAGAACAAAATACCGATACCTACTTGTACCTGCCTATAGTTGCCAGTTAGGTAGGTAATGGTCTCGATTCTGTAGTTCACTAACTAAACTAAATTTAAGCAAGAAAGAGATACTTACAATTTTAGTGCTGTCAAATCAGTTTACGTGCCGCTTTTCTTTGTGGTTATAGTCAGCATGTTTTGAAATTACGACTAAATTTGTATGGAAAACTTAAATCTGACTAACTTGACAGCACTAAAATTGCAGCTATCTCTTTCTTGCTTGTACTATCAGTAAAAGAGAGCGACAGTTTAAATTTAGTTTAGTTAGTGAACTACAGGATCGAGGCCAATGTCTTCTTCCGTATTAGACCCAATCGATTGCGTCGTCAGCATTATCCGAAACGCTAGGATTGGTGATTATCCGGCTTTTTAGATGGGAAAAAGATGTCCAGTATAAAAATAAACTTTGTAACATCCATGTTCTACGAATTCGGATATTTTGCGATTGATTTTTTGACCAATATCCCAGAGAAAGAGATCATGCTTTTATGGTGCAGCCGATGGATTCCGAGACTACGCTATGCCGCCGTCACTACTTCAGCTTTTAACCTACAAATAGGCTACCCCATACAATAATAATGTACAAAGAATTTTACATTCGTATGAGGTTAAAAAAAATAACGCTAGGTTGTACCTCCAACGCTGTTATGGTACACTCGCTTTGCTCGTTCAGTTTGGTAACGGGCATTATCAGTTTGACTCATCGATTCAAATCACATTCGTCACTTCGCTCATTACTTACCTATTTTAGTGACTAGCCTCTGCCCATAGCTTCACCCACATGGTACCCGGATATAAAGGAGCCTATGTGTTATTCTGATGTATAAGCTATATTACTGTAAAGTTTCATCAAAATCCGTTCAGTAGTTTTTGCGTGAAAGAGTAACAAACATCCTCACAAACTTTCGCGTTTATAATATTAAGTAGGAAGGATAGGATAGTAGGAAGTAGCTAGCAAGTAAAATAGGGGCTGATTTATTTTGTTTAAATAATGATTACGGCTCTGAATATGCCATAGCATAATAATATGTAGATATGCTAGTAGAAAATATGTTAAAAACAATAAATCAACAACATTATGCCAAAGAAACACAGATCAAAGGACTGTTAGGATTATAATATTAAAATAATGCCAAAAGACAAGTAAGCAAAAATAAATTATGGATAAAAGGTTATGCCAAATTGATATAGAACAACATATATTATGAGAATGATACCGCACCTAAAATGTCCAGATAGTTGGTCCGGCTCTCTGTATTTTCTCGGCAGCACTACAAGCCGACCAGGGGTTGAACGTCCGTTGAAAATACTGGATAACATATTGCGAGTGAGTTACGCTTAGAGCTAGCCGTTGTAATCAGATTGAAAAAGGTTACATTACGCATACCATAAAACGTTTATTAATATGTGTAGTTTGAGCAAATGCATGTAAATATAAAAAAAACACTGTTTTTTTTAGTCAACCAATTTATTTTGAAGCCATCTTGCATTGAATTGCGTAAAATCGTTTTGGTTCATACAAAAGTATTTTTTTTATTTACTACATAGTTTTGTAAAGTATCAATATTTAGTGTCAAAATCAAATATCCTTGAGTGGATATTTGTGTAGTTTAAGTGGTCTATTCGTATTACATTCGGCATAAATACGAGTAGATTCGGTGTGATTCTACCACTTTCAATGTATGAGCGGGCGACCGTGAAAATATAAAATTTTAGCAGTTCCACTCTGCAAATTATGCACCTGATCTGACTCATAATTTACTGTAAATGGCGGCATTCACAAAATTACAATATCATGATAGGTTTTCAATAATATATTTACAGCTCTCTGCCACAAAAGGATATAAAAAATATATAGGTAACCACACGGTTTATTGCAGACCTAATAAAGTACGTGGTAAGAATGAAAATATCGGAGTGATAAGCTTCTTGGTAGAAGAGTTAAAAATCGAAAGCAATCTAAACTATTATAAATCGATTTTTAAATAATTATGATTTTTAAGCAGTTGGTTAACTAACACTATCGCACTGTTTGATAATTATGCATCATAGAAAACAAAGTTAAACAGTAAAATGCCCCTAATTATATCACTTTTGTCAACCCTGTCATACGAACGTGGAATCAAAGTCAAAGTTAACAGGCATTTATTCATTGAAATCGCAGGGATCATAATTATAGAAACGTGAATTAAAAACTACGTGAATTTAAAATTTGAAAGTGAATTCCCTTTCGGTTGAATTTTGATTCCATTTCATTTCGTGTGTTATTTGGCGCAAGAAGTATTCGCTAACCTGCTGCGTTAACGGAATCCCAATCAATAAATGCTGAGGTAAAACATAATAGGCGGTATGCCCGAAATAATGCCGTGTAAAATGAATGCAAAGACTATGTGGGTAGTATTATTATTAGACTATTATAGCATATTATTATATACATAGTTATTTCGTACTGCGGTAGTTGTTCAGTCAAGCTTTTGCTTAAAATCTCATAATTTGCAAAACTCATCGTTGAGTATAATGGATAATATTAGTAGGACTGCGCGACCGTCTACCTATTTACTTGAACCTATTAATAATATGATATAATAACCTTTAATATTTAGGTATAATTTCAGGATGCGGTTATTTGTTCTGTGAACCTATAATAAAATTTAACCTGCAAAAATTTGGTAACCTATTTATGTAGGAGGCGCGGCTGGCAGCAACGGGAGAGGTGCGGGTTCGATTCAAACAAATGTTTGCATGTTCTTGCAGATATGTGTTTATCAATCAATTTGTTTATCCGAGTCGGGTATTGTAGTACTGTGGTAATCTTAGTTCCTGATACCCACACAGGGAATTTTAGTGTGGGGTCAGGCCTATTATTATTATGGAAGTTGAAATAAAATGCAAACGTGCCGAAACATCGGGAAACATTCAAAGTCAAATGGTAAAATACCGTTATAAATGAAAATAAAGTTCAATATGACATTGAAACTGAAATTACTTCCTAGGAGAGTAAAATAGCAACAATTTTATTAATAAGGTACTTTGCCCTGAGATGGCCCGGTACATAAGATAGCCCACTTTAAATAAAATGTATTTCCACTGATTCAAAACCATCAAAATTTCGCGGAAATGTGTGAACGCATCCATAAACAAAAAGGCAATTGCAAACGAACGGAAGCAAGCCGCCATTTTGACAGCGAACATCAGTTTGTTAGTGACGTCTTGTCGGTTTGACGAGTTATAACATCGCTTCGGTAAATATATTTTTTATTTTGGCGTTTCAAGTTTGTATTTGACCTTGAAGAATATAATTTTGTACATTTAATTCAACGTAAAGTGTCATTGCTTTACCTATTCATTGTGAATTTTTTGCTGTTTTAACCATTAACAAAAATGATCCAATGATGGCCCACTCCATATTAGCCTGAGATGGCCCGAGCAATTTATATTATTATGAATTATATTATTTCGTATTATCCATTAGGATAAAATAATGGTTTGAAAAGCAAGTAATTTTAATGTGAAACACTATATTAAAACAAGATTGCAACCAGAACATGATGGAAATTAATATAATATATAAATACGGAATGAAAGTTAAGATAGGCCTACTCAGGGAACCTACCAATTTTTTATATTTTTGTATTAAAAATTAGTTGCATAACTAAGAAAAGTATAATCGTTTTTTAAATAAAATCAAAGATTTTGGTTTAATGGCTATTTTTAGTTTTAATAGATCTAAAATGGTCCATGAAAAAAAAGTAGATTCATAACAAGATACGTAAACCTCGCCATAAACCTCTATACAAAATGATTGTTTAATGAAAAACACCAGCAAATCTCAAATTAACTTTATTTTTGAATTTAATATTGCGGGCCATCTTAGACCCCTAAGTGTATAAGGTAGCCAACAGTCGATGATTTTCAGAAATGATTTTTTACAGCGAAAATGTAGGAAAAAATTGTGAATTTTTCAGAATATAGCTTTGGCGTATAAAATACCTACGTCCAAATTACGATTATAATAGTAAATAACCAATTTTCACCAGTTTATAGCTATATGCCAAAATGTGGGCCATCTTAGGGCTTGGTACCTTATTTATATTGAAAAGGTAAACCTACTTTGCCCACGAGATTATAAAAAGCTTCTGCCTCCTTTCCAAGTTGTATGAATTTATGAAAGTTTATGAAACTCGTAGAAGAGAAAAAAAAATAAAACCCCTGTACCGTACCTACTCTGATAAAAACCCGTATTTAGTCAGTCATGCAATTATTTTAAAAGTATTTAGATTGAAAAGTTATACTTTGCTCACGTGACTATGAACGGCTTCTTTCACTTTTCCAAGTTTTATGAATTCGATAAAGTTGAGTTAAGTCATTATAGTTTTGTAAGCTCGTAGACATTTGCTACGGGCGTAGCACAATAGTGATTTCATTATAGTTTTTAGATCTACCGCAGTGATTCTTGGTACGGGGAAAAACACACATTGTTATCAATCACATCATCTATCAATAAAATATTTTCATTTTGACTTGTTGGCAAGTCTTATTTTATAGGTCTTCAGCCTGCCACAGATAAAAAATAAAACATGTCGATAAAAATATTTTAGTTCCTAAAAAAATACGTACCTACTGTTTTGTCTGGAGCTGACTAGTACGTAGTATGCCCAACTAGTCTGTGGAACTACCTAAGTATAGAGATTGCACATCAAGCAACTATTAATTTAGTAGATAACTATCATTGTTTTTCTTCATAATCCAATTATTATTAGTCCACTCCGATACTTCCTGTGAAGGAACTATGCTCCAACTCTAATTGAACTGGTGAGCTCGTTCGTTCATTGTGAAGGTGTGGGTAGTACTTATTTTAGAATATGAAAGAAATGTTTACGGATTTCTTTATGACTGAGCTTATTCTTGTTAATTAATTGTTCATAGCATATGTCAGCTTCTAATCAGTTTATTTACAAAGATTGTGTAGGTGTTTCTATAAATAACTTTACTGTGTAGGTTTATTAATTATTTTATCGTTTGTTTTCATTCTTGATCGTGACTTTCTTTACACCAAAGGACAAGCTGACGCACAGCTCAGTATCATCCGTATCTTGTTAGTATGCTACGCATTCACACTAAACGGTTCCATCTTTATAACAAGTTTGCGTGTTTTGTAGATATTAATGTTCCGTTTCTGGGCATTGTGGTAACGCATTATTCGTAGTTCTTGTTACCCACGACACAGGTTATTAAAAAAAAGAACTACCGGTCACCCATAAAAATAGTAAAACACCATTTTTAACGTTTCTATCGTCGTTCAATCAACTGAGAATCAAAGTAAATGTTTCACATGTCGACATATTTGAATTTTCGCACGCCCAACGCAAATTGTATCATGTCGTATCGAGTCTCGCAGCGTGTCATATTGCACGGATGCCGTGAATACACAGCCGTGGAATTTTCCAACTCTTTATAAAGCTTTTTGCCTGTGTTTGTGCAATTGCATAGACGACTAGCTATTCCCAGATTAAACTAGCACAATGTCTTATTCTAGGTTGTGATTTACATTCAATTCTAAGTTCCATATCAACCGTAGTTGTTCGAAAACTTCATCATTCAGCATTATTTAAATCTATTTTATTGTACCGTTTCATCGAGTGCTATGCAGAATCCATCGAACTCAACTTGAAAAGTGGTCTGATATTGCAGTGTCAACCAATAGTTGTGAAGAAAACTTGACTGTAAATACGGCCACTAAACAACAGGCAGGTAAATATATTACAAAGTAATTTAATACTTAAGTATTCTTCACAACTATTGTTGATAATTAATCAGAAATTATGCTCCAGAACATACATTCTTGCTCCTAGGGGCAAGGAACCTGCTGATACGCTGGTTTTCATAGGCCGACTTTATAAGTTGGTTTCGATGAATTCCGCATAGCACTCGATGAATTGGTACAAGAAAATTTGTCCTTGGATGAAAACCGAACGAGTTTCACCAACATTCATGAAACGAAGTGGGTGGTGTGTCTTATCACTGATCGAGAAGTGGTTTCCAGAAGTGGAACATCAAAGGCCTCTGACGATTAGATACTTGACGTTACAAACGTTACGAAAAAAGTGACGTTTTTTTTGGCCTTGGGAGTGAGATGATGTCACAAGATTTATATGGTAAGTATGCGTAGGTACTTGAAGTATGCGATATCTTCGCTAATTATGAACCGATTTTGATGGTTATTTTTTTAATAGGTAGGGAGTGTGGAATTTTGTGTGAAAAATTGCTTGGTATCTTCGCAGATCAATGTACCGAACATACGTCTAAGAATATCTATCATGGGGGTTAAAGTTGTGAGCCTGTGGGGCTATGTTTGGTCAAAAATAGCCGTTGGTTACCATTTATAAATTGATCTAATAATAAATGTATATGTCATCATAAAAAAGTTACCGCAAAAATAAAATTATTAAAGTACCTTGCGGCCGAAGTGATTATGTTATTAGAGAGGGAATAGGAAAGGTGAGACAGGGCATGAAAAGGACAAAGGATTTTTTTTGGTACTGCCTACGTAGAGGCGAAACTGCGAAAGTGAAAGCGATCCTGGTATGGATGTCCAAAAATGTAGCATTTCACTATAGATTGTCTTGTAAAGATTGATCTTGCTCTCTTATTGCCAGCAACGTAAGGAGCCCATAGGCATATGCGTTTGCCGTAAAAGGTTGTTTGTTTGTTTGTATGTCTGGATGATTGAAATGTGTTATTTTGCAATCGATTTGTATGATTTCAGTTCACTATGGGTGGTTTTAAAATTTTGATAAAATGTACTTGTTCTTGAATTATTCATTTCGTAAGCTGTGAAAATCTGTTTTAGTAGTTCTCAACGCAGCTCTTGTTTTTTTGTAATATTATGTAATTTTTGACATTTCCTGTCACAACAACTGTCTGTGACATGAAATGTCTTATTATGACCAAGCAGTAGAATATTAAGAAAACCCGGACACCTATAGACGAGAAAGAAGCATTTAAAAAAACCCCGTAATCAAAGAACAAGGAAATAAGAATGCTAGTCTCCGCTGTGTGTCAATGGACTCAAACAAGAGAGACTCACCAGTCTGCATTGTCACCAGAGATTGTTGAGTCTCTGCTATCCGAAGGGAAAAGAAAAGTCAGTTTGGTTAGATAAATAAAGCACCTCTACTGCTATTTTTTCATACTCTATTGAAAGTCAGGGTTCGCCAATGACCTTCGTGTCAGATAACTCGAACGCACGAATCTGAGATAACTTTATTAAGTTAGTGATTTACAATATGTAATTATATTGATGGAACTGTTGACGACAGCTCCACCTTGTCTTTCATTGTTACTATAATAAGGTAATGTTGATATCTGATGGTTCATGCTTTAGTTTTATGGTCAATTTGTCATATATTTTACATTGTACGGATTCCATAAACGCTATGAATAATCGCTAAGACAGTACCATTCGAACTACTCTTATAATTCGTAAAAAATTACTCTGTATAAAACTGTAAAGTTCACCACAATATACAAGATTTTGCACGAGTTAGGTTTGAAAACAAGGAAAATAAACTTTGTTTGAAATTTGAGTACGTAGCTGGTTATAAAACTGCACTAATAAAATTCAATGGTTTTTGTAGTGAGATTTTTTTTTTTGAAAATTTTATTATAATTTTTATACAATCTGAGAGCTAGATTATACTGACAAAGTGGCAGTCTATATTACGTAGTAGGTGATATTTATTATCATTCATAGAACTGAAAAGGATTTACTCTATTTATACCTATTTGTACCTTTTACAATAAATAGCGACGTGCACAGTACTTTCGAACCCTTGAACCACAGATTGCCTCGAACCTTGGTGATTGAGCTCACTCGGTCATAAAGGCGGCTTAATTAAAGCTACCCGCTGCAGATAGAAAAAGGTTCTGTCATAAATCAGATACTTGGCCTGATGGGCCAGAGTCAGACCTTCCTTTCTTTAATGGATTTTAAGGATTTATCTTTGATGGTTTTTGAAAACAAATTCTAGGTGCAATTGGTAAAACTAGGTGACGTAGCCAGCCCTGCGGTCGGTAACTTAAAATCTCGACTTGTGTTTCCTTTATAATTAGTTTAAATATTTAGTTGGTAGTTTAATTATATTATTACTGTTTCTAATGCACCTTGAAATAACGGATCATTTGATACGAGTATGTCTGCATATTTACGCAGAAAATAATGTTTTTTTCGGTCGATACCTCTCTTTTTACTTACTGCCAAGCTCGATTAGTTTTGAGATTTTAGAGCTAAAAACGATTAAATTCAAACAATTCAAGGTGTTGGCATAAACATACAATTTTGTGAAATATGTTGATGTCTCAGTACAGAGGGCGAAATATTTGATTGCTTCGGTTTCGAGTTTCAGGGCAAATATTTGTATGGGTCTGCTAATGTACTCACTCTAGTAGTAAGTTCTACATGTATACTACATCTACCCATAAATATACCTACCAGTTAGAACAGATTAGTGGACGCTTATTTCTTAAAATTATTCGTGGGTAACAACGACAGCCGATGTTGACCAACTCAAAAAAAAAAAACTAGCTGATTAAAACTTTATTTGGTTCATCGGAAAACTGTGTTGGCCTAGTGGGTAGTACCCCGACTTTCTATCCGGAAATCGTGGTAGTGAGTTCGTATCTGAGGATGTCCATAATAGGGAATACAGTAGTGAGTGTGTTTGTTTTATCTGAGGAATAAGTAAATCAGGAACATAATTTGTAAATCTTTAGTGTGATTTATGGATGTGGTTTTGATTTTTCGTAAGTTGTTCATTATTTAGTTTTGGTTACCTACACTTTGCCACCTTGAAGATCATAACGATACCTGTATTGATGAATAAAACCAATCACGTACCTACTTGATACACGAAGTCTACGAAGATACATGCAGGATACACACAGATAATGTGATACCCATGACAAGCTGCCGCCTTACCCCAATGAAGTGATTACAATGTATTGAAACATGTCCTATTACTGATAGCTCATGCAGTTCACTGACTGTCAGCAGGAAGCTCCAATCTAATTACCTACAAGTACCATTGCACTGTCTTATCATTATTGTGATGTATAAGGCACTACTGTTAATCACTTCCTTTTCAACAAGATCGATATCTATTTACAAAGTTACCGAAAGAATAGTGCTCGAATGAAATAGTTAAATTCAGGTAAATTAGAAATAGTTTAGGTGTTTACCTATTGAAACAACACTACTGCCACAGAATCCTATCCTAATAATATTATAAATGTGAAAGTTTGTGAGGGTAGATGTTTGTTACTCACGCAAAAAGTACTAAACGGATTTTGATGAAACTTTACAGTAATATAGCTTATACATCAGAATAACACGTAGGCTACTTATTATCCGGGTACCATTCGGGCGGAGCCGTGGACAGAAGCTAGTAATATTACAAACGTGAAATTTTGTGAGAATGTATGTTTGTTACTCTTTCACACAAAAACTACTGAACGGATTTTGATGAAACTTTACAGTAATTTAGCTTATACATCAGAATAACACATAGGCTACTTTTTATACGGGGGCAAAGCTGTGGGCAGAAGGTAGTAAAAAATAATATTAACGACCTCCGAGCCGGCTTCTCACCCGCCGCGCCATACGAGATGCGGTTACGAACCACGCAGCGGGACAAATGTGTGCATGTTCTGCAGATATTTGTTCCGGGTGTTGTGGTAGCGTGGTATTCGTAGCTGCTAATACCCACGACACAGGGAATCCAAGTGTAGGGTAAGGACTATGTTTGTGAATGTTGGGTGTTTATTATTACAAATCTATTTAGTTTCTATTATCATCGTTCGCTCTAGTTGGTATGCCTGATCAACTAATGATCAAACTCTGAGATCAAGAACAAGATCCCTCAAATGATTCCTTAGTATGATTGTACAGTTTTTTTTTGTTTTTTTTTTTATTACATTATAAAGTTTCTGCTAAACAACAGTTTGTCGGCAGTAGCTCTTGTGGACATATTATACTTAATTGTAAATGTACCTAACTACTTAAACTAATTACTTATCACATATTATAGCTAGATTGGTTCTTATGTGCCTACATAAGAAATACATAACAGTATTACGAGTTTCATTATTCAAATTAAGTTATGGCGTCAGATGTATTTCTTACGCTTGCACTTAGAATGACGCTATATTTATTACGCTTGAACTTTCTTTCTGTCTTTGATCTTCTTAAAAAATAATATTCCTTCTTCAATTTAACAGGGAGAGTTTATCACATATTTCACAATCCTACTACTATTATAAACGCGAAAGTTTGTGAGGATAGCTGTTTGTTACTCCCTCACGCAAAAACTAGTGAATGGATTTTGACGAAATTTTACACTTATATAGCTTATACATCAGAATAACACATAGCTACTTTTTATCCGGGTACCAAGCGGGCGAAGCCGTGGGCAAAGGCAAGTCTTAGATAAAGTTCATAATGCAAGAAATCGGCAATAATATTCGCGTAAAAATAGAAATTTCTAGATTAATCTATGGCTCAGAAATGAGAAAAGAGCAACCATTTTACATACATGGTTGTATTTTTATACACTTGCATAAAATATGAGCAGGTATTATTATAACAATCAATTATTAGTTAGGTACCAACTCAATAATGGTCAAGGAAGCGCTAAAATATTGGGTTTTTCGTAAAAATCAGGTACATTTTGAATGAGTACCCTTTGTAGTTGATCCGGCAATGTAGCCTTTGTAGTCGGAGCTTATTTATTAATTGGTATACATACAATGGTAATGACATCGTTAGCACTGTAACGCAGGCTTTAAAGCTGAACCAAAACCTTTTACAATAGGAGTCGAACTTTTTCGAGTAAAAGTCAAACAACAAACCAAATAAAGTAAGCCAATATTGCCGAACATCCATCTACTGAGTTATAACGTACAAAATTTGGGCACAGTCGCCAGACTCGTTACCGCCAGGGTTACTTTGTTTTATGTGTTATTTTGTGACTAGGCACACCTAAAAATCAAACCCAACCACATCCAAGCTAGAACAAAAATTCTAAGGCATATATGTACTATCGGTTTATGTTCCAATAGCAAAGAGTTTGCAACCTGTCGCGTGTAATGCTAGGTATACAAAACGTGAGCGCGCTTTGAAAAATACAATGTCTAGACTTGCATCTGACTAACAGCTTGATATCTTAACTGATTATTACATAGAATGGCAACGTCTAACATGGGGATTAAAGTTGTGAGCTTGCGCTTCGTTTAGCTCGTCTTTTACACACAAAAGATGAGCTATCCCGTAGTAATTCTCCCAGAACTAAACAATGGTAATTAGTTACGGGTAGATAACTGCTGTAACACGATTACACAGAAGCCGTACGAACGTGACAATTCAATGTTCCGAGTAGTTGTGAAGTGTGTACAAGACGGCCTCAATATTTACAGTTCATAGTACTATAATAATAAGTTTTCAATAGTTTCCATCTGTCGCCATCCACACTACAATATTGATTTTTAATACGTACAAAAAGGTCTCATAGTGTTGGGAAGAATACGCAAGCGTACCCGTAGTCTTGGTAGATAAGGCCTCATGAAGAAAGAAATTGGTGGTTTAGCCGGTAGGAGTCCGGCTAAAGCACCAATGCTATTTTGTCGACCCGGCACCGAAAGGGTGTCAATGATAGATTTCCCCACTTAAAAAAATTAAATATTCATAATCAAACATAATAAAATGTTTGATTCACGAATAATTACGCGGGTAAATTTTATAAAAACTACCTAGTAGTTTAAAGGCATGAAGCAGATCTAAGGGCCTATGCTGAGTTACAAATAAGTTAAAAACTTGTCGAAACGATGACCGTTTCGTCAATTTTTGTATGGAAATCTTGTCGATACGGTCAACGTCTTCACATGTTATAAACTCTGCATAGACTCTCTGCTTGTTTCTCAAAACGTTTTCAAACGTACACTTACCTAAATAACTAACACTTGGTGCCTCGCTGCTAAAGAGTCGAAGTTAGGATCTTTTAGGTACCGATTCCTTGGACTGGACATTATTTTGGTGATCCTATGCGCAAGTTGACTCGCTCGGCAACTGAAATAAAATCCATAATGCTAAGTGTTGGACAGGGTGGCGACAATAATTAAAGCTGATCTGATAAGAAACATTATAATAATAAATAATCTTTGAATATACTCGTATTTCTTTGATTTTCCTAGTAAAAAGTATTCTGCTGTTAGTATTCTTGGATTGTTTTACGTTCTTGTGCTTAGGTACGAGTACAACATTGCTTTTAATAATAAGGATATTTTAACAAATTTCTTTATCATCGAAAATTGATCCGTGTTGAAATTATAAAAAACGGTACGGATTTCCAAAAGCCTTTGCCCTTACAATGCTAGAATATTACCCGCACGCTCGCGAAATATGCTAAACTTTTCACATAGCGTTTGAAACTGTGAACTATTTCGCATTCTTTTTGGTATTGGAGGCTCACATCTGTCGTCATGACTTTAGTTTCACCTATTCGGTGAATTCGAACATATTCGCAAATAAAACGTAGAATATTTTTTCCAGATATTGGAACGAGAATCTTTTGACTTTTTCTACGAAATTTTTCGTTTATTGCCAAAGTTTTTACGGGAAAATTTGTTTGTAACGCTATCTATATCTCCCTTTTCCTGGTCGTATGAAGCGTTTGGTCCAATTTTCATTTGGCCCAATTCTTATTTGGCCCAGATCATCTGATTTGCGTTTGGTTCAATTCTTGTTTTGTCTTGTTTGAGTATGTTCCAGTCCAGTTCGTGTTTTGTGCCTTTCAAGATAAAGATAAGGAGGTACGAAATTAAAGCCAACCCTGACGTCGGTTGAGTTCAAAACAACCCAAATGCCTCTACAAGTGCGTTATAGCTTAGAGACCGGACCTTCTGATCAATCATTACTCATTTTTTTTTGCCATACTGGATAGAGAAAGTAGGGCTCACTTGTACACAGACTCCCCACTCTGGAGATTGTCATGAAGACAAGATTTTCGTCGGTCTGATGAGTAGAATAGAATAGAATAAATGTTTATTTGGCACAAACAAAGAAAAATGCAAAAGTAATACATAGGCCGACAAGTAAAAGTAGAGGTAGGTACCTACCTAAATCTAAAATAATAACAACAAAATTGTTCGGCTCATGTGTCTAATAAGGTAGGCAAAACTTAGACTACCATTTTTATGTATATGTATAATGATGTGTTCATCATTATTTATATGACGGGCTTCATGTACCTAGCTACTTCCTATGCATTACTTTACCACCTATGTGCATGAGAGCAAAACATTTGAATATGAATTTTCATATCACTTGCTTTCTGAACAAATCAAGTAGGGACCTGAATTATATGAGCTCATAAATCCCAAAGAAAATATGTAATATGTATTCGTACCTAGATAATAGAGTGGGTCGTCTAGTGTGGACGGCGAGTTACGGAATGCTAGGAATGTCTGGCGTTCCCGTGAAAAATGCTCATTGTTGTGTTATGAACTTAATATATTTTTAGGTAGGTACTCAACTTTTAACATACATGAACTTAGACCGATTAGTTTTAGTCAGTTTCAAGGCTCAATATAAAGCTATATCTTTGTATAGTGAAAAAGTAAATATAAATTTGTGTATATTACCAGTTTTTTGTTATATTTGAAAGTAATCGAAACAAATGTGTGTTCTTACTTAAAAAGATTATTATATAGCCTGTAACTTATTTGAAACCTACAAATTGAGATAACAGCGCTTCCGCTTTAACGTGATTGGGCGCAATATTGGCTCTCCTTGTTCAATTGACTAACTGTTTCCGCTTGGCGCCACGTGCAGTAGAGGGGCGAGCGCGCTCGTCCGACCGAGCTTCAGTTGGCGTTTGTTTTTCGTTGCGACTGGTTGGGTGCAAAACGACGAAGTCGTTCGTATTAAAATCATTTTATTTTGTAAATTTTTTATAAAGTCTGTGCTTTCTGTGTTTTTTCTTTTGCAGTAGAAATAATTTTACGCAACTCAAAACTTAAAAATGAGTTCACAAAAGGATGAAAGCTCTCCTTTAGCAGGAACGTCGAATGGAAGAAGAATAATTAATTACAAGCGTCCTCGGCGGTTGTATAGCAGTAGTGAAGGTGATGGCGATGATGAGTATGTGCCATCGCCTAAACGTGGGTGCTCAGAGATGGAACTCTCGGATTCAAGGTTTGATAATCTACAAAAGCAGGTTAGTGAGTTAAAATACCTTATCACTAGGAATTATAATGTGGACCCTAAATCAGTCCACAATGTTCATCGGTCCAAAGAGACCGCTCAAGGCAGAGCTGATGATGATGACGCATCGGATTATTCCATGCTTTTAAAACCGGGTGATAAAACTTTCGAATGGGATGAAGACACGATCACATCCGATTCGATCAAACGAACTTCAGATTCAAAGCTTAATTATGTACGCAAAATTCAACATTTGGATAGTTTAGAGTGGAATAATGTGCGATACACTGAGACCCAGAAAAAATACGTATCTACACCAGCTTTTACCAACTTAACAATGAATGATGAGCTCCTAGCGTTTGAATCTAAGTTTAGCCATTTAAGATCGTTGGATCAGACCTTTGGAGCCTTGACAAATATGCTTATGGGTCAGAAAGAAGCTTTGCAAGCAACATTAAAAGCATTATTGGAATGGAGCTCCGATGGTCAAACAACTTTGACAAATGCCTCTCTTTCAGACAAAGTGCATGAGCTATTTTCAAATACGTGTGCTTACACGAGTGTGTCGAAGGACATTTTACAGGTCGTTTGCGGCCGGCGAGCGAACATAATTGAGCATCGACGAGAGAGTGCCTTAGCTGCAGTCAAAGATAAATATAACAAGACAATCTTACGCAAAATCCCTCCAAGCTGTGAGTATTTGTTCCAACCTAAGGAATTTAGCGAGGCTGTGACTAAGCTGGGAGGCGGTTATAAGGTACTTCGCAGACCGTATCTACCTGCCGAAGGTGATCAGGTTATGCGGAGCAATCACCGGCCGTATCTGCCTGCCGAGGGCACTCAGGCCGCACCAAGGCGGTCTACCGACCCCGCGGTGCCATTTCATGGTTATGACCGAAAAAGATTTCAGCAGGCTTCCGCCTCTGGAAAAGGCAAGTCTCTTGCCGGCAAACCGAGCTACTACGCCGCAAAAAACAAGTCTTATAAAAGACCGAAAGATGATCACAGAGATCGCAGAAGACAATGACTATGCTATGACATTCCAAGCCGGTTGTTTACGCCTCTTTCAACATACCTGGCAAACTATGGAGGCTCCGACCCACATTCTACAAATTATACAGGGTTACCGAATACCCTTTGTCGAAAAACCACCGCTTCGGCGCTTGTACATAAGCCGAAATCAGTTGGTAACCAAACCTACCCTGGAAGCCGAAATACAGCAGATGCTGAAGGAATCGGTTATCGAGAAAGCACCACCAAACTCGGGTTTTTTGTCGACAATGTTCCCAGTAAGCAAGTCGGATGGATCACACAGGCCGGTTTTGAATCTCAAAGCTCTAAACTTTTACCTCCGACCAAAGAAGTTTCGGCTAATAAACGTACAGAAGGTCCCACATTTCCTGCAAACCAGCGACTTTATGATGAAAATAGACTTGTACCAAGCATATTTCCACATTCCAATTGTGGAATCACACCGCCGCTTTCTCAGATTCATTTTCAACGACGTAACCTATCAAATGACCGTCATGCCATTTGGAATCGCAAGTGCCCCAAGGACCTTCGCTACTCTATCCAATTGGATGGCCCAGAAGCTCAGAGAGAAGGGCATCAGAGTTTTGGTCTACCTAGACGACTACCTCTTGGTAAATCAATGTCCTTACACGCTCTTAGAACACATGAAGGAAGCCACCAACATGCTCACCAGTTTGGGCTGGGTAATAAACAAAAGGAAGTCATCTACGGTACCATCCCAAGAGATCGAGTTTCTAGGAATTCTTTGGGACACTCGGTTAAACATAAAATCTCTGCCACACAAAAAGACCGCCACTTTGTTAAAACGTTTGATTCAAACTCGAGAGTTAAAAACTTTGACTTTGCTAGAACTACAAAAAGTTGTGGGTACCCTACAGTTTGCAAGCTTCGTGGTACGTTTCGGAACGCTAAATTACAGAAATCTCCAGTCATGTCTTCATCTGGCTCTGAAACAGAAAAAGGCGGTACGACTAACGCCCGCTGCCAGAGAGGATATTCATTGGTGGATGCGAAACATACGCACGACGAGTCAAATCTGGGAAGCCCCAGTATCTTTTTACATCGTCACGGACGCTTCGGGCGTCGGCTGGGGAGCGTATGTCAACGGCGACCATATCCAGGGTTCCTGGATGCCAGAAGAACTTCGTTACCATGCGAACCTAAAGGAGCTACTAGCGATATACAAGGTATTGACACGCGGCAGCATAATCTCGGAATGCCGCAACAGGACAATCTTCATTCAAAGCGACAATCGAACAGCCCTAGCATATCTACGCAAACAAGGTGGAACCCGGTCCGTAAACCTGTTACAGCTGACTCGATTGATTTACAAACAATTAGAGACTTACAACATCAGCCTTGTTACAAGTTATCTACCGGGTCCTCTCAACGGCATAGCAGACGGTCTGTCCAGATACAAGGCATTGGCAGAATGGCATCTATTACCCCAAGCTTGTCAGCTAATATTCAAGAAATGGGGGATACCCGATGTGGACTTGATGGCATCGAAACGAGCCCATGTGGTGTCCAGGTACGTCACTATAGATCTGAGGGATCGGAATGCGTTTTACCACGATGCTTTCAGCCGAGCTTGGAAACACCAATTAGCATGGGTCTTTCCACCACCTTGTCTAATGTACAGGGTCCTAGCATCACTGAATCAAGCCCAAGGGATTTTTATCGTAGTCTGTCCCAGATGGAACAATGTGTTTTGGAGAGCCGATCTCAAGAAACGGGCAGTGGGCCCACCGTTCACGATATGGAACTTGGAATCAGTACTGATCGACACGAGGACCAATCTGCCTCCGGGACGAGTAAGCGACCTTGTATTGGAGGCATGGAGATGTCAGGGTGGAGTGATCTCTTAGAGGGCTGGTCGCCTTCTGAAGTTAATGTAATTGAATCCAGCTGGAGACCTAGTACATTGAAAACCTATAAACAGGCATGGATACGTTGGTTAAAATGGTGTGACAGCTCTGGAGTAAATAAAAAGAACCCAGGAGGTCATGGTTTGTCTAAATATCTCATTTATTTACATAATGTCGAAGGCTTAAGCTATAAAACTATTTTGGTACACAAGTCCGTTGTGTCTTCTTTTTGCCAGCCAGATTTAGAAACTAGACTTAGTGCTCACGTATTGGTTCGGCAAGTTCTAAGAGGTATAGCCAATAAATCTGCTCACAAAAACAAGATCAAGCCCCCGGTGTGGAACCCGCAAGTCGTCGTACAATGGTTTCTGCGATCTGGATCTAGCACGGATAGTTTGTTTGAGGTGTCTAGACGATGTGCCACCTTGCTTTTACTGGCATCCGGTAGAAGAGTCCATGATCTGACGCTCTTATCTGTAAAAGAAGGTGAATGTGTAATTGGTGAAAGCACGATAACATTTTGGCCATTGTTTGGTTCGAAAACCGATTCAATCGATCACAGGCAGTCTGGTTGGCAGTTACTGTCTGGAAATGAACTGAAAATTGATCCAATTTATTGGATTAAAAAGCTTCTGGAAGTTTCTCAGCAAAGACGTTCGTTGGGAAATAATATCCAACATTTATTTATTACGACGAGAGGTGACCCTAAACCTGCAATCCGGACCATTATTGCTGGATGGATTAAAACTATTTTGCTTGATGCTGGAATTCAAGACTCACCTGGTTCAATCAGATCAGCAGTTGCTTCGTCAAATTGGGTAAATGAAATGCCTTTGGAAGACATCATGTTACGAGGAAACTGGTCAACGCCTAATACTTTGATTCGTTTTTATAGACGACCTGTAAAAAGTCCTCAATTACCTGATGTTCCCACTCTCAAGGACAATTTTATACCATTATAAATGTTTTTCATGTTTTGATTGAATTATTGTAATGTAATGCAATAAGATATGATTATTTGTACTTACCTTTATAATTTAGTTTCACTGTTTACATAGCTCCAATTATTAAGCTATCTTAGTTATATTTAATAATAAAACATCTAATTTAACTGTTTTATTTCCTATATTCACAGTTGGCTTGTGCTTGTTCCTACTACCTACATACTTTCCATAGGTAGGGGCGCCACCATGCGAAAATAGACAAGTCTCAATTTGTAGGTTTCAAATAAGTTACAGGCTACATAATATTATAATTTTTCCTGAAATAAAAATTACTTATTATGTACCTAACTTATTTGAAACCTATTTAAGGGCTGCATGGTTATTGAGCCTAACTGAAGCTCGGTCGGGCGAGCGCGCTCGCCCCTCTACTGCACGTGGCGCCAAGCGGAAACAGTTAGTCAATTGAACAAGGAGAGCCAATATTGCGCCCAATCACGTCAAAGCGGAAGCGCTGTTATCTCAATTTGTAGGTTTCAAATAAGTTAGGTACATAATAAGTAATTTTTATTTCAGGAAAAATTCTAATATTAAACAGTCGAATAACTAGTCATTTCAATCTTCAACAGAAGCAGAGCGAAACATTGTTTAGCGGAACAATTGTTTGAATTAAAAAGTCCAAACTAGATCACAACAATGGCAATAAGCCCGCAAACGTCGTCAAACTTTCTAAGGCGAGTCATACATGAAGTGAAAAAGGACACTTACAACCGTAAATCTGCTTACAGATAATTTTATTTTCATATTAAAAAAAATATATAAAAATATATCATCTATACTAATATTATAAAGAGGAAAGATTTTTTGTTTGTTTGTTTGTATCGAATAGGCTCCGAAACTACTGGACCGATTTTAACCATTTTTAAATTATCAGGAAGTAACAAAGGCTATAATTTATTTTCAAAAAAATAGAGATCCTTAAGAAAATTTAAATAATGTAACCCAAAGTAGCAAAATTTTGCCTATAAAATGTATTATTTGGCGTGCGCTGAGAAAACTATTATATTTATCATACATAAAAATGATGTACTACTTGATTAAAGTACTAATTACCTACAAAAAAGTCCGCGAGGGAATATATCTTACTACCAAAGTTTAGTCACAATAGCGGCTTTTGTGTTCTAAAATTTAATTAGATCGCCGATATTCCCACGGAATCGAAACTTACGCGGGTGAAACTGCGGGGCGCAGCTAGTAATCTATAAAATTATTTCTCAAGTTTGTTTATTTCGAGTTATTGTATAATAAGCCAACACGGCTCGGCTGAACAAAATCTGCAAATAAATAAAAAGTACAAAAATATATTTATTTTGTATATTTGTTACTTACTTCCTTCCTTCCTCCCAAAGTAAACGTGCAGAGCAACGGATTGTAAAAAAATATATTAAGTATGTCTTTTCGCAAAAACTCAGAGAAAAAATACTGGCATCTTAATCAGCGAGTTACGTTATTACCACAGGCAGGTTATATGAATGTTTTTATGCTCAAATTGTTTTGTTATTGTTGTTGAAAAATACGTTTATTGTTTTTTTAATGGAAACCTGTGTTTCTTAAGAATCCAGAAAACAAATCGTAAAGTTTCTGCAAAAGTTCCCAAGTTATAGGTACTTATATAACCTAACGATATACTTCTAACTAAATTTAAGCTGTAATTTTTACTTCTGGATAACTTGAAAACATTTCTCTCCGAATTGGGGGAAGTGGATACCTACAAATGAGGTTTGAATTAGATTGATGGATTTTGAAATGTATTTCATTTAAAGCTACTCTAGTGGCACGCCCGCAAATATGTCCGCGTCGAGTTTTTTTCAGAAAAAACTTCCATCTGTACCAGAGGTTGAATATTGGAAATTCCTCCGGGAGGTATCTAAAACCAGGTTTAGGCTGACGTTGTTTTTCAGTGAGTGCGTCAGTCACGATTTTATCGTATCTATGTTCTCAGAAGATATCTATATGTATATATATCGGAAGAAATTATTTTATTCTACACAAAACTTTATAGCTGAACTACGGAACAATAATATTTGCTTACCAAACTTGCGCTTGAGAGAATATTTGCTCGTTTACTCTAGGACTTGTTTACGTACTGTAAAACTAAAATCATAAATAAAGATTTTTTATATTTCATTTAACTTGGCCTGCAATTGTAAACTATAGAGGTATATCAAATACCACCCGTGTTCCAATACTTGGTAAGTTATTTACTCACTACTCACCTTCTCGATACGGTGACCTCCTAAGACCCAGCGCGTCCACATCCTTGGAATGCCTATAACGAGAGAGCTCTAGATCGCTCCACGGTAGGATTTTCTCATTTTCCTCCGTTTCCGCGCCTCACGGGATTGCCCCAGTACGGAAATAGATTATTTGTTATTGATTGAATTGACTAAGTTCTGTTGACGTAAACAATAGTTTACTCAGCTCTCCGCGGTGCTGTTGTCCTGATGAAATACAGGTGGTATAATTTAATTTTGCTATTATCAAGTCACTAACTTCTTGCTTATCTGAATTTCCGTACGCAAAAAAATGTTAATAAAAAATAAACTCTATTTTTTTTCTATTTTAGTAGTGCCTCTAGTACCTTGTGGCGATTAAACCTATCTAAGAACTATCCTTAAAGGCATACAAATCGATTGCAAACGCATTTCAATAGGGTAAGCCATTTCAGAGATGAATGCTAATAGAAAAACAAACAACTTCTAATGCAATGGCATATATATGTATAACGTAGGTAAAACACAAATATGCTGTCAAAAACCTCAAATTATCTTGAAATTATCTGACGTACGTTTTACCCGCGACAATAGGAGTCTGCATGTGCGTTTGACGTTGTTTGTTTGTCTGTTACCGTTTATCTCCGAAACGGATTACCCGACGGAAATGCAGTTTTTGTGCAATCTGCCTTTTAGGATTTATTTATTCATTTAATTATTGATTGCTTTCTTGCGTATAACATAGTTTGTAAGGTCTTATATAATACATTAAATAGGCAGGTAGGTACATGAGCCCTTACGGGCGTTGCAACGTGATTCCGATCACGCAGATGCCTGTTACAAAATACTACTAAATTATAAAATTTTAGGTGTCCTGGTAACAAAACATAATTAAATTAAAGAATATTCATCTAGATTAATATTCACAATAGTCGGTCATTACAATGTCGATAGTTCCTAAATAGGTTTTATCACCACAAGTGACTAAGGGGAGCTGCAATAGACAGGAGGAAACGCCATGGGAATTTAAAAAAATTGCTATGTCAATAAATTATACTTTATTATGTAACCAAATAGATTACATAGTATTTTTTTATAATAAATTTCTACTTGGCTGCTGGCCGCTGCAATTTCAATATAAATTTACGCTTGCGATCACTCAGAAGGCTGTTTGACCTCGCCAGGGGGTGGCAATTTCATAGAGACGAGATGGGATTGTATGAGAGAAGAGTAAACAGAGTGTTTACTGATGGGCCCATTCAACTTGTAATATATTTTACCCATTTAATTAATTTTAAAGCTCGTACGGGTTCAACGCTTGACGCTTTTGGTGGAATTGACCCCACGGTAAACAATTATTTTATACTTTTTACTAACTTCTTAAACTCAATTCGGCTAATTTATGATTGGATTTAACTGCTAAATACCAATCATAACGTGATGCTTCGGTCTGATCTTTCGGTCGTGGTATTTTAAATAAGTAAAATAAACGGTATAATTGCGAGTCTAAGTCCGGCTAAGTGCCACACAATATAAACACTGAAAACAAGATACCTGCATTTATTAACTGCCCTTGATTAAAAAGTTTGTTATATTTTACGACCTCTGTGACGCAGGGGCGAAGGCCCGCCTGAGACGCAGAAGGTTGCGGGTTCGATTACCGTCACAGGACAAATGTTTGTATGATCTGCAAATATACGTCTCGGATCTGGGTTTTTTCTATGTATAATATGTATGGATTTACAAATAAAAATGTATATAAGTAGTATATTACTCATGTAGTTCCCACAATACAAGCTCTGCTTAGTTTGGGGCTAGATGATGCTGTGATAAAATTTTCAGCATTTTTGTTATGATAAAAGTAACAACACGCTATAATTTTAATATTATCCCAAAAATATAAACCTCACCATTTTTGGCAAACTATAAAAATGCGCTGATAACCTTGGTGACTCAATAATAAAAATGAGATTCGAATCAGCTTGTTTATAAAATGTCAGTAACGTTATGGCTGCGCGTAAAAATCTTTCATATTTTAGGAGTTTCTTTCAATTTCTTCATATATAAAACTCAATTTAAAAGGCCAAACAATCAGTACTACTTACAAACAATCAGTAGCTAACAAACAGTTTTAAAACATATATTGTTGTTATTGAGGCGGTAATTTTTTTTTTGTATTTTAATTTAATTTATATTATTAACCATAATGTATTTTTGTTGTTTAATATTGTTTTATTACGTTACACATAGTGTAGCAATATCTGTTATATTGCAACCGCCCATAGACCGCCCATTGTACTCCTGCGATTAGTTTGTAATTTTCTTTGTTTAAATTTGTAAGCAACATATTATGTGGTGTACATAAAGTGTGATCTATCTATGTCACACTTCCCGGATCAGCCCGCCTTAAGGTGTGGGTTAAGACTTTAAAAAAACAAATAACTGTGTTCTATCTTTTTTACTACTTGCCACTAACAAAGTCATTGTAAGTAACACAAATTCTGTGGAAATGTAATTTGGCATCAAATGAAAAAAAAAGTGTGTGGTTAAAAAAAAACAGCCATGTGACAGACTGACGATATAGACTCAGGAATAAGCCTAAAAAAGGCATAGAAATGTATAATTGCCAAGATCAAAATATATTATAATGTTCATTACTCTGGAACGTTTTAAAGACAGCTTTGAAAATTTCTAAACGTTTGAAATAGTTACAAATTTACCCATTTAGTCCTATTTGTAACGTATGATAGCCAACTTAAACCAAGATTACTTACAAATACCTGTATTACCACCAACCAACCTAACCTAAGAAGGGTACATATTATGACTTTATAACTGGAGGGACTATTGAAACATAGACGCGAAAAATGGCTAACCTCAAGAAACATTCGAGGAGACTGTCTGAGATTTTTTAAAAGTAATACGAAAAACTATACATACATGGGGGAGGGGTAGGCAGAGACCAAGGATTTCCACTTGCTACGTACGATCCTGGCATACCTCTTTCCCTTTATTCATCCTCATCAAATTCTTCATATAGGCTCGGCGGTTAAGTGTACTTCTGACCTGGCCTTTCTCTAGAATGTCTACAATTTGGTCAGAGTATGTTCGCCGAGGCCTTCCTCTTCCAACTATTCATTCACACTCGCCTTGTATACTTGTTTTGTTAACCTTCTTTCGTCCATACTTTCTATATGCCAATAACATCTCAAAATACCTTTCTCAACTCTCGTTATTACATCTTCATTCACTCCACACTGCTCTCTTAACACGCTGTTCCTCACTCTATTACTCAAAGTTACACCACACATACTTCTCTTACATACTTCTACGGAAACTATAATCCATAGAAAATACAGTCGTAAGCGTGTTTGTTAAAAATTAACAAACACGCTTACGACTGTATTTTCCATGGTACTAACCGTAGATATACTTACGAATTTTCGATTAGAGTTCATGCCGGTTTTCTCTCGATGTTTTCCTTTACCGTTGAGCAAATGCACAATTTTTTTTCTTGTAGATAAATTCATTGCACTATTTTACAAACTCATTACTTCTCTCGTAACTTCCTACTTCCTATTTCATCGATGTATATTAAAGGTAGATCAACGATGAGGTAGGTAGTGCCCAATGTCAAAAAAATTATGTGGTAGCTATAAGCTACTATCAACTGCTATCAACACCGGATGGTTTTTTTTAATGCGGATAAATAATCATAATCATAATCATTTATTCTGCGAAACATGGGTTCATGAGATGTCATAATTACTAATAGAAGTACAGCTATGATCAGCTTTACAGCATACAAAAATTATATAGTAGGCAAAATTATTAAAACATCCATTACAAACATAATTTTAAACATAATTGAAAAAAAAATACAAAACACACAGTCAAAATAATAATAATAATAATATCTAATTAATTACAATGTCACAGCAGTTTCTAAATCATAATACGAGTATGTCATTAAAATATATCTGATAAATATTCATTAATACTGTAATTAGCTTTTCTAATAATAGTCTTTTTAGTTTAGTTTTAAATACAATTATTGAGCATGTTTCTAAAATGTCATTTGGTAGATTGTTGTAAATGCGCGGTGCCATACAAAAAACACTGTTGTTTAGCATTGCCGTCTTATTCGGTGGACAGCACAGTTTCGAGGCATGTCGCTTATTATTTAACATTTTAAACAAATTGATATTTTGCTTGACAAATAGTGCCACCTCATATATATAAATGGAGGGTAAGGTAAGAATTTTTATTTGGCAAAAGTAAGATTTACAACTGTCAGTTTGTTTTAGTTTACAAATGGCCCTGACGCATTTCTTTTGTGTAAATGAGGTGTCATTGGATTCGTCTTAGCCTAAAGAGTGACATAGGATATAATAATACAAAGTGTTATTTGTTATTAAATTTAATAAAATTATAGAACCACGCTTAAGAAACTGTAGTCGGGTTTACTACTAAGACAAACTACGATCATCAGCAGGAACTTCTATCTCGTATCCTCAACGTAAATAGTCTCGAGAGAAGAATGCGGCCATTCTTTAACGTCCTCCCGATGAATTACACAAGTTTCGACCTCCCATTACTCATCCGCCTCTTCCGTACACATGCCTACTTGTTTAATTAAACAAGATGATAGCCGTACCTTCATATCAGATCGGGAAATTAAAAAAGTTCTTCTGGCAAACGAGTGGTTGTAGGAATTATCGTGAGATAAATGGTATATCTGCGCCGCTGTATTCATTAAAGCTTAGCTACTTGACGACCGATGTGGCGCGGTGGGCGAAGGTCCGCCTGCTACACAGGAGGTTGCGGGTTCGATTCCCGCCCTGGGACAAATGTTTGTACGATCTACAAATATTTTTTCCGGGTGTTCTGGGTATTTTCTATGTATAATAAAAAATATCTATCTATGTAATGTATTGTATTAAGTATATCAGGCATCTAGTACCCATAACACAAGCTCTGCTTAGCTTGGGGCTAGATGATGCTGTGTGGATTGTCCAGCATTATTAAAAAATAAATAAAAAAAAGGACCTATACCTACTCTAAGAAACCTTTGTGAGAAAAAAAAGAAACGTTTACTCTTGAGATGCGAATATTTCAAATCCGATCTGAATGTGTGATTCAGATCGGATTTGAAATATTCAGGTAAATATAACTGAATTTAATATTTACCTGAGGGAGCGAGAACCTTTTGTCCCGCCCGAATTACCTCATGACTGTTTATTAACTTAAATTTAGTAATTTTTCTGCTGATGTTCCCAAATACTTTGGACAACAAGCATAACGCGAAAACAAAGGTAGAATATAACACGTTTTCACTTAGAGTGAAAACTCATTCAGCAAGTCTATGGCTGAAGAGATTTTAGGCGATACCGCTTCGCAGAGTTCTAACATAGAATATTTACGACGTAGGTAATAGTTCTGTTTCATACATGGGTACTTCTTATGGGGCACTTCATACTTGTCCAGCAATCCGGAACTAACGCGACTTGGGAGCCGACACGCCCGCTTAGGTACTTATGCTCACATGAAATACTCGCCCTGAACAAAGTCTAGGCTTGCTCTTATGAAAACCTACTTTACAATGTCTCCAGGGGATAATACACAGTTCTTTATCGCTTTTTTTGATGGTTAATATTATATGAAAGAAGATTTTAGTCATAACCTCGAAATAATGATAAAGTTTAGAAGCGTAGCGTGTGCTACTTTCTCGATGTAGTTTCGTTTAATATTTTTGCAGTTTTTCATTGTATTCATGAAAATATGTGATAAAAATTGTTTGTCCTGGATTATTATTGGTAGAAAATTAAGCAGCTCTTGAGCGTTTGATTACTGAGTAGGTAGAACAGCTCAAACTTCGAATCACTTACACGATAAATAGATCATCTTTGTTTTTATAACCACTTTACCAACTTCAACCATGTACATTACAGATAATTATATTAGAAGTATGCGTTGTGTTATTCCTGGTCACGAACAGACCTATGAAAAATCCAAAACTTTCTTAACTCATTGCCGCTGCACACGATTGCACGATTTATCTCTGAAATGCTTTTTTGCAGTCGATTTGTGCGACTTCAAAGATGGTTCTTAGATGGTTATTCTCGCCACAAGTCACCAGGTGGTGCTGAAAACGATGATGGAAATCAAAAGTCAAAGGTTTTCAAATTAACTTATATATTTCACTTTCCTTTTAAATAGTTTTTATCCTTCCTACTATTATTATAAACGCGAAAGTTTGTGAGGATGGATGTTTGTTACTCTTTAACGTAAAAATTACTGAACGGATTTAAATGAAACTTAACAGTAATATAGCTTAAACATCAGAATAACACATAAGGCTACTTTTTATCCAGGTACCACGCGGGCGAAGCCGTGGGCAGTAGCTAGTATAATACAATTATAAGTTAACGGGTCTTTATCGCGTTTATCTTTTTTATTATTTATAAGCGATTTATTATTTATAGCGGCTATTGGATTATATGTTTGGAATATAATCCAATAGCCGTGTTCACGGGATGACGGATGATATCATATTTTGAAAAGTCCCTTTTTACCGAAAACAACTGATAAATAAAGTCGAAATAATTACAATTATCAGCCTCATTTATCTATATTCACAATTCATTTGCCAGTCACATTTGGAGTGAAATTGGGTTTCGAGACATGTCCTGAATCCATAAACTGTAGGTACCAATGGAACTCGCCCTTGCATATATTTATGGGTGACTGACTCTGCCTACGGTTTCACCCGCGTGCTACTCAGATAAAAACCTACAACCTAGAGTAATACATAGCCTCGGCCTGAAATGTGTTATTTTAAGTCACGCACATTTAAATTTCATCCGTATCGGTTCAGCAGTTATTAGCATCTAGGATAGGATATGTTGTGAAAAAGACCTTGAAACGAAATTCTATGTTTACCCAGCATTGGGGGGTGGGGTGGGGGGGGGGGGGGGGTCGAGGCTCAGATTATGGTAACATGCGCTCTTTCATGCTTCGAAGGGCACGTTAGGGTATCGGATCCAGCTATAAAAAGTTGTTAAGCCATGTCGGAACCCAAAGAATAACCATTCAGGTAACCCCACACCAAAGTCGGAAATCAAGTCATACGAATCCTATCCTACTAATATTATAAACGTGAAGGTTTGTGAGGATGGATATTTGTTACTCTTTCACGCAAGCACTATTAAATAGATTTTCATGACACTTTACAGTAATATAGCTTATAAATCAGAATAACAGATATGCTACTTTTTATCAGGGTACCACGTGGGCGAAGCCGTAGGCAGAAGTTAGTTTAATGATATTGAGTTATTTGATGCATCTGCAAAAAATTAACATACGAGAGGTATAAGAAATCATTTGTATTCACTCAGTGCCTAGGACTGTCCTCGCATGACAAAAGTATGTTATGCTAATCAGAGGGTCCTATAAAATTGTATATTCAAGCAAAACGGGGATAACGTTCTTGTTGGCACCCAACAAGAATGTTATCCCCGAAAAAATCATTCAACTGGCATTTTAATATAGGGAAAATAATACAAATTCAGTTTCATACACAAACTATTAGTTATTGATGCACACAGTAAGTTTTAAGTACAGTTGAAATTTAAGTTTATAAATATAAAAACAACCACGCTCACTGTATTCCCCGTGATGGACATTCTCCAATACATATTCAGTAAGAAGATCTTTAAGGCCCGAATTCATAGTCAAATAGGGGCTCGCCTAGGGGACTGTTCAGGCGCTAAGTAAAAGTGCGAATTTAACCTTTATGCAACCAGCCATAAGGCAAATGCTGATGTTCAACCACCGACTATGAATTCAGGCTTAAGAATACCAAGTAGGTGTAGTCAGAGGCACGTTCAAACATTACATAATAAAACATTATACAAACATAACATTACAGATAGTAACAAATTATAGTCCATACTTTCCATGCACATAGTCAGTTAAAACTGTTGGCGACCCGGAGTACGACCCATATTTATTCCATCATTATTTCTTTCACTGCAATGATTGCGACGCACAATTAAAAACAAATACGTAAAGATTACTTGGATTGCTTGCTGCTTCAAGATAGGAACACTTTAGTGTCCGACCATCCAGAGGTTATGATATTTAAAGAATAAATAAAATGATACACCCAACAGATACATAGATAGATAGAAAATACTTTATTGCACACCAATTATTTTAGCTTAAATAAATAGTACAAATTTTAATATTGTTGTATAATGGACAGTCTTATCACTAATTAGCGATCTCTACCAGACAACCTTTGGATGGAACGGACCGTACGAAAGATTACAAAGGGTTGTATCACATACTATGAGAACACTAAGTTATTACATTATATTTTTACATACATAGACCCATAACTAGGGGGAGGCGATTCCCTGTGTCGTGGGTATCAGGAATTAGGAGTACCGTGGTACCACAACACTCAGACCCGGGACAAATACCTGCGGAAATTGCAAACAGTTAAATAGAACCCACACTTCTTGCGTCACAGCTACTCGGCCGTCGCGTCGTTAATATAGACATGGGCCTACGCGCTAAATTTAATCCGGTCTAGGTACTTAATAAAATGATTTCATGGAAACAGAAAATATTGAATGAAATAAGCTTCACTTGTCTGGGAGAGTGGGAAGGTATTTTTTTATTTCTACACAATTTTAAGACTTACCTAGCTATTTTTAAATGCTTAGGTGCCTTTTGAACCAATTAATCAATACATCTCTTTTGCAGCTTCATACTAATTTAAAGAGTAAGGTAAAATAGAATAAAATAAATAAAGGCTGACAACTAAACAAAAAACGACAGCAATTTACAACAAACTCATGTCTGAGTAGGTCTTTACCAAATTGTTGTTCCACCCAGAATTGCGTTAGGAAGTTTAGTAGTTTTACTTCTTCTTTTACGTCTATCCTACTAATATAATAAATGCGAAAGTAGAGACTTTACTTTTACTTGTCTTTACACACATACACACACACACACAGAGGTGTGTGTGTGTGTGTGTGTGTGTATGTATGTGTGTATGTATGTGTGTGTGTGTGTGTGTGTGTGTGTGTGTGTGTGTATGTGTGTGTGTGAATGTTTGTTACCACGTATATCCGTAACTACTAAACCGATTTTGATGAAATTTGGAATGTAGATAGTTTAGGATCTGGAATAACACATAGGCTAATCTAATTTTCGAAAATCGACCCCAAAGGGGGTTAAACATGGTAGTAAAGTTTCTATGAAAAAACGTCGCTCGTTTGATTCGCTCAAAACTCTGTACAAATAAACTTTAAAGTAAATAATGAGACACGTTTTTTTTTCAAAACTATCCTTGGGGGTGTGCAATTGAGTTCTAAACTTTGTATAAATTGTAATCCTTGTTCGTTCGTTCCATTCAAAAGTTGGTGGACATAGTTTGAAGCCTAGAGACGGCCATATGCTACTTTTATTAACATACCACGCGGGCGAAGCTGCGGGCAACAACTAATTCACTATAAAACTCGTATTACTGTTATTTGTAAAAGGATGATTTAAAAGATATCCGGCGTTCTTTGTCAATCCATTTGTAAGTTGAAATAAAAATGAGAATTAAATATCTACTTCAAAAAGAAAACCTAAACATACGTAGTTATCTTTGAAAAAAAAAACATCTTGTGAACTCTTCCTGTCGACATTATTGTTTTAGAATAGCGCAGTGACACATTGTGCATCGCGAGGAAACTGGCTTCCTCAGAACAAAAAATTGCTTGTCAATTCTTAGGCGAAATGGTAAGTACTATGCAAAACGTTGGGTACATGCCAGGTTTAATTTTCTAGCCTCTGATTACTCCCTACTTTGTCACCTCATGGATCTACGTTTTAGGATGGATCACCCACTATTAGGTTTTTAGATGTACTTAGCATAACCATGTAATTGTAAACATTATTATGAATAATAAAGAAAAAAAAATAGTGAAGGTTTGAGGATGTCTGTAGACGACGTACCTCGCAAATCTGCAATCATATAAAATAATGTTCATTTTAAAGCATAAATGTAATACATGTAGGTAGATGTAAAACACTTACTTTATAAAATAAAATTAACCGTCCGCTTGCGCAGGAGCGAGACGAGGCTTTAGGTGTGAGCAAGTTGATACGGTCGAAAGGTTACCTGTCTCGCGTCGCGCGATTGCATTCGTGAGCGTGTTTATTTTTATTATTTATTTATTAAATCTAGACAATTACTCTTAATACGCTCAATAGGGCCGACACTTTTATTAAGCGGTACAATGAGGCAAAAAATCAAAGTATCAGGAAAGCCTTCGTCTCGCGAGGGTCGGTGAATCGTTATTGAGGTACGGGTATTGTGATCGACATAAAGGCGAAGTAATATTATAGTGGGCTGTAATTTGTTGACCATTAATATCTATGGTTCAGCTGTTTGTTAATCAGTAGCCCAAATTACTTATCTTTTCATTCATTTCAACTGTTAGTATATATCATTTAACACTTTTTCTACTGATGCACATCCTATCCTATCATACTTATATATATATTATTAATTAAATTTTAGAATACAAAAGCTGCTATTGTGACTTAGCTATGATAGTTAGATATACTCCCGCGCGGACTTTTTTGTAGGTAATGAGTACTTTAATAATGTAGTTCATCATTTTTATGTATCATCAATAGTTTTCTCAGCGCACGCCAAATAATGAATTTTATAGGCAAAATTTTGCTACTTTGGGTTACATTATTGCAATTTTCTTTAGGATCTCGAAAATAAATTATAGCCTATGTTACTTCCTGATAATTTAGCTTTCTATTGGTGGAAAAATGGTTAAAATCGGCCCAGTAGTTTCGAAGCCTATTCGTTACGAACAAACAAAAAAATCTTTCCTCTTTATAATATTAGTATAGACAAATTTCAAAGTTTGGATTTATGGTTTTGGTTTATGTTTGTTGCTAATAATCTCCGAAACGGCCGGACCGATTTGAATGAAAATCGGAATAGTTATAGTTCGTAACCTAAAATAATATACTTTCATTCGAGTACCAGAGGCAGTGGCCAGACTTTCTGTGAGCTTTATTATGCCAGCCGAGAGATGGCAGATGGTATTTTGTTATGCAATTATAGTTTATTTTATCATTTCAGGTATGGCAAGGCTGATCTTCGCAAGGTAACCTTTTTAAACTTCACTAAAACAAAGCGACGAAAAGTCAGATATATTATAAAGTTAGGGTTAAATTTCGCCATCTAAACCATCGTCATTTCCTAGAAAACTTGAAGAAAATATAGTCGTGATTATGCTAGGTATCTAAAGTCTTAAACTAGATATTTTTGCAGGTTTACTTAAAGTTACCTTGTTTTTGTTAGTCATTTCGTTTACTTACATTTTTTTTGCAGCTGTAACATAAAGTTTGTATGGAAAAAACTCAACACAGAAAATGTCATGGGGGTTTCACTATTAGGGATTTATAGTTCCATTTCTTATCTCTGCAATCACTTATTCCAAGCTCATGTGTAACATAATCCTTAAATCTGGAATCGCCGAGAGCGCACTGGGTATAACAGGCTAAATAAATTCTTTCGCGCCGGGTGGGCATTTTAATTCGAGGGCCTCTCACATTCACTTACTAACAAAGCTAAATTGGCCGTGGTTCTCATAAAGTCTTTTCATTATGAGATTACTTTGTTATCAGAGCAGATTTTGGTTTAAAATTAATACAAATAATAATAATACGAGTAAATTATATATAGTAACACCTAACAGTTACATACAAAGTTCTGACCCCACTCTAGGATTTCCTGTATCGTAGATATTAGAAACTACGAATATCATGGTTCCACACACCCCAAGCCCAGATGTAATGTATTTACAGAATTTACAAACATTAGTCCCGTAGCGGAAATTAAACTCATGCGTGTCAGCGTACATACATTTATATAATATTCTATTCTATCCTTAGAATAAAATCTATTCTATTCTTAGAGGTATTAAATCTAAAACAAACACAATATAATTTTATTGTTCTTAGGCTCATGTGTCTAATAAGGCTGTCTGTACCAAAAATGTGTTCAGCTCAGCATGTGTTGGATGAGTTTACACCCAACGCTGATTTCCATGTTTGTTAACATACTTTTTTCTTAATATTTTACCAGAATAATACCAGAATTTCTAAATAATACCCTGAACGCAGCTCACCTTAAGCTTTGTTTAAAGCTAATTAGAAGTTTTGGATTTGAAAATGAGAGCATTAATTAATATTTCGAGGAAAAGGTTGAGTTGAAAATGAAGAGGAGGCGGAATATTAATTAATATACAGGTGATTTTGTCATTGTGTACAATTGCACAGCTGATTAAGTATCGGTAATAACTAGTAATTCGTCCCGAACTGCAATCTTGTGATGTTTTGATCTTAATGAACACATATTTACGACTGCAAATAATTTATTTATTATATTATCTGACATACTACTTCAGTTGGTTCAACTGAAGTCATATAGTTTTCACAGGAAACAGCATCGATTAACATCATATTATATATTAGGCCCTTACCTATGAAATTGGAGTTTTATATGGAAAAAGTAAAACAGTTTTTTTAAAATAAAATTATATATTTATTCAAGTCAATACATTGTTATCTATGCACTTTTGCCATTTAATAGGTAGATCATTGATTCCTTTGCTAAAAAAATTGTGGGAGCGAGAATCAATAAAATCTTTGAAGGCGGTTTTGACTGCCTCATCGGAATTGAATTTTTTTCCTTGCTAGAAATTATCCAAATTCTGGAAAAAGTGGTAATTTATTGGAGCAAGGTCCGAGGAGTATGGTGGGTGTCGGAGACATTCCAATCGCAGCTCCTTTAATTAAGTGACCGTCTGTTGTGCAGTGTGTGGTCTAGCGTTGTCATGAAGCAGTAGCGGACTACAGCAATTGGCCAGTCTCGGCTGTTTTACAGCTAGCTTTTCCATCATGGTTTGCAATTATTGACAATACAGATTGCCGTAATCGTCTGGTCAGATCGTAAGAAGCTGGGCTGGTCCACCAGACACTTACCAGTATTTTCTTCTGAGTCAACTTTCGCTTGGGGCAGGGTTTGGCCGGTTCTTCTGGGTTCAACCATTGTGATGAGCGTTTTCGATTATCGTACAGGATCCATTTTTCATCACAAGTAACGATACGATTACGATTAAGAAAAACTAGGTGACACGACGAATGCACGCTCTTGTTTCGTAAGAAGCGATAGCCGCCATATAACGGTCACCTTTAAAACCTAGCCTTACGTAATAAACTAGCACGATAAATCTCTTGCGGTATGTGGTAAAAAAATATCATGAAATGTCTTATAACGCTGAAATTAAGTCGGATACGAGCGCGTTCTACAGTTTATGAACTTGTAAGAATTCTTCTGGTTCATAAATGATTTATTTTTAGAAAATTATAAAGCCCCGACTTGTATTATCATGATCGATTTCAGCATCTCTTGTGGCGATAATCTTATCTTATATCTAAGAACTACTCTCGAAGACATACAAATCGATTGCAATAAGCCGCACGACAATACGATAAGCCATTTCGGATATAAATAGTAACAGACAAACAAACAAAAACATTTTTATTCCAACAACTATCGTGAACTTGACTATTTATATTGTAAAAACGGGAATTTTCACGTACTGCACTATCGGTGAAGGCACGACTAAGTTTCGACTCATTCCGAGAGTCTTCACGCACGTGTAGTGCACGGCGCGACGCGGAAGGAGAAAGTCGCGACCACTCACCCTGATGAAGACTCTCGGAATGAGTCGAAACTTAGTCGTGCCTTCACCGATAGTGCAGTACCTGAAAATTCCCGTTTATACAATATGAAACAAAAACATATTATGGACCAACGCAAGGCTCCTGTTGTCGCGGTAAGAAAATCATTAGCTATGCATCATACTATAAATAGTTTGGATGTGCGTTGAAAACCATAATAAAATTATATTATAGTCGTAGAGCAGTGCACGATCCTCTACGAACGTGCGTAGCACAGGGGCCTAACCATGAAGTCTTATAGCGATTCAGTTCTAAAGCTTTGTCATTCGCAAAACGGGATTTGACATCTTTGCCTGAATTGAATCGCTATAAGACTTCATGGTTAGGCCCCTGTTATACGTAGAGTCTACGTATTAGTTAACATATAGATACTCTTATGAGGTTAACCTTTGGGGGAGGATACATACGATACCCCTAGCGCCGTCTTAACCTGGCTGAGACGCAGAAGGTTGCGGGTTCGATTCCAGCCGCGGGACAAATGTTTAGGTAACCAAGTTATTTTTTCACATTTCGACCCAACATGTTTTTGTTTCATCAATTGCAGCGTCCTTTAGTGAATTGTAATGAAAATATATATTTAAGAATTATTCTTGAAGACATACAAATCGATTTCAGATAGCCGTATGACAATCCGACAAGCTGTTTCGGAGATGTAACAGGCATGCCATCAATCTCCAAGCTCCTTTTCGTCTTTCGGTGTTTTATTATAGTGCATGATACAAAATTAGTCAGTTATGTGCTCGGGGTATGTTCCACAGAACACAGATTGTCATAAGCTTTTTTTGGAGGTACCTTCAAGTGCTCCTTCATTCACCTGGATACTTCCTACTATTGTACTACTATTATGACGACCTCTGTGGCGCAGTAGGCGAAGGCCCGTTTGAGACGCAGAAGGTTGCGGGTTCGATTCTCGCCGCGAGACAAATGTTTGTATGATCTACAAATATTTGTCTCGGGTCTGGGTGTTTTTTATGTATAATATGCATGTATTTAAAAAAAAGTATTTAAGTAGTATATCAGTCATGTAGTTCCCATAACACAAGCTCTGCTTACTTTGGGGCTAAATGATGCTGTGTGAAAAAGTGTCCAGCATTATTTATTATTTATTATAAATGCGGAAGTTTGTGAGGACGAATGTTTGTTACTCTTTCACGCAAAAACTATTGAACGGATTGTGATGAAACTTTACAGTAATATAGCTTATAAATCAGAAAAACACATAGGCTACTTTTTATCCGTGTACCACGCGGGCGAAGCCGTGAGCAGAGCCTAGTAGTTCATAATCATCACTGGACGCTAGTGATAAGAATCTTCACTAGTGGTAAGAACCTTTATCATCGCATGGTTGTAGATTTTGCGAGTAATATACCACTTTAACAACGATTAGTTTTCTACATAATTTGGACGGTACACTTTTTTTTGGCTCAGATAATATGTTACGATAAAAATCGGAACAAAATGTTTTGGCATTGATAGATTAAATAGTTACAAGCCGCAAAACTGCTGCAGTGTACAAATTAGTATCTGGGCTGATGCCAGACCACGGGTAATGGCCAGGTGCTCCTTAAAACATATTGTGCCTATCAGATAAATTCATTGACGACCTCAGTGGCTTGCGGTTGCCAGTAGCCGGTTGAGACGCAAGAGTTGTGGGTTCCATTCCCATTGCGGAACAAAGGTTTGCATGTTCCACGGATATATGCTACGGATTTGGGTGTTGTGGTATCATGGTACTCGTAGTCCTGATATCCAGGAATCCTCGTGTGGGGTCGGAACTATGTATGAAAAAAATACGAAGGCATGTGACATTGGTTAGTAATAGGCTTTCAAACTACGTGGAATGCTAAATTCTGGATGGAAGTACACGTTTTCAAATAAATTCATGCTACGTGAGGTGGCGTGGACGCTCGTCAAAGGTTCATGTAAGAGCCCTCTATGTTGAGTTTCAGATACGTTAAAAACTTGGTAAAACGATAATAGTTTCGACCGTTTTGTATGGGAATAATGTAACACGGCCATTTGCCATTTTGTTCATTTGCAGCAACTTATTTATTTCCAGAAATAATAATACTTTTAATTAGGTATACAACATATACAGATAAAAGAATTGAACCATTTATAGACCGATGCTAACGATCTATAGATAGTTTAACTGATCTAACAAACAAATAGACTTATATACTTTTTTGTTTTACCCGTATATTTTTTTGTTATATATATGTATTTACAACAAAAACACCGCGGCACGCAGCATTGTTCCCACGACGGGCATCGAACCCGCAACCTTCTGCGTCTCATTCGGGATGAGATGCCGCTAGGGGTATCGTATGTGTCCACCCTCCAAAAAATAACCTTGAAATCATTAGAAATTGTGTTATGATATTTTATATTAATATATAACAGTCTTCAAACATTTTAATGTTTAACTGGACGTGACAATTTCTGAATTGCTGAGCAGCTTCAAGAAATGAATAGAGACTTTATTTGTCAATTTCTCAGCGAGTGTTTCTGAGGGGTTATTTTATCGTGGCATCCTTTGATGTACTTTAAGATAGAGTTGCCTGGCTTTGTCACCCACTTAGGGGTAAAATTAGTCAGGTAGGAATTCAGAAATAAGTGATTTGTTAAAAAGGTAGCATAAATCCTACTCTCCTACTAATATTATAAACGTGAAAGTTTGTGAGGATGTTTGTTACTCTTTCACGCAAAAACTACTGAATGGATTTTGATGAAACTTTACATTAATATAGCTTATATATCAGAATAATACATAGGCTACATTTTATCTGAGTAGGTACCACGCGGGCAAAGCCGTGAGCAGAAGCTAGTAAAAATATAAAACATATACAGGGATAGCTTGATTGACATATCAATGAGTGTAATCCTACTTCCTTCTACTATTATATACTCGAAAGCTTGTGAGGATGGATGTTTGTTACTTTTTCACGCAAAAACTACTGAACGGATTTTAATGAAACCTTACAATGATATAGTTTATACATCAGAATAACACATAGGCTATTTTTTATCCGGTACGACGCGGGCGAAGCCTTGGGCAGAAGCTAGTAGAAAATAATAATAAACTGTTGGAAATTTTAACACAGCATCATCTAGTCCCCAAGTAATCTTGTGTTATGGAAACTTCATGACTATACTTATATACTTTTTTTTAAAAATACATACGTATCACATATAAAAAACACCGAGACCCGAGGCAAATATTTGCAAAACATATAAACATATGTCCCGCGGCGGGCATTACACCCACAACCTTTTGCGTCTCAGGTGGGCCTTCGCTCACTGCGCCATAGGGGAAAGGGAAAGCATTATCAAACTGTTGAGTTCTTATATGTGTTTCAAGTTTTCATACTTTCGGCTGATGAAAGACCAAAGTGTCTTAAATTAGTCACCTATCATGTTTAATCCATATCCGGCTAAAAATTGTGCTTGTTTGTTCTTTATGCTGTAAAATTATCAAAAAATATTATATCAATTAATCGTTTTGTACCAAAAAGACTTTTTAGAATATTATTACGACTATACCACGTACTATACTATTCTCCTGCTGACGTTTCCTGAGGTCCTTCCTTATGAGCACCGTCCGCAACCCTCGATGGTCATGAGACGGGGTCTAACCTCTAAACGGTCAACGAAATGTAAGCAGGAAAATAGTAAAGTATATGGTATAGTCGTAATAATATTCTAAATGACACCAAACCACGATAATTTTAATTTCACATAAACTTTCTTGCTCTTCGATACAACCCTACCCATCCTCATTTTCTCTCTCACACACACAATGCCCCAAGCCGTTCCTCTCTTTCGATTACGCCTTCGTGACACGTTAATTGCTTACTGAAGAACCTTAAAGCCTCAATTAAATATGAAGCAGTTGAATGATTCAGGGGAAAAATTTAGCGTTAAGTTAGCCAGAACTTAATCAACAATCATCTTTTCGGTACAAATAATATAAAAATGCGGTGAGATAGATGAGAATACGTTAATGAAATATTTTAGATCAGCTTGCATTTTACACTTTGTTTCTAAAATCCCTGGAGACTTCTGCCATTTACGGTACAAGGTTAGCGAACCTTTTTCAAACCTCAAGGGACAAAGATTTAAGAGATAAGTTTGAAGTGATGTTAAGTGATGCGTTTTCCGATACCTACTTGCATTGATAAAGGTTGGTATTCTGACCTTTGAAAAGCCATGGGAAGTTTCATCGGTAATGAATACATCAATACCAACGTACAGCAAAACAATTCGGAGAATCTAACTATGAATATCTAATGCGGATACTTCAAAAATTATTTCTACTAACTAAATCAAATAATATGAGCAGCTCTTAAATTTCGAGTCATTTGTTATTTAAATAAATCTTGTCTATGTGTTTTATTTCTGGTCTAGTTTTTAGTGTTTTATTTTTACATCGTGAGGAAACCGAAATGCCCTAGAACATAAAATTCTAAGACATATACCATCGGTTAGTAATCCAAAAAGCAGCGATGGGCTTGGTATTTTCACGTGGAATGTTCGCTGTTTTGTTTTCAAATTGATAGGTTGGATTCGTAAGACGAATTTAAGATTTTTTAAGCTACGATTATTGCTCCAATGTTTTTATAAAAAAATATTTAATACCGAATTTTTATGACATTACTAGTAGTTCATATATCATAACTGTTTAATATAATTTAATGTCAGGTGATAAACGGAAATTACACTCTACAGTATTTGTGATATTGGAAAATTCCACGTTCACGCTTAGTTAAAAAAAACCTTTCTTCTTTCTTAGTGTAAAGATATACTCTAAATCTTCGAGTTCAAATATTGTAAAGGAGCACAGAATATAATTATTCAAAAGTGCCTTAGTTAAAGGGTACATGAATCAAAGATAAGCGAAGCTAGGCAAATCCCTGTATTCTTAAAAACAAAAGCCAAATATTTTAGAAGTTAAATATAAAAAAAGCTGGTATTTTTTTGTTTCATTTATTTTCATAAATAAAACAAATACAGCTATTCTAGTAGAGATCGCTTACAAAAGATCGTCCATTGCATTTCAATTCCGGAAAGTTTTCAAACAAATCATAAGTCAAATAAGGGATATACCATATGTAATTATATTCTGTACATCGACTAATTCAAATTAAACATGCTAGTATTAATGCAACTAAATTATTACTGCTAGGTAAATAATAATTTAAGCACAGATCATTATTATGGATGTGCTAAGTATGGCAGGATTAATCGACTGTTTACATAATCGGAACAGATGAAAACTGATGAAATTACTATCAATTCAAAACGATTAAATACTGGCAAAAAAAGTAAAGTTAAGTTAGATATACCACTTCCACGTCTTGTAAGTAAGGCTACGGCTGGACTGAAGGCGGCTATTTTCGCGTCTCCAGAGAAAGCAAACGTAGCTTTGTAAGTGGAACATACCGCTAGGTGTACTCGCAAGTTGCCTGACGTGTAGCAAAGCGACCGTGTTATGTTGTTTTGTCCTTCTGGTCTTAAAATACGTCAAGGTGGCTAGCCTAGTGATTCGCCTAAGCAGAAATCCGCACTGCTATATCCATTGGAGTCTTAAAATCCAAAGTTCACAAACATTTCATCTCTCTACAAAATAGTCAACAAAATTGAGCATTTATATTATATTTGTATGTATCTAAATATATATTTATTTGTATGTATTTAAGTATGAATTATTTTTCTTTTTATGTATGTAGTTTACTTCTATTTTAAGTAGCTAGTTATTTTATTTAATAAATTGTTCTCTTATTTTAGTAATCAGCCAAACGCACTACCGCTTCACTCTTCATAACACAACGATTAGCTGGAAGAAAATGCTAATTAGCATTAAGTCCGCCTATGTATTTGTTTTATCTTGTGCAAGAAAGCATTTTCTATCGATCTATCTAAATAGCCACAGCGTATCACAGTAAGCCATTTACAAAAGCTAGGCCTACACAGAAGTTACCACGCATCGTAAGCCTTCAGGGTGAAGCGACATGCGAATCTAGCCATCTGCAGTGTGACTGCGGCCTTGGTACTTGTACTTGGTATTGTCTCGTTTTGCTATTGTAGCGGTAAAGGGTTAATTGTGCGCGGCTTGAACAAACCGCGTGCGGTAGAAACAATGCTAAGACATGTTTGCGATGCCCGTTTGCATTCATTTGGTGGTAGGAAGTATAGAAGAAAGGAATTGTGTTTGTTATTTGAATAACAAGCGAACAATAAAATTAATACTTACTCGAAAGTGTGAATTTCATAATAAAATTGTCGATTCTTCCATAGGAAAAGGTTAAAATTCACATTGTGAACTCACTAAAAGTAGGATATAATTTATTCTTAAAAATAAAAATTAATAGTATAAAAAATACAAATTGGTAAAATGGGTCGTTTCTAGATGAGATGATTTTATTTGCTTAGAAGAGAAAGATCTTAGTAAGGTAGTTTATATAGTACTATAAAATAACAAACAACAGCTACCTCTACACCATCTTTACAGCTCATAAAAGGACTTTGGTAACACAAATTTGACCAAATAATGAATGGGACAAAGGCCAAAAACCTAAAACATCCACTAAAAAATCATTCTCTATTTTTGTTATTTTATATAATAATTGTTTGCATACTCAGAAATGTTCACAAATGATTTGAAAAGTTTGCCTTAGATATTATTATAGGGAAACATTGAAGTTAGAAAGTGAAACTCAGTCCAGTCGTGTTTTATATTTCCTGTGGCAGCCATGAAAAAATCTTACCAATACTCTAAAACTGTCTGTCTGACTGCTTCTGTTTGCTCTGACCAAACAGAAAACGACTTATTGAAAGCAATTACCTATTTATCGAGCGAGCGAAGCGAGCGCTGATCTCTCAGTCTTCCTGGACAATCCGGCCATTGTACATATGTATGTTTCTATACATGTTTGTTTGTCTGACGAAAACTGTTGAAACGTATATTAAATCTTGATTAAACTTGGTAGGTAGGTTATACTAATAAAATTTTGAAGCTCGAATATTAGCTTAATCGGTATATAAAGGTTATCGGTTCTTAAAATAAGCATGTGCATTTATTTTGCTTAAAATAAGCAAAATAAATGCACAATAATATAACTTTAACTTTTGTGTGTTTATGTAATCAATAATGTAATTATATTTACTATTATTTTATAATCAATGATTGGTGATCATTGGCCAGTTAATATAGAAATAACAAAAACATCAAACCCATTTATTATTGTCTGCCTCTCTTCACGTGTCTGTGGAAATCTTATGAATTTCTGCAAAATGATAATACTATTCAGTGCCTTGGTAACTTCTTTCACAGCATTTGAAACGCTAGGTTGACTCAGGCCATGAAGAAAGTTCATGCCAACTGGTTTTTGATATGATCCAGTGGCATAAAATGAGAGTGCCGTTAGAACCTTTAAACAAAAACCTTTTAGCAACTGTTCTAGGATAAGGTTTATAATGACATGAAAAGAAATTGAATTTATGTTGATAAGCTAGATATATTGATGCCATACCTTGCATTCCAAGCTCACTTTTGTTCGTCTTCGCTTTGCAGACATATGTGGTTTGAGTTCAGAGCACAGTTGTGAGAATAACTTTTTAGAGAGCCTATAATGGGCTCTAAACTCAGTATCTGACAATGACAAAGGATTAGCTTGATCTCTGAGACTTCGCCGTAAACGAGCCCTCTCAAGTAGTTCATCTCTCCTATCTTCGCCATCAAGAGCCTGTATGAGTAAGACAGCGCGTGCCATATCTTTGAAACTACAATAAACATTAATTTATTTTATTAAAGGTACACATTAGAGCACAATTTATATCAAAGTAATGATTTTTAGATTGCGTAGGTAGATATAATTTATTGATTATTGTATTTGTAATAAATTGCTAGAAAGTGCAACTTACATAGATTTTTATCGTTTCACTGTAAAATCAGAGCGTTTCACGTAATGTTTAAGGGTTTTTATTATTTTCTTGAACTCACACAAGCACTCTCACTTCACAAAAATCTGAATAACTTCTCAGCGATCAGTAAGCAATCGCCAAAAAACAGGTGCTGGGGTTGTTGCTAATTGACAGTTCAAATCGCGTTGTTATCGCTGTCGTATTGCTGTCAAGAGTGCTTACGTAATACCAAATTGTACCAAGAATACGAGTAGAATGCACTTTTTAGTTCACCGATTGTTCAGCAGAGGGAGACCTAGTGCTCGATTGCTGTTTGCGTTGTAGCTGCTGTTAGCTAATACAAAATTGACGTTTGACAGCAATGATCGCGAGATTCACGTCTGTTGCAAACCTGTCGCGAGATACGTAATCAGACGGCGGGTAGTAACGGTATTTAGCAATATCTCAGGTCGAGGCGAACTACTAGTGTCAGACCGGCTTTTTGCTAAATAGCTGTTCGAAAATTATGCCGTTATAAATATTGAAAATATATATATATATATATTCGTTCTTGAGTGGAGACCGCGACTCGGCAAACGTAGTGTAGGACGCCCTCCGGCCAGGTGGGATGACGATCTGCGAAAGACTGCAGGCAGATGCTGGATGCGGCAAGCTGAAGACATAGCGCTATGGCGCTCATTAGGGGAGGCCTATGTCCAGCAGTGGACTAATACAGGCTGATGATGATGATGATATATTATATAGTATATTATACATACAATATCTCAGATCTAAATTTGAGATTTTTGTCGAGACAAATACCGCACATGAGATGGTGCCAAATCTAAGTTTGGACGTTATTTAAGATACCGAAAATACCATTTAAAACTGTCTATGTCAAAGGTGGCCCCATATGCTTTCAAAGATGGTTACAATTTTTAAAGCCATTAATCACCAGGGAGCACTGTAAGGTGATAACGCAAATTTTGAAAAAAATTACTTGTTGAAATCGAGAAAATTTAGTAAAATCGTGTTTTGGAATCAACCAGTTTCTTCATGGAGTCATGAATTACATGGATTACAATCGATATTTTTCTATAGCCACAAACGAAACCGAATTAACTTAATTTTTTTTGGAGGTTCTTATTTTCGGCTTCCGCCCTTTAAGCTGCAGTAGTACTGCGCCCTAAGCCATAATATGTAAGGAACATAACAATATGCACACCGCACTGCCGCTATGTACCCCGATATGTATAGCGAATCACTTGTGCGTGATCATTAAATTGCTATCGAGCTATTAGGTCATGGAATTCCCTATTGAGTGTTTGGAGAGCAATTGGAGTAAATAATCTTACTATCTTACTTAATAGTAACAGACAAAGAAACAACGTAGGTATGTACGAGTTCCTTCGCGGGTAAAGAAACCTGAACTTCTATGGTGTAGCATTATCTGTTTAAATGATGCGATGGCTGCATTATCTGCCTAAATGATGCAATGACTGTAATATCTGTCTAAACGGTTTCAAATAAGTGAATAAAATGTAAAGCAAAAATAGTCCGTTAGCCTTTTAAAATAGTAAGCCTGCCATAGTTTTACAAAAAAGTCCGCGACACCATGATCTATCTTCATTCATATTCTAAAGAGGTAAAGTTACAAGTTTGTATGTAATGGTGTGGTAGGAGTAAATCTACGGTGTTACGGTGCCTTGTCGTAACATCGGCATAGCATTCTTTCTCATTGTTTGACATTTGAACATATACATTTTTACAAAATGACAAAAAAGCCGTGTCAGTTTCATTTGTGTTTCATCTTCAATTATACCATCCCCTGGTGACTTGTAGCAATGAATTGCTAAAAATAGCATTTAAATCGAATGAGCTGTTTCTGAGATAAATTGTTACAAGCAGACAAACTACCTCTTATGGCAAACGCAAACACCGGCTTCTTACGTAGCGGGTAAAAATGCACTTAAGAGTTTGTTTAATTATTTTAACATGAGGATAATACCAAAGTAATTAATTCTGACGCTTTATCTCACAGCGCGCCAGGGCTTTGCTCTGCACTCGCGGCTCTTACATCACCATCATCGACAGCCTGTAGAAGTCAACAGCTGGTCATGGGCTCCTCTAAAGAGTGCCACTATGACCGATATTGGCCCACTTCGATCCAGCGACTTCCCGAAATTTTTAAGATGTCACCAGCATTGGGTTCAACAATACACGCGTTTACTTTTTACCCGTGACGTAAGAACCTGTATATGCGTTTGAGGTAATTAAGAAGTCGTTTGTTGTCTGCTAACATTTATCTGCCACATGACTTATCCGATTGTAATGCGGATTTATGTAATCGTTTTACGACTTCAAGGTGATTCGCTTTATCGCCACAAGTAACTAGAGAGCCTGCAATAGACGATAGAATGTGAAACCGATAATGTAATTTCATTTTTTACGCGCGGCGTAAGGCCCTCGTATATGTATTTTCCATAAGAAGTTCTATGTTTGTTTGTTAATAAATAAATAATAATAAAACATTTTCACACACACATCTAGCCCTAATGTAAGTAGAGCATGACTGATATACTACTTATATTTTTTTGTAAATCCTACTAATATTATAAATGCGAAAGTTTGTGAGGATGGATGTTTGTTACTCTTTCACGCAAAAACTACTTAACGGATTTTGATGAAACTTTACAGTAATATAGATTATACATCAGAATAACATATAGGCTACTTTTTATCCGGATACCACGCGGGCGAAGCCGTGGGCAGAGGCTAGTATCGTGTAAGCGACAGCGCAACTTTCTTGATAATTCTCCCTGTTCAATCGTCTTTCTAAATAACGCTTGTGCATTCATGAACACAAGACAAGTAATATCATGCTTCATTGTGTGCTGCAGAATAGTGTGCCTCGCTACCGATTGCTAAGGGAAACCTACATGTATCTATATTTTATCTTATAATATACTAGTCTCTGCCCACGGCTTCGCTCGCGTGGTACCCGGATTATAAGCAGCCTTTGTGTTATTCTGATGTATAAGCTGTATTACTGTAAAGTTTCACCAAAATCCGTTGAGTAGTTTTTGCGTGAAAGAGTAACAAACACAAACTTTCTTGTTTATAATAATAGTAGAATTTCGCTATTACCAGCTTTGCTACTGCGGACGGAGACTTAAACCCTGTTTTCTGCCTGTAGTAAAACCTGTAGTAAAATCGGTTTTTCTCGGAGGTGTGATGTATTTTATTTATTATTATTATTAATTCGAGTTCATTAATATTTTCACAAGAAAGGAATGGATTCCATAAAACAACTGCAAAAGTTGTAAACTCATATATGAGACTGCCATCAACGTCTTTATTGTACACAGAAATATAAAACAACATATTAGGTGAGGCATACAAAGGCGAGCTTAACCCTAGAAAGAGTTTTCTTCCAGCAAACCTTTGAGGAGAGAGGAATGTTCAAGAAATGTATTCCAAGAAACTCAAGTTTTTGTACCGCTGTATGCATACTCTGAGCACACATGATCTCTTTGTTCTCGCAGGTCATAATTGCATTCTCTATTTGTTTAGTTCGAGCACACTACGAGTAGTATCGCGACGGTCACTTCAATCTTTTTAAAACAACTTGTAGTTTCTTTGAACCCTGAAATACTGTTTGTGAGATAACTTGCTAAAGGAATTATATCGGTGTCATTTACAAACAGATTTATTAATTTCTCCGAAAGTTAATAAGGAATAAGGAATGTGACAATTCTTTTGTTTGCACATTTATTTACAAAATGTGTAAAGTGAAATGTAAAGTATAGTTGACGACCTCTGTGGCGCAGTGGGCGAAGGTCCGCCTGGGACGCAGAAGGTTGCGGGTTCAATTCCCGCCACGGGACAAATGTTTGTATCTGCAAATATTTGTCTCAGGTCTGGGTGTTTTCTATGTATATTATGTATGTATTTACAAAAAAAAAATGTATATAAGTAGTATATCAGTCATGTAGTTCCCATAATACAAGCTCGGCTTAGTTTGGGGCAAGATGATGCTGTGTGAAAATGTCCAGCATTATTTATTTATTTTTATAGTTAATACAAATACTTAGGCAAGTATAAAATAAGTTAACTTCGACAAAATTTGAGAATCTCCGACGTATATTTCCATGATAACTACTACCAATATCATCAATATCAAACCAGCCTTGAACACATACAAATTGATTGCAATCCGTTTTTAATCCGATGAGTCGTTTAGTAAATATATCATTAAGGAGGTGATAATGAATAACCTCCATATGACACACGCGTACTGGCTTCTGTCGCCGCAGGTAAAAAGTATACAAACGAAACTGTTGACCATTGCAAACGATGTATGTAGAAATCTCAGATGATCCATATCACATAAAACAGAAAGATCTCTAACGGCAATTAGCTGGGTTGACCTAGATAAAGGAAAGCAAGCTCTCGGGTTATTTCGGTCGGTAAGAAATCATTTTGAATACGCGTAAAGCTTTGGGTTCCCAGAGACCCAGTCTCCACCCCAAAAGGCTTCAAAAGTAAGCTTTATTGATGTAGGTAAGTGTTAATTGCTTCTTTACTTCAATGTCATCCACAATCTGACTTCATCTACTCAGCTCTACATACTTATCTTTACTGGTCACTGAATTTTATGCAGTTTAGCTCATTGTTTTTCGACCCATTCAGAAGATAATGCATACAGAAATAGAAGCACTTGATAAAAAAAAAAACAAACACGCTAACGTTTGTGTTCCCCATGATGAACATTCTCAGATACCAAGTAAGGGGTGGTCAGAGGTTCTTGAGTTAATAAGCACTTGATAACTCAACGAATTTAGGAATAAACCTAAATCAAAGGCTTTTTAAGGAGAATTGAGGGTTGAGAAATCAATCTTTTTGATTAGGATCTTACAGGTAAGAGACTCATTCCAGACCTATGTATTCAGAAGTTAATTTGGGGTGAGATCCGTCCGACCCGCTGTGGCCGCCAAATAGGTGATCCTGCCAAGAAATTAACTAACTAGGTACCTACTATGTTTATGTTTAAATATCGGGAATGGAAAGGTTATATTTACACAAAAATTTCATATGTTTTATTTTGAAAAATCTGAAGAATTAATTTTAGCAATTTTAAAAGCCTCGATACGGTTTCTATTGTTTATTGCAGCGCCTCCTAGTGTCTTGTAGTCATTAATCCTATCTAAGAACCATTCATAAAATCAAACAGATAGATTCCAAAAAAAATGTTTTAATAGATAATTGAAATGGAAAAAGTATTTTCGTGATAATATATGTATATAATCTTCTGGTATGAATATTATGAATGCGAAAATATCATCACCAATGTTTGGATGTTACAATAAAACTTCATAATACATAGTTCATGTTTTGATACAGGCTATTTTTTTGATTCGGATACCACGACGAAGGGGTGGGTAGAAGACAGTCTCCCATATATGCTTTTTACGAACTGCATATGATATTGTTCTCACAAAACTCTTTTGTTTCAACTCAACGATTTACAAACACTTCATTATTCTGTGAGCCGTTACCGCTTTATCTCGGCATTGTTTGGGCCGGGCTGCATTCATTTGTTCTTAAGTGTTCCTGATAGTCTGTTTACAGAAAGAGCTGACAATGAGTTCGCCACAAGTGCCGCTAAAAAGTTTCGTGTAATATTTTTATCGTCTAGGGCGTCCTAGGGCGAAGCGCACAGAACACTGGAGACTAGCAAAATGAAAGACCTCTATAGGCCTCCTTTCGCCTCCTTTCATTTGCCCAGAGAATGTGCCCGTGATTCCGGATTTAAATAATGTTGATGATAATAGTTTTGAAGTCTCTCTGGTAGCTTGCCACACAAAATCTGTCTAATTTTAACAGCTTGAATAAGAGAGCTATAAGAATTAATGGTTTATTAATAATATTGCCAGTAAGATAACCGGTCTCATATTGATACAAATGTTAGGAATTTTGTTAACTGAAAAGAGGTTTTGTGGAGTGTTTTCGCTAGATTATAAAAATAATCTAGCGAAAACACTTAATATTTTAAAATAACTAAACAAAGTAAACTGAATTTCATATTTCTAAAAATATGGTTTTAAATCCCTTTTTAATTTCATTTGTTGTTTGCTAAATAATTATTCCCTTGGAGCAAAACCACGATCCAAAGCCCAGTCACAGATATTATAATACTATACCAGTAGCTCAGCTAACGTCCTACTAAGCTTATAAAAAACAGCTTTGTTTACACAATGCGCGGTAAAACAATTTTCAGCATTTATAATTGCCGATTCTTTGATGTTATACTTAATTATACAAAACAAGGTTTGTACAGCTCGACTGGGTTATCTATTTCTTATAGATATTTCAGTCAATATTGATTTTTTTGGTGCATAAAATTAGTTTAGATAGGATAAAATTTTAAATAATTTTATTGCGCAGTTTTAGTTTCTCATATTTTGAGTAATACCTAGAAACTGTATTGAAAACATGCCCTGCTTCTGCAGAACATGCAAACAAAACATATGGTGCGTTTTCTATACAGCGGGAATAGAAACTGCACCTTTTGCATCGCAGCTGGCTACTCGACCGCCGTGTTACCGAGTTATAGTATTATAATATCTGTGACTGGGCTTTGGATCGTGGTTTTGCTCCAAGGGAATAATTATTTAGCAAACAACAAATGAAATTAAAAAGGGATTTAAAACCATATTTTTAGAAATATGAAATTCAGTTTACTTTGTTTAGTTATTTTAAAATATTAAGTGTTTTCGCTAGATTATTTTTATGCTACGTTATTTACTTACTTATGTAAGTGAAGAAACTATTTTGAGCTTGAATCAAACGCGATGTGTTCCGTTACTTATGGAAAGGATCCGTACTACGCGCTATTGGGCGCCATACAGTACTTTCTCTTTATTCATATTTTTTACACACAACTAAAGTTTTAGCTTGTCTTGCTTACAGATTTGTAAGTCCGTATTTCTACTAACTTTCCAACTATTATGAAGTTTTCACTACTTATTGGTGCGTACCGGTGACAAACAACCTCAGAGATCTACTAGATTTGAGGTAAAGTCAGGCAAGTTGGTACTGCAGGTACCAACTTGCCTGACGTAAGTAAGTTTGATTGGAAAAGTTTTGATAAACTCGAAGGTTTTGGTTTAGGTACATGAGTTTACATTTGAACTTATCTTCTTGTCTTGGCTTGTCTACCGTACCTGTATAAAAGTAAACTCAGATATCTACATACCCGTCATGAATTAAGTACAACTTAGTTAATTAATTCATTTTAGTTTATTTGTAACGGTATTATTCTAATCTAACGCAATACCACCCCACTATTCATTACACAAATGTAAGCGGGTAGAAAATGCTAAAAATTCAGATTCTCTATAGTTCAGTTTAAGTAAGTAATTCTTCAATATCTTTTTTTTAATTTTTTACAGTTAGCAGAAAAAAATGTTGTATTTTTGTTAATTCGATTATACAACCTAGGGCCCATATTGGCAATAGATTTCATACCAAAATTAGTTTAACTTTTTCAATTTAAATATGACGTCTTTCTTTTTTTTGCCTTTTAGATTGCCCAGTATTTGGTTACTAACTAAAGATTGTTGTCTAGTTGTTCTAGTTTTCTAGTGGCTTTAACGAAATGTTGCTTATCATTGAGCACAGAACATTCCTTGTACAGGGCTTCTGTTGAATACATCCTAGGTTTGAAGGTCATAACCTTAACGAATGCTCTTTGAGCTCTTTCTAGAGCAATAAGATAGGTTCCTGCTACATTTCCCCATACTGTGTTGCAATAGGTTAACATAAATTGGGCAAGACAGAGATAATATGTCTCATCTTAAAACTCAATGATACCTTCCATAAAGTTGTAAAGTACCCACACAAAATTATTTAAATTACACGAGGTCATTAATATTTTCAAATTCCCTCTGTTGTTGATCACAATGCGCCAACGGCGCCTAAACGCGGCATTCTTTGCGTACATTAAGTAAAGTATAAACACATCCATCACGTCAGGCTTACAAAGTTTCGCCACGCTTCTGAATACACTAATCTTCACCTTTGTATTGAGCCCTACACTTAGTGGTATTACTTATTACAATTATTTAAGCACTAGCCTCTGCCTACGGCTTCGCCCGCATGGTATCCGGATAAAAAGTAGCCTATGTGTTATTGTAAAGTTTCATCAAAATCCGCTCCGTCCATCCTTTCTAGGATGGACGGAGCGAAAGGCTTGTAGAAACAATCTTGTGGACCAAAGATACTATCTAGGTATATAAATCCTTCCTGTACTAACTACAAAAAATTTACTACTACTTTTTAATTAAATTACTCAGGCATCTAATCGACTGCTTAATTATCTTCATAATATTTGTTCTTGTATCAGAAAATCAGGCTGCCCAATATTATGGGCAAAAACAATCCATAGGAGTGGTCGATTGAGGGAGGTCGACAGCTCGAGTGCCGTCCAATCAGGCGGTGTTGCACTCCAGTGGAGTTCATTTTAACGAAGTAGGCCTTGGAAGTGAACCAAGTGATTATTTTTGTTGAGCACGTGTGACATTTTTTATATGTATATAAGCTTATTTTTGTATATTATACGCGACTGTACAACTTACTTTAATAATCTCCTAACAATGTTTCGTTGACCGTTTGGAGGTCTTTCCTCGTAAGCACCGTCCGCGACCACGATAGATGAACAACGTGGTACATGAATGGTGAATTAGTCTAAATATATCAATAAATTATAGAAAACCACATTAGTTTCTATTACACGTGTTACTTGGTTTCAGATATTGCATTTATTTACAACACCCAAGAGTAAATAAATAAATAAACATATAATCCTGATTCCCAGTGTCGTATCAGGAACCTCGAGTACCATGGACCGAGAACGAATTCCGCAGAACATGTAAACATTTCCGCAGCGGGAATCGAATTTCTAGCGTCATAGCTGCCTACTCGGCCGCCGCGCCACTGAGGTCATCAATTAATCAAATAATTAGTCAAGGAGGATTCTGTATTATAAACTATATCAGCCTATACTGACTACACATAAAACAATACAACCACATACAGTATTGACATTTGGCAAGTAGTTTTTAGTACCTAATTTTTATACATCCGTAAGATTGTTGCATGTACTCCCTGAGTGTACAAACTACAATAATCCTACTAATATTATAAACGCGAAATTTAGTGAAGATGGATGTTTGTTACTTCTGTCACGCAAAAACTACAAAACGGATTTTGACGAAACTTTACAGTTATATAGCTCATACATCAGAATAACACATAGGCTACTTTTTATCCGGGTACCACGCGGGCGAAGCCGTGGGCAGAAGCTAGTAAAGAATAAATAAAGAAAGATTTAGAAGTTGAAAGAAAAAAATATATTAGAATCAGAATTAGAATATTTTTACTGTGCAACTGTGTAAAAAAGATGATATGTATACGTATATCACAATAAACATATACGATTTGATAATATTTCTATGGAAACACACTATTACCCTACACAACAAAGAAAAACTATTAAAATAAGGCCCAACATCGGAGTAAACAGCGAAAAAATTAAAGGAAAAATTGACTAAAAAGGCAAAAAAACTGAGTGTACATTTTAATGCAATAATTTATTATTTTAATAAAATCAGAAGAAAATCAAATATATTTCACTGACTTCCTATTTTCCCTTTGAACTAGTTCGTTCCATTGAACCGCAATAACCACAGGCATGTTTCGTTTGGTATTTTGTAAACAATTTATCCGCAAGGCATCAATATTTTAACACAACCCGATCAAAACAAACATCAGCTCGCGTGATCAAAGAACACGGGAAAATTATGTCGGGATACAAATGTTGACTTCTAACCTCGTCAACATCAACCTGTTTTTAGGGTTCCGAAGACAAAAAGTGAAAACGGAAGTTCTGCCGGTCTGTCTACCTGCCTGTCTATCCATCCGTGTATCATACCCCGATTTCTAGCTTAGTATAATATAGCGTACCAATTTATTTTTAAATGTTTTTTTTTATTTTTCTATAAATATTTACAGTTCTCTTATATCTAAGGTTGGGACCTTCGGCAAAGTAAAACAATACTTGTAATAGAAGGCCCCGCTCCAAATTTTATTTTTAAATTTTAGATTTTCGTTTTTAAGTTATAAAATAATGTCTGCTTACCAAATTTTATAAATTTAGAATAATTATTTTTAGAGATCTTAAATAGCTCTAACTAGTTTTGGAAATAGACAAGTAGTTCTTTTCCACGAAATATAAGGCAAAGTAGCAAAAGCTTTCCACATCTAACTTCATAACCTTGGGTCCTAGTTTTCCTAAAAGAAAATGACGAACATTTATAGATCAAATTAGAATCTGATTGCATCAGACGCAAATCAAATTGTAGGAAGTTTATGAACACAACCTCGTGGACGTAAAAGCCTTATTTTTATAACGCCAATTCATGCGATTACTTGATTCTTTAAATAGTTTTGTTATGTATGTTATCTAGTTTTAGTTATAAAAATAAATATACAGGCTAAAAAAAAATATCAAATTATGTGAGATGTCATATAAAAATTTATTAATTATTTATATTTTTTTACTTGTTATGTGAAAAAAGGAAAAAACTAAACCTATTAAATACAGGTGTTTTTTTGAATGTTGCGAGTATTTTTTTACTATGGCCCAAATGAATGTAAATTTGTTCATCTATTTTTAAAGAAAATATAAAAATTTGCAACTAATACGGGTGAACTACAGTATGTATAAAAAGCAAATATGTCACGCATGTTTGTACAGTATGATTCTCTAACACTGAACACATGTCAATTCCCAAAGCATAAAACAAAAACGGTAGTCTGACGAAACCTCTGGAACTCAATTCAACTTTTATATTGAATTTTTAATACTAAAGTTTCGTCGTAGACTCTCGACGATACAATCGTGAACTGACAATGAATATTTTAGCAACATTTCTGCAGAACCAGTGCAGCTTATTATACCTCTACATATATGTGTTTATATATTTTTCCAAAATAATAAACATTATATTTTTTCATACAATTACCTCTCGACTACCTCTGTGGCGCAGTGGACGAAAGCCCGCCTGAGACGCAGAAGGTTGCGAGTTCGATTCCCGCCGCGAGACAAATGTTTGTATTATTCACAAATATTTGTCTCGGGTCTGGGTGTTTCCTATGTATGTATGTATTTACAAAAAAAGTATATAATTAATATATCAGTCATGTAGTTCCCATAATACAAGCTCTGCTTAGTTTGGGGCTAGATGATGCTGTGTGGAAAATGTCCAGCATTATTTATTGATTTATACAACTATGTACAAGTAGGTATATAAAAAATACAGATGAAACAGCTAGCTATCTAAAGACCGTTGCAAACGATCTATAGATAGCTCAACTGATCCAAATCACTACCAGACGGAAGCATATCCAAAATGCTGGCCGCATGTCACGCTGAATGGCAATGTTAACGCGTTGACTCAGATAAGAGCCAGCGATAATAATATTTTTGTTGATTTTTGGATATTATTACGAATATTATACTACGTAATTTACTATTCGTTTACTATACGTTTTATAGTCTTAATAATATCCTAAAATGATTCCAAAGCACGATAATTTCAATTATTTTCTTGTATATTGTTGAAAAATATCGAAACCATTTCTGAACTTACAATCTGCATAACCGTAAAGTCTTAGTACATTCGCATTCATTCGTATTCTATCGAAGTTTCTCAATTCGTCTGTATTTTTTTTCCTCCACTCCTAAGAGTGGAAAAATCCTCTCTTAAGGGTGAAATTGATAAAAATCCACTCCTATGAACTCTTTATCAAGGCGAAACGAGTTCTTGAGTGAAAGAATATCAAACATCCATCCTCATGAACTTTCGCGTTTATAATATTTGTCCTACTAATATTATAGCGAAAGAGTCAAAAATTAATGAACGGATTTTGATGAAACTTTACAGTAATATAGCTTATACACTAGAATAACACATAGGCTACTTTTTATCCGGGTATCACGCGTGCGAAGCCGTGGACAGAAGCTAGTATATTGTAATGGCTTGTTTCACAAATAATATCTATCATCATGCATGTAAAGACGAATTTTCGGGAAGTCGTTACAAAAGGTTGACATTCCTTTAAGGTTCAAAGTCCAGTGAGCGCGATTAGTGCATTTTTTTCGCTAAATAGTAGTATAAATTGGTACAACTGAGCCCATAGCTCTAACGTAACTTTAGTAGAGGACCCTAAAACTTTGCGACGCAAGGCGGCTGCTGTGGTAAGAATGAGCTCAGTTTAGTCAGCAGTTACTAGTTGGAATGGCGAGCACAGTTGCAAAACTGTGTATTTCGTAACTATCTTCCTAAAAACCACCTGGTTCTTAACCTCTGATATGGCGTCCAACTATGTTGCTATTGGTAGAACTATAATGGCCTAGTAGGCAGTAACCCGAATTCCAATCTGAAGGTACCACAGAGTACAGTAACCCACGAGCGTTAAATCATTAATGGATTTTTCTTTTTCAAAAAAATATGTGCTCAAAAGCACTCATGTGAGAAAACCAAAAACATACCAATGAAAAAAATGCCCTAGAAACGAAAATTCGAAGGCATGTGCCATCGATTAGTGTTCTTGTCAGTTGGAATGCTAACTGGTACACAAATCGTGGCATGTGCCAAATGTACCTTATGTTTGGTAGTGCATTCCAGGCGGGGTGTTCGTAAGAAACGCATTCGCTCGACCGTTTTTTCGTCGACTTATGTTGCAAAATTGATCTCCACCAAAGGCCCTTTTATTTTAACTGGATACTAATCAGTCTATGCCCATCCTGAAGGTCCATTCTAAATATTGATTAAAAAAATATCGGATGAGTAGTTTCGGAGATTACATCTTACATACAATTATTTGTCCTGCGGCGGGAATCAAACCCTTATCACTAACATTCGACTTAAAAAATACAAAAATACAGTTATCCTTGTAACTTCTTACGTCCCAGAGCAACCTATCAGGTTCTGTCAAGGCCTGGATGCGAGATCAACCTCGAGCCGCAGCTTTCTTGAGGCCGCTTGAAGGCCGAACTGATCAATAGTTAGCATTTTTCAATAGCATTGGACCTTATAACCACAATAGATTGTTGCATAGATACTATTTCATCATAAATAGTTATACTACTACAAAACAATACATAAAGCAATGGAAACAAGGATCAGCATCGAGGATCAAACCGGAATTACTCTTCTACCCGTGTTACGTAAACTGTTTAGGATTTAAATCTTCGCGCCACCCTTTTTTTTTATTTCTCGTGCTTACCTACTTATTTTTCTTCTTCATTCTTCCTGTCTTTCATGAATACACGTCTCAATCGAAATTTATTAAACATTTAATTACCAAACATACCTAGCCCCCCATACAGAAACAAACATTTGATGTAAAGAATTTTCGATGCAATAAAAAAATCGTATCAATCTGTTTATTTATAGTACTGAATTGCGAAAAAGAGCTTATTTCTGGTTGTTTGCAACAGTAATGCTATAATTTTGTGGCACAAACCTTCACATCCTACCCATTTGTCATCTCGTATCAAACCCAAAGGCTAAAAGGACCGTCCCGACCCCATTAGGTGCTTATAAGTAGGTTTGTGTGTACGCACATTCCAGTATTGTTGAGATTACCTTCACCAAAAAAAATATAGCATAAAATATAACCAATATTGTAATGACGAGTTGATTAAAAAATAACAACTTATTTAACTTCTTTGAAACTTAGATTTCTTCGATAGGCAATTAAGCTGGTAGGATTCTTTCGAAAGCAATTACATTTTCAACCGTTTTCAATAAACCGCTGTCGCTAGCGCAATATATTACGATCAGAGACGATTAAGCCGGTCCCAGGCGCGCTACAAGAAATATATCGAAATGAGAGCGGTGGATATTCCGTCTGAAGTCAACAACGGTTCACTATTTCATCTGTTGAGAAAATATTACCTACGTGTTTTTAGATCGTTTTATTTATTTCCCAAGTTTATATTATTTGGCACTAAGTAAACATGGTGTCCGGGCATAATATACTATACCGAAACCCCTTTTGGGGATCTACACATAATGCGATATAACAGCTGTTTTTGTAAAAGTGAACAATTTGCTGTGAAGTGAACAACTTTTATGGGCGCAATCACCCCTTTTTGGGTAAGTACTCATATTCTGATACATGTCTTATGGTATCGCTTGATGTCGCTTGATCGCTTATTGTGAAAAATACAAAACTTTCTGCGTCTTTTAAACTTTTTCCTACCTACCTAATTAAAAAAAAAATATTAGCTACTCCAAACGAATTTATTTTGTAAATGTAATTTCCCTGTAGAACGCTCTACAGTTAATAAATGCAGCTCCTGAAAGCAATATTATAAATGAGTTACTACCGAGACTATACAGGGATACTTATTGATGACTAGCCTCTGCCCGCAGCTTCGCCCACGTGGTACTCAGGTTAAAATAAGCTTCTATAAGCATCTTACAACCTATGTTATTCTGGATGATGTGCGTCATATATTAACGATGCTCTGAGTCATATATTTACGTAACATGGTTATCTTTAGTTTGTAACTTACTACATCTTTTATGATTGTTTGTCGTTCCTAAACAATAAAATAAATGAAAATCATGGACTATACCTATTTTAAATTCCATCTAAATCAGTTCAGCCGTAACGAAGATTATTATTCGCATTTAAAATGTTAGTAAGATTCCTAGTATTATCTTAAATTTACAAAATTGGTAACCATGCATACTTTAACTGTATTTTATCGAATAGAATATGGTTTTTTTGCCATAATTCTTGTTTAGTATGTAAACTGCTGTGTAATGAATTCTTATTATACATTTATTTAGAGTCGTCTAGCTGAAAGAGAGGGATGTCCACGATTTCTGTATGAAAACGTTTTTGTAAGACCACGTCCTAAGGACGTGGCCTTACAAAAAAACGTTCCATTCTGGTCACGATACATTAATATTTTTCTGGCTGTTTGCTTTTTTGGTCACAAATTCTGGTCACGATGCATTAACAGACAATAATATTTGCTAATTAGCGTTTTTGGTAACAGTGTAAATAAACATAGATTGGTAGAAAGCTAGAAATCGCTACCGAGTTTTACTGAAAGGAAAAGCTTTTTCTTACTATTAATTCTGTAAACTGGATCATATTGTATCATTCAAGTCACTCCAAATACCAAGAGAAGATATTCAACGTTCACAAATCAAGTCAGATGGAACCACGAACCATTTAGATTCCTGCTCAAGGCGATTTGTAAAGCTTCTACGACAGATTGGCGACCAATGTCCAGAAATATCTATGTTAGTACAGATGGTGTGCGCCATAAATAACGGATACTTTAGAAAATGTTACATTGTCGGCTTTGTATTACTCTAATCAGTAAGCATCATTGATTTAAAGAATGATTCATGCGAGTTGATCCAAAATTTACTGGTAATGAAAAAAAAAGACGTACTTATAATAAAACTACCTATAAGCTAAGCTATATTACTGTAAAGTTTCCTCAAAATCCGTTCAGTGGTTTTTGTGTGAAAGAGCAACAAACATCCACCCTCAAAAGCTTTCGCGTTTATAATATTAGTAGGATAAGACAAACACTATACTAAAACCACTACCAAACTTCTAAAACATAATGTAATGGTGAGTCATACTTTCTTTAAAAGTTATGCTTAATCCGAAAAAAAGAAGAAAAAACTACTGGCTTTTTACTGTTAAATTTAATTTTAAACAACCTTACCTTAAAATGTATTTAACTGTGGCGACCCAACGCTTTCATCTCTTTTACTAGGTTACAAATTATCCTTCTTCCTAAATAACTAATAAAATTATCGCACAAACATAGCCATCGCTCTAAAGCTTTCTTAAATCGTAAAACATTGGATAGCTTAGATTGCTAACAAGCTCCTCCATAAGGTACCTACTCTATACGTTTAGGACCATCTTGCTTGAATTTACACATTTTCAGGGATCCGTACCCAAAGGATGCCTTGCTTGCTAAGTGCACGAAATTGACTCCCGTTTAGCCGGTTTTAATGATGGGCTTATCATTTATTGTAATAGCCATTAAAATAAAACCTTTTTATGCAAATAATCGGGATGTATTTAAATGGAGCTGGATAAAGTTGATTTATATATGAATGGGAGCGTTCAAAAGAAGAATGTGGGGTCATTAAGCAACCAACAAACAGAGTCCCGGAGCCAGTGAACTTTATCTAACGTTAAAATTAGGTGCTGAAGGAACCAATCCCTTCAAATAATTCAGATTCAAAGATTCAAATTCAATAGTTGTTACGGCATATCAAGAGGTAAAATGCTGTTGTAAAAACGTTGATGAACGATTTTTTTTTCTCACGACGCGACTTTGTTATATGATGAGGTCATATGAATGATTTTGAAATCGATTCATATGACAAATCTCAAGGGCGAGAAGAGTTTTTTTTGAAATGTTGGTTTTATAATCTTGCTTACATTAACTTGTTACTTTATCCTTTCGAGTCATTTATGACGCTCTTTTCATGTTTTTGGTTATTGTTTGTTAGCTGTTTCATCTGTATTTTTTGTATATACATACTTGTACATAGTTGTAAGAATAATTGATTGTTAGCAAGATAGATACCGCGTTCGTTATATAGATTACTAGCTTCTGCCCACGGCTACGCCCGCGTGGTATCCGGATAGAAAGTAGCCTACACGTTATTTTAATGTATAAGCTATATTACTGTTAATTTCATTAAAATTGGTTAAAGATTAACAAACAACCATCCTCAAACTTTCGCGTTTATAATATTAGTAGGATGTCGTAAGTAAATCATCAAGGTCTCCTCTGCTTTGACCTATTGTAATTATGGCAGTTGTTTTTATTTTCCGGATTCGAAATGGTGATGCTCATTACTGGGATGGCAGCTAATGGGGTCATCATTTATATTCATCTTTGTATATCTGATGCACACATTGTTTATGCTCATTTGGCATGGTTTCCCAGTGGACACCGTGGTCAGTGGCTGGTTCACTTAATTGAAGTGATCGGTAAAAAACGTGTTGTGAACTTAAAGTGACATTGGTCATAAATCTTACATATGTTTCTAAGTAAGAATTAAATGTTTTCAATCATTAGGGAAACCTTTTCCATATTATTATGTAATAATAGTTTAAAAAAATAATGAAAGATTTCCATGAGTTGAGTGTGTTCAGTTTTTAATAGCCGTGTTGGCCTAGTGGGCTGTTCCCCAACTTCCGATCCAAATAAATATAAATAAATTAATAAATATCACTTTGAGCGAATCATGATCAACAGCATAACGCGCAGCGTTCGCAATGTACACGGTTTGGGATAAATGTAACGACGTGAAAAAAATATAGTCATTTTTTAGAGAGCTGGCTGCTGCAGTGCTTACTATCAAATGCGGTTGCATTTGGATCTGGTCAAACCAATTTTGTTCGGTCACGTAGTGAGCTTCTAAATCAGCTACAAAACGTCGGTTAATCGTCAAAAAATGATGGAATAAAACTTTTTTTCAAGTTAAAGTGATTTTAAACAACTAAAAAAGTTTCAAATTTTGCTTTCTTGCTTCAGTAGTGGTCTTTAAATCGCACAAAAACGTAATATTTTTTATATTTTCGCGCAACGTTGAAAGTTCGAACTTGGCTTCATTCCAAGAGATAATACTGATTTCTAGGCTCTAGACTGTTCAATCTCTCGACTGTACTGTAATATGATTGTTAAGCCTCTACTGATTGAGTTTCTGATCTCACAGGATCACGGATACTCTTAACCAGGTACCTAGATCCTAGTTGAAAACTCAAAGATGAATACTTCATATACTGTACAATAGAGACATGTTTTTTTTTATATTTAGAGGTACACGAGAGAAAAAACCATTGGTGTGAAATTGCCACACTTTTGGAGAATAAAGTGAACTTACCCTAATTTTTTTACTCGAATACCAGTACTGTGGAGGTCGCCATCTCTTCCTATATGTAGCATTCAGCACTGTTTTACTTCCAACAGAACTTTCCTTTGAGCTCTTTGAAGGATTACTAATAAAATGCTGAGCTAGTTATATCCACTACATGCACTCCATATAATTCGATTTTATGCTTTTTCATGGAATACACTTTTCAAAACTGTCGCTTGATGTTGTGCCTACGCTAAAGTTCTAAAGATTTTGCTCACATAACGAAACCTGATCACACTTTTTCGCTTCCAACTGAACGGGTACCTTTGCGGACAACGTGATTGCACTACCACGCTAATGATGAAATGAAATAAAATTAAAAACGTTTATTTGGCACAATATGAAAAAAAAAACAAATTTGGTTTATGATATAGATATTTATAATTGACTAGTGGTTGTACCGGGCGTCGCGGTAGACAGCGGCCGCGGAAGTGGGGGCAGAGGGGGCCAAATGTCCCTCCTAAAATCACATAGGTACCCGCCTACTAAGCCAGGGCTGGAGGTTGAAGGGGTGATCAAAGAAATTTTCCACCCCCCGTCACGGAGTACTTCCGCGGTCCCTGGCGGTAGAGTGTGTTAAATAATCCTTGATGGTGCCTCCTGTAGCAATGGCCGATATCCATTGTACGGGTCCGTTGTACGGATATCGGCCACAATACGTCAAATTATTTTCATCTCTGCGCTCTATGGCGATTCGAGCATGATGGTCCTAATTTAGCAGGATGATGAAAAATCTCATGGCGCTTTCGAATTACCACTAAAAATAGTAACATTTTTAAGGTGGGGTAGACCGAAAAGTCTGATCTTTTATCACCTTATGTGCCTTTTATCAATCAACAAACACGATAGTATGATTTAAAAACAAGACGTTGCATATTTTTAAACGAACAGAAAATTCAATACTGGCTTGATATCATCTAAATTTTATTGCAATAATTGGCGTTCATAATTTAAGCTACTACAGCATTGTTTTTAAAACTATAGTTAGCTATACTCTCATATTTAAGTGTTAATAAATAGAGTAACGAAAGATTTTTACGCTCAACCAGTTAATGTGAATCTTAATTTTAATGGCACAAGGGTCATACCTATCTGCATCTAAAATGCAAATTCTTAAGAATATGTCATAGAAAGTTAAGATCACTTATTTTTCGAATTCAGTCCGACTTTCTGATTCGTGGATACCTCCTGAAGTAGGATTGGTCAACAATCAAAAAGGGTAAATACTGACCACTTACCATCTATCCTGCTTAAACCTGTATTCGTTAATAAAAGGCAAAGCCTAAGGTACTATTAAGGCACTTGTTAAACTGGGTATTGAATTTGTATTTGGTCAAAGTATTTTTGATGATCATACATAAAATAATATTTGGTAGTAACTTTGTGGCATGTTTACCTGTGTAAAAACACTCATAAGAGCATCATATAAAGTTACATCAATCATTCGGTTGCCATACCAGTAACCTTAGATGTCAGTTGTCAGACTCATAAACGGTCGTAAACACGATAACATGGGTAAATATTACTTCTTCGCGCATTCCAAGTTCATGTTATGTTTTTACGATAAGTTTTTCCCGTTATCATAACTGATATTAGAGATGGGAAAGTGTTTTGCATGTTTTTATTTACACTGGCTTGAATGTACGTGAAATATAACGCATGAATAAAATAAATCTACAGTGAGAAAATACATAAACAAATACTAATATCTGTATCTTTTTTTAATACTTTAACACTAGGCAAAGTATAATAATTTTATCCCTGTATTGGGATGGACATAAAAATATAGGTAGATCTCTATCCTCCCGAACAAAGTTATTACCTTCTCCCATATAAAATGCGTGCTTAGTTTAGTGAGGGATTTTTTCAGATATTAACTTTAAAAGAACAGATACTACACTTGATCTTAGCCAAAAGGCCGAGAGGCGATATATGTACGAGTATAGTTTGTGACTAGAAAGCCGTGAGCACAGTCTAGTAGATCATGTAGTAAAATGTGTTATGTGAAAATGTATACTGGTAAATATTATTTAGTTAGAAAGATAAAGATGTTGTGACAAAAAGACAGAAAATACGAACTGCGTTGGCTTAGTTAGTATCTACTCTTTAGGCACGGAACCTTAAATAGTACAAAATAAATGTTGTAAGCTGAGATAAAAACAAGCAGCACAAAGTTGTTTACGTTTACCTACTTTGTTTTAGGGAAAGATTTTATAGGCGCAGCTGTACCGACTTTAGTTTTCGGGTCTTGTCACACAACACAGTAACTTTACCTGTGTATATCATGCGACAACTGTGCTGGAAGTCTAATATCTATCACTTTTTTTAGATACTTCCTCCGTATGACTGACCAAATAAAGTGGTTAATACAACTTTCAACCTTCCAGGCTCAGCTGTAACAATGATTATTAGCAACAAACAAATTACTGGCAAGTTATATTAAACTAGCTGCGCCCCGCGGTTTCACCCGCGTAATTTTCTATTCCGTGGGAATATCGGGATGAAAAGTAACAGTAAAGTATTTTACTGCTACATAAATACCCTTGATGATAAAACTATTTATTTGAATAAGAATTAATACTACGATACGAATGTAACCAACTATTGTTTCTACCGGCGATCTAATTAAATTTAAGAACACAAAAGCTGCTATTGTGACTTTATGATAGTCAGATATATTTCCTAGTGGACTTTTTTGTAGGTAATAATGAGTACCTTAATCATGTAGTTACATCATTTGTATGTATCATCAATAGTTTTCTCAGCGCACGTCAAATAAAAATTTTTATTGGCAAAATTTTGCTACTTTGGGTTACATTATTGCAATTTTCTTAAGGATCTTAATTCTTTTGAAAATAAATTATAGCCTATGTTACTACCTGATAATTTAGCTTTCTATTGGTGAAAAAATGGTTAAAATTTTGTCCAGTAGTTTCGGAGCCTATTCGGTACAAACAAACAAACAAAAAATATTTCCTCTTTATAATATTAGTATCGATAGATTTTAAGTATAGATCAACAAATCAAAACCAAGAGAGAATCCCATACAAAATGTGGATAAAACCTAATTTCTTGCTTTGTACTGAAGACTATGTGATTCATATTTATTTATTGCCTTCATGTACATATTCAGAGGTCAATAAATTATTTAGTAATAGGTAAGTAATGTAACCCCGTTAGGGCGCTGTAATTAGAGTTCGATATACTCGCAATGTCAGTAATGATTTAATAATACATTTTATTTTAATTAATTCAAATAGTCAAGACTATACGCAAATATGAAAATATTTGATTAGTAGGTACATAATAATAAAAAATTCAATGATCATAATATTGTGCTGTTGTAGCCCTATAGTTTTATTGCTATTTTTGGAATAAAGAGTTTGTAAATTCATATTTTTGTCTCTCTCATGAGGGACATTGAATTACAGAGTTTACAAAAGTGTTGATTTGAAGAATCACCCATTTTCGGTAAAGAATACTGTTATAAAGACTGTCAATGAATTTTTTTTAAGTTAGTTCATAATCTCATAAGTGTAATACTCGTATTAAAGTACCTATCTATACTTTTAGTTGTCGGCCTATTATCTTTTTTTTGTTTCTGCAACGTTTATCATATTCTATTTTATTCTAATAACGTAAACTAGGCTTTATCATTTTCACGTTTAAAACACATCCTAAAATACTATTCAATCCTTGTACGTTATTAATAAGTTGTATGTTATAACTAATCAGTTAACTTCTCGTAGATTAAATGAATCCATTATTTTGCTAATTGAATTATTGACTGCTGTGATATGCGCCGTAGGCCTTGGGCATTCGAACGGATCCGGAAAATTAATCTGTGCATTTGACGTGATGCCATATCGATAAAGCGAATATCCATGGATTGATTATGAGTTATTTTTAAGTAATAAGTTATTTTCAAACCGTTTCCAGTTATGTTTAATTGGAAAATATTTTCAAGCACTTTGTTGCAAAATTGAGAAGAATATAATGAGTTAGTCCACGTTTGCGATATTACATCGTACTCTGTGACATGTCTGTGATCGTGGCAGATACGCGTTGCAACGTCACAAGTGTGGACGGTAATGTCATGCGGACAAAAGACCAGCGCAGCGAGTACCGTGTCACGTTGCGCAGTAAATTACGTTGAAATATCACAAACGTGGACCTGGTTTCGAGATGTGACTCGGGGGAACAGACAGAATAGACGTACTTGGAGATTGATTTCCGACTTTGTATGAAGAGGAGCGATTAAGAGCCAAGAACTATCAGGACTCTGTGTCAGTTATGTGTCTATGGACTATGTGTCAGTTGTAAATCACTTTGCAACAACGAAACGCACCCCGTATATAGATTGGATTTTTTTTTCACACAGACTAGGTATCTATATCGAAACTAAACATGAAACTACCTTCATCTTTATTCTTTTACGTAACTATCATAGTTTTGACTATTCCCGGTATTTGAGTTGAACAGTCTTGAACTTACCTGCGCTGCGTAAGCATCCGGCAAATATGAGAAACTTATTTGAGTTTCACGAGTTTGAGTTCCGACTCGACTGTAATCTAGCTGACATCTACTGGATTTAAAATACTTGGTACATAATTATGTTATAGATATACTCGTACGTACTGACTCATTTGTTTACATACTTTAATAAAATATTTAACTAAGCGAAGTGAGTGCCTTAAACTCTTATATTAACCATTACAGATATAACTATATAAGATATATTTATAAGAAATTTGTAACTAACATATTATTATGATCCAATGTTGATTTTATTAAATAAATATGATGATGATATGTTACCGTAAATAATACACAAAAGATTTTAGCTTCCTCCGCAAAAAAATCACAATCAACATTCTGATTGACCAAGATGAACAAGTTAATAACTAATGATACGAGTAGCATTTTTTGTATGAGGACCCTTGGGCACTAACTAGGTAAACAGTTTATTTTTTGAGTTTCGAATCTTTACCTACTGTTAAAATATATCAAGACCCCCTTGGGTTTTGTTTGATGTTTTTTTAATAATTTATTTATTTAAAAAATATTATGGTCTTATCACGTATTGTGAAATTATTGTGAAACTATCAACTGGCAAACAGACAGGCAAACAGAAAGACATACAGATGAACAGCGTAGGTATTTTTATCGAATCTCGTGGGTACTCTATGAGTACGGAGCAAAGAATTAAGTGCTTAGAAAACACCTTCGAGCATAAATTCACGTTAAATACCAGGCTCCAAAAACCTAATGGATTTCCAATCCATCAGCACCGAAGCTGGTTTAAGCGGAACTGATATTTAACGTTCATTCGAACGTATAATATTGTACTTGGATGTAAAATTCACTTATTCCAGTAGGTAGCACGAACGAAAATATTAAAATCCAATCTTCTCAAAGCTACACTAATATTATAAAGAGGTAAAGTTTGTAAGTTAGTATGTAGGAGTATTCTCCAAAACTATTCATCCGATTTAAAAAAAAACACCAATATTTAAAATGGACCTTCAGGGTGGATGGACATAGTCTGTATATTGTCCCGTTAAAATAAAAAGACTTTTAGTGGAGACCAAATCGGCAATGAAACTGATATAATTACCAGCCTTGAAGACTTGCAAATCAATGGTAAAAAAAAAACAATATTACAATCGGTTTACCTGTTTAGAAGAAAAATGGTAACAGACAAACAAAGAAACACACGAACAAACAAATAAAATAGTTTAAAAACAAAAAATGTTAAATTTAGTTTAGCTAAATTTAACCAAATTTATTTTCTATGTAATGAGGAAATTATATCTATTAACGGTTATAAAAAATACAAAATCTTTGGTAGTAAATATAAAATATACAAATGAAACAGTCCAGTCTTCGAAAGACGATCTATCGATAGCTCAACTGATCCAGATCACTATCTGAAAACGTCCCCAAAACGCTGGTTGCATTGACACGCTCTATACACAAACATATCAATTCCCGCTCCTTGCGTCGTGGATTGTAAAAAACTTGCACAAAAAAAACTCGCTCACGATATGATATTGTAGTATATTTCTATATCTAACTTTCTTTATAGGAATGATTTCTTGTAAATACTCACGTAGGATGGAAGATACTGCTCCAAAGTATTACTCATTCATAATTTCCAGCCCTCCTTTGAGCTATAATCGACGGAAAATCCATGTTTCGGCGTATTTCACCTCAAAAACATTATTACATGAGACGAAAGAGCAGAATTTTCTGATCTAAACTATAAAACCATTTTTCCTTTTCAAGCACTATTTTTAGCTAAAAATGTTTGTTTTTTAATTGACAGATTGACACTTTCTGTCAATGTTCATCACAACTTTATTTTTTATTTGGTTGTTTTGTGAAAGTTTGCATATAAAAACGAATGTTTGCAGAAGGTTATATATGGAAACTAAATAGAACCTCTATATTCAGTCTAGAATAACACTAGCCACTCACACTCCAAATTGAAACATAAAACTTCCTATAAATACGGCATTGAGCAGACTCAGCCGGCAGTTCAGTTCTGACTCTAGAACCATAAAGACCTAGAAAAGCCTATACCTTGAAGCTGCAGTGGAGCTCTGACTCTAGAACCATCAGAATACCTAGAATCTAGAAGAGCCTCAACCCTGGGCAGAATCCTGACGCAGAATCCTGACGCAGAGTCCTGACGCTGAATCCTGACGCTGAATCCTGACGTTGAATCCCGACGATGGACACTGACGCTGGACACTGACGCTGGACCCTGAAGCAGAACCCAGAGGCTGAAGACCTGAAAGCCGAGGACTCTGGCTAGCCTTATACTTCCGCTTGGACCTCACCTGCTGGGCTCTGAAGACTGAGCTGTAATCAGTCTGACATCAGGGCGGGTCCACTTCCTCCTCGCCCTAAAGATATTCTCCACAAATTTAACCACATCATTTCTTCAGGTCAACTACACTTCACCTCCAGTCAACGCTTCGCACTGCACCCGTCGGTCTTCTCTCCGCTATACTTCGGTATTACGTCGTGTAGTGTCCATTAAATCATTAATCATCACTAGGTAGGTAGGTTATAATTTTTGATTAAATATTGTTAAAAATCTTTAATACCCTTTCTTTTCTTAAGATTTAACTTGCCGCTTACAGCCCTTCTCTTGAAAACCTAGGGTAGGGCTGTAACGTGACAATATCATATTTTTTTTGAGTGGGAAAATCCATTAGTGCACGTCCGGGTTCCTCGACCTCTGGATCGGAAGTCGAGGTACCTACCTACTAGGCCAACAACCTACTACTTTCAATCGGACAAAAGAACCCTATAATCAGTTTCAACTCGTTACTCATACTGACAGGAGAGAAGTAGCAGTTTTTGCAGCAATTTGTAAGTCACGAATACGAAGACTTTTCGTTTCTCAGCGAGATTACTGTGTTCCGAGATGTCTCTTCCACTCACTATCGACAGACGGATGGTGCGATTTGTACGAGTGGATCGGAATCGTCACAATCGGTCACAATTCTCGTGAAAAATACTAATAATATTTGTTTTTTTATCGAGATAAAAGTAAGCCAAATATAATATTTTGCAACTTGTACATTTTGGAAAAAAGGTACTTTCTACAACCCAGATTGCGTAGTCTTTATTGCTTAGGAGAGGTTTAGCTTTTTCGAATAACATATGTTATTATTAATCTGTGGCAAGTTTCACTTTATTAAAGTCACTTCACTTCACTTCTTGATTATGGCCTTTGGAACTATTTGTTACAATTCTGCCAATGTCCGTCTAAATATTTGAAATAGTGACAGTCAAAATTGTGGCTTCATATGTAATGGATGACAACCCCTGACAATCAGCGCCATTTATTAATCGTAAAAAAAACCAAACCCTTCAAACAAAAAAAAAATGCAAATACATGACAAATGTTTTTATCTGCAAATATTTGTCTCGGGATCTGGATGTTTTGTGTGAATAATATGTAGATATTTAAAAAAAGTATATAAGTAGTATATCAGTCATGCAGTTCCCATAACACAAGCTCTGCTTACTTTGGGACTGTGATGATGCTGTGTGAAAAAAAATGTTCTGCATTATCTATTTATTTCAGAAGACAATTTCACAATGTTTTGTTTGAGATCAGTTTATATTTTTTTTCTTTAATCGAGCCCATATATTAAATTATATTGCGAATATTTGCGTATTGCATTATTACCTGTAACAAAATTTTAATGACTCAATAGGTATCCTATCCTACTAATATAATAAATGCGAAAGTCTGTGTGTGTGAATGTTTGTTACCACGTACTATCTCCGTAACTACTAAACCGGTTTTGATGAAATTTAGAATGTAGAATAGTTTAGATTTTGGAATAACACATACACTAATTTTATTTTGGAAAATCAACCCCTTAGGGGGTTAGGGTGGTAAAGTTTCAATGAAAATTTTTATTATTTTGTTTGATTCGCTCAAAACTCTGTATAAATAAACTTTAAAGTAAATAATGAAACACGTATTTTTTCAAAACTACCCTTTATGCAATTGAGTTCTAAACTTTGTATTTAAAATTGTAATCCTTGGTTCGATTCATTCAAATGTTGGTGGACATACATAGTTTGAAGCCTGGAGACGGACATACGCTACTTTTATCAACATCCACGCGGGCGAAGCCGCGGGCAGAAACTAGTTTTACCTAAATTTCGCTGACAAAACAGTTCAAACTATACTATGTATCATCACGCCCTGGTTGTAAATCTCTTCGAATCTCTATAGATGTCCAATCAAGATATTTCCTGTCTATTTCTAAGAAAAAAGGGAAAAGAATATCGAACTTAATAAAGTAATAGGTCAATGTTCTGTACGTGACCGCGCTCCGTAAGAACTTCTCATAGTCGGTGACTATGAAATGCGATCCACTTCCTAGATTTATAGCAGTCGTTAATAATATTTTTTTCTAAATATATAAATCAAGTCAAATCGACTACACGCTAGCCCGAGCTGGCATTTTTGTGTGTCTGTAAAAATATCGACGTATGTCAGACGTTTGTTTGACGATGTTTTGTAATGTCATTTTTTTAGTCACTTGTCACATCTAAAATTCCGTTGCGTTGTTATTTTTTTCGTTGAAACAACATCTAAAAACAAATCATAAAGTAGAAAAAATCGCTCTTGACAAACAAACAAACAGACAACATCAATCACCAAATACATAGGTACATTCGGACCCCTTACATCGCGGGTAGGTTATAATTATACATATATATATCAGTATTTTTTTCAAGTGTATACAAGCCGGACGAATACACGACACGTATATTGAAGTCCCTGACTGTAGATAGGTACATAAGTATCTGTAAATGAGATCGACAATGCCTGTTCGATTGCATTGTTGGAACTAATTCGTATCATGACAGTGCTCTATGATGCAAAAAATAATGGCAAACCAAACGCATTCTACATATTTCTATTCAAACAATTCCAGTGAACAAGCAAATAAATCGTTGCTGATTTTGCAATACAAAATAATCAGATGTAAATATTCCGATATTTATTTTACCTCCGATGCAAAAAGAGGAGTGCTTGTGTATCTGTGGCATTGTGGCTACCAAACGGATGAAAAAAAAAAGATGCCGTGATCGACATTGTTCTTAACTATGATTCAAAAGATCATCAGTTCTTTTCTAGTTGATGAAGGGATGTGAGTAACTTCCACGGGTCTGATCGATTCGAAATTCGGTATCATGTTATTTCAGTCAAATTGCAAGATCATGACAACCTTGTCCTGATGCTGAGGCATCACTTAGAATCTGCAAGATACCTAACTCCTCACCAACTTACAGCAGAGGTATCGTGCTGCTTATTAGAATAGGTTATAGATAGATGGTGATCTGGGTCTGATGATGGAGCAGGAAAGAGAAATTAGGATAAATTGGTAAGGGGATTCTTAGTCTATGTAAAACAGGTCGAAGGTTTTCGAAAATTTACTTGTAGCCGCGATAATATGAGCTCGTATATGCGTGTGCCTTATTAGGTTTTTTGTCTGTTACAATTTCTCTTTAAAACGTCTTATCACATTGAAATGTGTTTTTTTGCAATCGAATTGTATGTCATGAGGAAAGTTTTTTTTTATTTGCGCTCAAAAGGAGGATGTTCTTAATTCGACTAATGTTTTTTTTTATTGTGTGTGTGTTTGTTTCTTGATATCTTCGCCAATTATAAACTGTCTTTGATTGTCTTTTGTTTTTGTATAAGAAATGATCCCGTAATGGTCCCATAAAAGTTATATTCTTGAGGGATTGTTTTTTCCTATAAAACTTTAAAAATCATCATCTTATGGAATCAAGACTAGCCGAAACATTAAGTTAGTAATTTGTTAATTAGTTATTATTCTTTTGATTTTTATTCGAAACTAGCTTCGCCCGCGTGGTACCCGGATAAAAAGTAGCATACGTTATTCTGATGTATAAGTTATATTACTGTGAAGTTTCATAAAAATCCGTTCAGTAGTTTTTGCGTGAAAGAGTATCAAACATCCATCCTCACAGACTTTCGTGTTTATAATATTAGTAGGATAGTGTCATCACGAGTGAGCAAAATAACTTAAGCACGTGAAGATCTGATGATAAAGTACATGCAGCATAGAAACCGTTAACTTGGGACTGCAAACGTATCGCGATTTAATTATTAACCGACTTCAAAAAAGGAGGAGTTTCTAAATTCTAAATTCTAATTTGTATGTTTTATTTCTTTTTGTGTTTATGTTACGCGATATCTTCCCCAATCGTGAACTGATTTAAATAATTCCTTTTTTAATGGGTAGGGTGGTCCCATATAAATTTTATGAAAAAAGTCCCAGTCCTAAAAAAATTGTGACTAAATTTCATATTAGACTTATTATCAATTTCCCGTTATTTGAAGACGGTTTTTTGAAATGTCTTATAAATTATTATCACTACAAGTCACTTATAAGACGCTACAATAGATAATAACAACCAAGTAAACATTTTAAAATTTTGCAACTAACTGTTAACAAAATAACCTTGCCATTACAAAACTAACATATAAAGTAGAGTTTTTTATAGGCAGTGCCTAAACAGCTTTCGAGCAATTGCAGCCGACCCAGTTTTAAGTAAACCTAAATCCGTACGTAGCCATTAAGATAAGTTGTTTTTGTCGACCCTTTTTGTGCTACATGCTGCGAATACCAAAGTCTCAATATGAATTACTTTAGACAACACAAGTAGAAACTTGCAAAGAGTGAGCTACTGACTAGCCAGCGACTAATTTCACAACCAAGAAACAACAATGCTGTTTTTTTAATAACCTATTGCTGGGCAAAGGTCTCCCCCAATTCTCCTCTATCCTTGGCGGTCTCCCACCATTCCGTCTCGAACGCATTGAAATCGTCTCGCCAACGCTTTCGCTGCCGACCACGACGTCTTCTTCCATCCTCAGGCATCCAAGGTGTGACTGCTTTTGCCCATTTCTCAGTTTGCATCCGGCTTACGTGGGACGGGGCGACGTATTCCAGTAACTTTCATACAAGTCTGCTCGACGGATCGGAACGGATGACGCTAAGTTCACGATATGACGTATCCATTTAATTTTTAAAAGTTATTTCCTGGTTACAGAATACATAATAGTAGTTACTGAGTACGAGCTACAGAGGTCGATTTGGAAGTCACTTAAAAGAGTTTACACCCAAGTTGGCCATTGCGAAAGCAACCAGTCTAAATGGGGGATAATTGAACCATTCTTCGTCCAGCGTGAGTGCAGGATGAAACCAGAATATGGCGCGCTTGATCTCCTTCCCTCTGAGCTCCATAACCTAATCTACGAAGTGACTGGAGAGGCCGTATAAATGACCACATACTTGGAAAAATAAATTTAATACAATACGGGTCATTGACAACAGAATAAATATTTAATTTGTTATTTTATTACTTACCAAAACAGGTGAAATTGACTCGTCTATCAGCGTCCCTAGTATACTACGTGAGTGAATTGAGAGGGTGCGAGAAACAAAGATTCAAATGTTCAAAATCAAAGTCAAAGTCAATGGGGTTTTATTAATTGAAATCACAAGGATCTTAAAGAAACTTCAACTTAGTTTTTAGGTTGATATTTCTTTAAGATATGAATTTAAAATTTGAAAGAAACAACGTGCGAGAAACAACGATTCAAACGTTCAAAACAATTGTCAATGGGTATTTATTCATTGAAATCACAAAGATCTTAAAGAAAGATGAATTTAAAATTTGTAAGTGAATTTGTGCCGATTCCTTGTGACCAAGCTTAGAAGAATCACACACAAACAAACAAACTCTGCTTAGTTTGTTTTTGATGATCTTTCATTCAGCTTTCTCAGTTTTGAACGCACTACGAAGTGCTCAACCAGAATATATACTAACTGCGGTTGTAGGCTGGATGAGGCTGCGGTTACTATGTTACTTTACGTAGACATTGCACCGATGTAGGGGACGAGACGTGTGTGATCGTGTTATCCGTAGTTATGTGTCACCGTGAGAAAAATCTACCGCACTTAGAACTTTTCCAACACGTTCAACAAACAACAATGTTGAATTTAAAAGTAAAACTCTTGGCAACAGATCCGCCTAGATTGAAACGTGATTCTGTTTAGAAATGAAATAAGAAGCAATTTTACTGAAAAGCATCCAGAATCCTGGTAAAGATCCATTTCTCATTTTGTTTAGAAGTAGATACTTTACTAACTTTTACCGACGATACAGGATCTAGGAGTTTGTTTGAAACTACGAAAGACGTGATAGTTAATTAAGAGAAAACTTGCTTCTGCCTCTTATTTTAGCATTTAATCAATTGTCTTTGTAGTTAACATGGTTATTTCATTCGTAATGTAAAACGGTATTTTCATGTACCGGCGAAGATATGTTGACAATATGAATGATCTAATTCACGATAGATTCTGCAATAGAAATGATTATTTCAATTAAACAATTCACTAAAACGTGCCTATCATTTCAGAGCAGAGTGATTCACTACTCGGCGATACGTACTTCTCATTCTTGACTTCGAATTATACTCTACCTTATATGCAGCTTCATAGTTTTGCCCGCCAATTTGCGAGCCCATACGGCTGATTCCTGAATAGCTAAAATAAAACTAACCTGCTGTCAAATCACAAGTCAATGTAGTTAGTTGAAAAAATTTAAAAAGCCCAATCAAATCACTTTTTTTACCGTACCGGGTGTTAGGGTTAGCTAAAAATAGCTGTCCAGAATATTTTCTGTAGAGATATTCTATAGAGATTTTTAAAAAAAAAAACTTTTTTTCAGGAAAACTTGTTCTCTTTCATGAGACGAATCACCCTTTTTGGGTGTATGCACATATTCTGGATAGCATTTCCCAGAATATGTGCATAAACTTGAAAAGGGTGAGTAACTAACTCAATTGTCTGCAGAAAAATCAACTTAAAATAAATAAATTGTAAGTTTAAAGGAAGCGGTGGAAGTGAATCGCTTAACAAACGACGGTAATTAGGGAGTTATAATCACGGCGCTTAAGTCGGGGTTTGGGTAACAGGGTCGGGACATAAAAAAGTTTTATCTTGAAGGAAAATGCCTAAATAAGTGATACTTTTAAGTACCAAGTAATTATACTTTAGAAAACGTGCTCAGCTGGATAATTAGCATTTGGAAGTTTTAAAATTATTGCAACTGATTATCGGATAGGAAATTATTGAAAATATGTGAGATATACGCAGGATTACGTTATGCCGTCTACGTTTCACATTTACTTTGTGGTATTTCAAATTGAAGAAGAAAGTTTTACATTCATTTGTGTTTCTGCTGGTGGATACAGGTGAGAATTTTAGACATTTCGTCATGGTTTGCAACGTTCCTTTAACCGCTCAGATTTAATTTTATCTCAAGGACTTTTTTACCTTATGATATTTACACTATAAGCGAGGCTCGTATATCACCCTAAACTAATAAAGGGTGTCTCCGCGCAAACTTCATGGACGACGTTCGCTGTCAAACGCTATCTAATAATAATATTTATCAGCAACTTTGACAGGCTCTTCAGGCGAACTGTCGTTAACTTTACCAAAATGGGGAAACGGTGAAACTTTCAAGATTTAGGTTTTAAGGAAATTCGTATTTATTTATAACTTGAGCATAAGATAAGTATCTATATTCATAGGTACAACACAAAAAATAAACAACCTCCCAAAGGTGTCTCGTTCATATGGCTTTGGCAGTGTACGTTTATTATCAGTCAGCAATATAACGGTTTAATTAAGATAAATTTTGGATGCTGCACATATGCTTTGATATTCCTATCAAAATTCAAAGCTATCTATAAAGCTAGATTTTATCCTTACCTCATATAGTTAGATACAGCCCCATCTGTCACGGCTCACAGATAGATAGATAGATAGATAGATAGATAGATAGATAGATAGATAGATAGATAGATAGATCGTTTTTTATTCGACACATACAATACAGCACAGACAAGTACAAATGAAAAGTAAGACAAACAATTAAAGAAACACAGTAAATACAGAAGAGTAGGTACAATAAGTGGGTGCTAACCAGTGCTAACGAGGGCAGTGTATGCTGCAATGGTGTGTATTAGTCGAAAAGGTCCTATCTCAGCTTATTGCTGCTCCGCCAAGGCGAAGCAGCGCTGATTTTCAGATAGGACCTAAGAAGTGAGGGATGACCTCACGATCGCAGTGTTGCAGAAAGAAAAACAGTGAAGAAAAAGTGAGTGTGGACAAAGAGTGTGTGATGAGAAATGGATATACATAGATAGTTAAGTTTACAGATACAGAGTTCCGGGAAGTTTTGATTCATTGCCACGCGCCGATGGCAGCTGCAACTCCTGAGCACAGTTGTAATTAACAGACCGAGTAAATGGATCCACAGGTGCTGGCAAAGTTTTCATGCTTAGTATAAAAGGTGGATGCTAAAATCAAATGCTCACATTTTTGCTTAGAATTTTACCAATGCACAAGTAAGAGTTGTAAAGAAGCTTTTAGCGTTTCGACTGATCGGTTCCGTGATCTGGGATCTAGACAAATACCACTTTCTGTTCGCGTTAACGCCTGCGGAAAGATTGAATTGTTTGGGAATGACATTAGCTGTTGAAATGCCACGTGACAGCCGCCAAGTTTTACCTTGACAAATTTGCGTTAGTTTGAAGGGAAAGATAAGCGTAAGGTTTTGTCTACACCCCATGGCGTGTAACATAGTTTTTGCGCATACAGAAAGTGTAACAAATAATATTTATTACAGCTCATAAATCAATGAAACACTCTTTATTTCTAGGCTACATACGAAATGTTTCACACATCGTGGACATGAAAGAAATCAGAGTTATGATAAATTCATTTGCTTATCACATTAATGAGTGCCACAAAACTCAAATACTCTTTTTACTATACTTCACACCAAACGTTTTGGTTCCACTTTTATGATGAGAACAGTGAATGAATAGATCACAACCATCGTCTGTCTTTCCTAAAAAATACAATGTTCTAAACCTTTGTGATCCATCGTCGTCTATATCATCACATACCATCAGATGAGATAATAGGGCAATGAAGTCAGTACATGATAAAAAAATACGCTTTTTTTCTCTATATTTAATGAAACCAACAGCCTTGGCCAATTACAGGTAATAGGATCACAGAGTATAGAGGAACTTCGAATGTTCTGTGTAGAAAACAGAAGTAAGCTACGTTTGTTTTCAACAGCAGTTGCACCAAGCTCACAACTACAGTATACCAGCACCTTGCTATCTAGTTTATTTTCCTTTGATAATAAATATTGTATGAATTCATAGGCCTACGGTTCTTTTAAAAATGGCAATATTCCATCATTTTACCCCAGCGAAGTGTATAAATGATCTCCGTGTAGTCACTCGACACTTTCAGACCCGGGTAACGAGGCGCGGACGTCAATGGACCCAATCGATCTTCGTTACAAGCGACCTATAGTTGACATAGCTGTCGCTATGGATGACAAAAATAGTCAGTATGATGCATTCTAATGAGTAAATCATATGCTTGATGGTACGTACCCATTATGGAATAGTTCGACGAGTACGTGATTCGATGTTACGACTGACTGACACTGACACTGACAGTAAAAGCGGGAATTTGACGTTTGATGACGAAAAACCATAGACAGACGAATCGATTAAGCGATCGCTAAGCAAAGGTTACTTTGTCTACCAATCGAATTTCGCTATCGCTAGAGCGTTAGCGACTGTAGAAATTGAATCGCTCCTTGGATAATGCCGGTTGGCTAAGCCTGTAGTTAAGCGCAATCACGTTTATAGATTATTGTTTATTTATGAATCTAATTGTTTTCTAGGGACTGAATATGACCGAAACTTTACCAAAATCTATGATATCACAATTTACTAATGAGTTTTTTTTGAAATACAGTGCGTTCCATTATTATGCACAGGAAATAATAAAAATACATATCAGATCCGTTTTCGTACATCGTTATATCTTTAACAGTCACGGAGTGATATCAATTTGAGTGGTAGGGCGCACGCTTTAATAAATAAATAAATAATGCTGGACATTTTCACACAGCATCATCTAGCCCCAAAGTAAGTAGAGCTTGTGTTATGGGAATTACATGCCTAATATACTGCTTATATATATTTTTTCTCAATACATACATACATATAATACAAAGAAAACATCCAAACTATAATATAATACTAATATAATTTGTGGAAAAGGTATCCCCAAAGCTTACGAATAATAAATATAAATAAATAAATAATTCTGGACATTTTTCACACAGCATCATCTAGCCCCAAACTAAGCAGAGCTTGTATTATGGGAACTACATGACTGATATACTACTTATATACATTTTTTTTGTAAATACATACATATTATACATAGAAAACACCCAGACCCGAGACAAATATTTGCAGATTCAAACATTTGTCCCGAGGCGGGACTTGAACCCGCAACCTTCTGCGCCTCAGGCGGGCCTTCGCCCACTGCGCCACAGAGGTCGTCAATAATGAAAGGTAAACTTCTTTCACACATGTCAAATGATGAAAATACTTGAGTACATAAGGTTTGATTCCACATTCTAAACCAATTTTACAGCATGCTAACTTTTAATGCATCCATTTACAATTTTGCAGGTAACAAAACTTTATACTGTTTCCGCCAGCTAGATAAAGTGCAGAACCGCGACACAACATTACAGTTGAAATGTAAACTTCTGTTTCAGCTTGCCGTTCTGCTCTGGCAGGAAGCTTCTGTTACGGTTTTATCACCCCATAAAAAGTTGCAAATTTCAAAATTAAGTCCTGTTGGTTAACTAGCTTGGTCGTGATCAATCGGCGTAGATTTACCTCCATTCAAGCAAGATTTTTGTCTGTCTGTGATCAAACGTACTAGTATGCTCATCACAAAGTTATTGTTTATCTTTTAGGATATCGCCACAGCTCGGCTCGACTTAATATAACTCTAGCCCGCATACATAAATTTGGGTGCCTTTTCATATGTGTCGTCAGAAGCTTCAGAAGAAGAAGAAGAAATACATTTTTTATCTATCTATCTATCTAAGAAGGTTCTTTGTATGTCTTTTACCATTTGTCTTAGAAACGTCTTATCCGATTGAAATGCTATTTTATTAAGTTATTTATTGACACAAGTCACTAGGGGGCGCTGCAATAGACGATGAAAAAACACATCGGTGTTTTAATAGATCACGGTAACACAGTTTGATGGTTATAACAGGAACAATTGTACGGGTCAATCAAATGGACATAATGATAGAACTCTGTATGCAGACCGCAAATATGAGCATACACGAAGCTCCCAAAAACTATCGTGAAGAAGAGGAGTATTATTCTTTTTAACTTCCGTATAAACTACTACTAGCTTCCCACTCCCCACCTTAATGTATATAATTGTTGTCGGCGTTTAAATTTAACGTTCATACTGAAAACGTCCACAGCATTCCCGTGTGCATAGACATGTGAAATTACTAGCGGGTATCGTCTGTGATTACGCGAAATTAAATTCATTTACCTAACATAGTGCTTCATAATAACAGATAATGTAGTCATTTTAGGGAACGTTTGTCCTCTTAAATGGCTATATTATTACTTACTACCTTCTGCCCATGGCTTCGCCCGCTTAGTACCCGTATAAAAAGTAGCCTATGTGTTATTCTGATGTATAAGCTATATTACTGTAAAGTTTGATCAAAATGCGTTCAGTGGTTTTTGCGTGAAAGAGTAACAAACATCCATCCTCACAAACTTTCACATTATAATAGTAGTAGGATTATGAAGTGCAGCTTGGTGTAGCTTGCCTATAATTTCTTAGTCAAGTTATTATTTCTTAGGTCAAGCAATATTTCACTTGGTCGACAACTTGCGTCGGAGGTTACCTACGTTAAGATGTGGTTTCTGGGTGCTTATAACAAGATAAACCCGGTCGGAGACTACGGGCTGCCTTAAAACTCCGACACCACTAATGACCACTAGCTCATTCATACAAACATAGTTCTTTAGGCAGACGATTAACAGTTAATTTTAATATTTTTTTAAATCTTAGACGCGTTTTCCTTTATCTATTACAGCGCCTACTATTAATTGTGGCATTAAAACGTTTATAGCACATATCAGCGTATCAAATTAAAATGCGGTTTTTGCAATCGATTTGTATGACTTCAAGGATGGTTCTTAGATAAGTTGCATTGCCACTAGGGGTGCTGCAATATACGATGGAAAACATTTAAGTGGTTTTAAAATTTTGAAAAATTAACTTGACTACTTGCGACGCTTAAGTTTGTCTGTCCGTTACCATTTATCTCATGTAGTGCGGTTTCTTGCAATCGATTTGTAAGTCAACAAAGATGGATCTAAGGTGTTATTGCCACATATCACTAGGGCGCTCTGCAATCGATGATGAAAAAACACGACGGGTATTTTCAAACCTTCTAAAATTAACTTGTGTTAAGGAAATTATCCAGTATTTCCTTACCTTTAGACGGCGCACGTAATGTAATTCCATCGCTTTCTTTCGCTGGGATAACTCTATTAAAGTTCAGAAGCCTGTTTTTATACGTTATAGAGGTAGATAGCAAACTAAGTATTAAATATTTTTAAACAGCGTTATTAGGGTTTCGATGCCGATGGTGAAAACGTAACCCTTATAGTTTCGTCACGTCTGTTTTTCTGTCTGTCAGAGTATGTCCGAGTGTCACACTACTACTCACTCTATCGAGGTAAAAAATGGTAACTTTTCATACATATACAGTAAGCGAATATATTTTATTTCACTGCACTCCATCATTTGGGGTATCATTGATAAGGTCTCTATAACTCATTTTCAGGTTTCCTAAGTCACGTATGATTTCAAGCCCTCGCCCTGGAAATTAAAGGCTTAAAAGATGCTAAAGTTGTGCTCCCCCTCCCCTCTAAAATTTTAACCTTAAGTTAATAATAAATGATATTATGCATACAATATGCATGTATTTAAAAAAAATATAAGCTTGTGTTATGGGTACTATATGATTGATATACTAATCAATCATATAGTACCCATAACACAAGCTCTGCTTACTTTGGGACTAGATGATGCTATGTGAAAAATGTCCAGCATTATTATTATTATTATTTATATTATACACAGGAGACAAATATTTGTAGATTATACAAACATTTGTCCCGTGGCGGGAATCGAACCCGCAAATATCTGCGTCTCAGGCGAGTCTTTGCCAGCTGGGCCACAGAGGTCGAGTTCTAGAGGTATGAAATAAAGTTTAGGGAATATTATTTAATAGAAATTACCAATGAAAACCAGTTCAATCGTCCAATCGATTTCCAATGATAACTTCATGAGGCAACTTCGGGTCCCTAACAAAGTGTATCTGGACACGTCTTGGGCAGTTTATTATTGTCTACTTTGCTGGTAAGTTTGCTTAGCATATTATCTTGTTTCATTTTGTTATAAACATATTCTAGTACGTTTAAATCAGACTCTAATAAAAGTATACGCCTATCTATTAAAAGGACTAGGGATTAGTCTGAATGAATTAAATAGAATGCCGTTTACATCGTTATAAACAGTTCGCTAAGAATCAATAGAACTCCACGAAATCATTAAAGATATTTGATATTCTAAATCTAAAATACATACAAAATAATAATAACCTTAGTTCTGCTTGCAGGATCACCGAACTTTTTAACCACTTGCACGACACTTCAAAACAACTTCACTTAACTTCGAATATCCAACGACGACCGACTGTCGAGCCGCCGGATCTGTTTCCCCGTCCTAGAAAAACGCCCTCAACGTCGCGGCTTAGAGGAAGTGTATCCTCAATCGCGTGGTTTTGACTTTATAATCCTACTTATCCTACTAATATTGTAAGCGCTAAAGTTTGTGAGGACGGATGTTTGTAACTCTTTCACGCAAAAAGTACAGAACGGATTTTGATTAAACTTTACAGTAATATAGCTTACTAGCTTCTGCCCGCGGCTTCGCCCGTGTGGTACCCGGATAAAAAGTAGCCTATGTGGGATTCTGATGTAGGTATAAGCTATATTACTGTAAAGTTTCATCAAAATTCGTTCAGTAGTTTTTGCGTGAAAGAGTAACAAACATCCTCACAAACTTTCATATTTATAACACTAGCTTCTGCCCACAGCTTCGCTCGCGAGGTACCCGGACAAAAAGTAGCCTATGTGTTATTCTGATGTATTTATTTATTTATTTATTTATTTAATACTTTCACACAAAACAATGTAGTGCTAGGAGGACTTAATGCTAAAGCATTCTCTACCAGTCATCCTGGGCGTGCAAAAAGATGGTGTGGCGTGTCTAGTACAATGTACATACACTACAATATATATATATATATATATATATATACATATATATATTACAAGATACGTATAAGAATAATATATTTAATATACTTAATAATAATATATAAAATATTGAAAATAGACTTAAACAAATAAAACACATAAATATTAATTGATAGTGGCATCAGTGAGAGGGGAAGTTGAAGAGAAAAAGTAATGAATTGTTCATCTTCCGTGCTCCCGAAAGTGCTCCCGTACCGACTTTTTAAATGATTCCTTTGAGTCGATCTGCTTTATTTTTAGCGGCAAATGTATATAATTTTTACGAGTAATTTTATGATTTTACAATTATGCTTGATACGAATTGAACTAATTAATTACTTAATCCTTAAACTATCGTGATTAATTGTGTCAAATATAAAGTTTAGACGTGTCTGTGACCAGACCACCCCCTATTTAGGTATCCTTACAGATCTGAGTACTGAGTATAGATCTGAGAAAGTACATAGTGGGAATTACTGTTGAAAGCGTGTTTTTTTAATCTATTTATTGTGCAGTCTTTTTACTGAAAGCGATGTTTTCCAGACAACTTTTGAACCTTAAAACTTGTAAAGAATTACTCTATTCTCGGCAATATTAGTTGCTCTCCTGCTTTTAATGAAGCGAATTGAAGGAGGTTTTCGGTCTACAATTACGTCATTGCAATCCTTATCTCAATTAAGCAGCCGTTTGTTTATAAACGAGCTGTTTTTCTAGCAATCTCGACTTTATGGGTTAAATCTTGCTCAAAATTGGTGAAGGAAAACATCGTGAGGAAACCGGTATGCCCTAGACTAGAACCTACAATTTGGAGGCATGTGTAGTTAGTATTCCAACGGTGATGGGTTTGCAACCTGTCCCTTAGAATGCTAACTTCTTGTGAAACGAGGGCATGTGCCTTATTTTATGTTAAGACGTGCCTCTAACTATCTCCTACTTAGTATCCCCAAATATTTACGTATTGAGTATGAATCTAAGGATGTCCATAATTAATACAGTTGTGAGCGTTTTGTTTGTTTGTTTTGTTATTAACTATACGATGAAGTTAGTGTTATTCAAATTATGCAAATTACTAGCTTCTGCCCACAGCTTCGCCCGTTTGGTACCCGGATAAAAAGTAGCCTATTATTATTGTAAAGTTTCATCAAAATCCGTTCAGTAGTTTTTTGTGTGAAAGAGTAACAAACATCCATCCTCACAAACTTTCGCATTTATAATATTAGTAGGATAGTAGGATTATTAATATTATTCTTTGTATCATTTATTGGTGTGATGTCGAGTAAAATATTGTATGTAGCAGACAAAAATAACACTCCATATTTCACGTAACGAAAAAAGGTTGTATAAACATGTTTTTAGGCCAAACCTTTTAACTCCCAAATAAAACTACCCTTTATTTCTCAAACTTCAAGGATCCATCTTCCGAGCTAGTGACCTCCTTTTCCTAGCTATAAAGGCTGCGGCAGTCTCATTAAGAGCATCTGTCAAAACTCTCATCGGATAGGTATCATTTTACAAGTCTTCAACGTTTTTTCCGAGCTATCAAAAGGAAAACATTAATCATTACTCAGGGAACTGTCTATGAAGTATCTGGGAACCATTTGAGTTTTTAGTCAAGGTTTCGTTGAGTCTGCGTTTGGGCGCTTATCTCTGCAGTTATCCTTATAGCATCTGGTTGACGGATGGGATAAATAGTATACACATCATCATCATCACATCAGGCACATGAGACTTACCACCGCGTATTATAAAATATCCGCAACAAAGATACAACTAAGCGGGGCTGCTAAGGTACGCTGGATTGTATAAAATATTTATTTTATTATAATTTCTAAATTTTGTTTGGTGCCTGGATTAATAATAGTATATTTTGGTTAAATAAATAATTATATATCAAATGAGTTCTAATAAGTAAATAAATAAATAATAAATAATACTGGACATTTTCACACAGCATCATCTAGCCCCAAACTAAGCAGAACTTGTATTATGGGAACTACATGACTGATATACTACTTATATACATTTTTTTTTTGTAAATACATACATATTATACATAGAAAAAAACCCAGACCCGAGACAAATATTTGCAGATACAAACATTCGTCCCGCGGCGGGAATCGCACCCGCAACCTCCTGCGTCTCAGGCGAGCGTTAAGTGTAATTATAATTAATAATAATTTTGTTAATTAATAATACTAATTATGTCACCATATCCTGCTGAGTTATTTGTAAATATTTCCAAAATAGTAGTAACTGATACTGCTTCAACTGTTTTTTCGTTACGATTTGTAACTAACTTTTAAAACAGTCCTGACCATCATACTCTGCTTAAGTCTAGATTTATACTGAGACAATGTCTCAAATAAATATTTTCACAGAGACTTTCACTTAATTGTACAAAGTTAGCTTTGTCAAAATACGAAATACGTTATAACAAAGAGTGACCCTTATCACAGTGGCACACGTCAAATTGTTTGATATTAGCTGATGTGAGTCTACAGGGAAAGATGACTAACAAAAAAATTGCTTGATGGTGCGTTATTTAAAAGTTGTTAGCTAGCATAGTAAAAACTCGTGCATTGTATTCGGAATTTCAACTAATTTCCGTTAGGACATTTCCCAACATTGTAAAGACAAGATGGTCGCGCATGGTTGGTTCCAGGAACTTTTGGAACTTCCTCCCGCGAACGCTGAGGTTATGGAATGATCTCCCTGCTGAGGTTTTCACAAGTGACCGTAAGAGGTCCTTCAAAAAGGAAATTAATTTAAGGGTCGGCTAAGTGCGTGCGATATCTTGTATTGCAAGCGTCTATATACGGTAACTGCTTGCCAACAGGTGGTCGTATGTTTCTTTGCCACCATAGTAGTAAAAAAGGTTATATGATAAGCGGCTTGCAAACTTTAACATGAGGTAAAAACCGATTTTTTTTTATTCCATAAACCTGAAAATACAGTTCAAGCAGTAGCAGTTACTACGATGCGACGCGGAGGGAGAACGTCGCGATTACTCACCCTGATGAAGACTCTCGGAATGAGTTGAAACTTAGTCGGTGCCTTCACCGATAGTGCGGTACGTGAAGATTCCCGTTTGTACAATATGAATAACAAAATTAAATGTTTGAACGAGCTTCTGACTACCCCTTAGTTGGTATCCTCAAATATCTGCGTACATTATTATTTTGAAAAAAAAACCACTCAAAATGATATATAGCTCTGAAGATACAGAAAAGGCATTTGATATAAATTTCGGACACGTTGTTCATTTTAAGGTTTTATTATCATCGGAAGTAAATAATTAAAAAAAAAAAAAAAAAAAAAAAAAAAAAAGTAAAAACTATTATACCGCTCTAGACAAAACGAGCTTCTTAATGAAGTCATCTGTTGATGACACGGCTATAATACCTTAGTTTTAAATAGGGTTGCCTCCGATAAATCCAGCACTATTTATATTTAGTAAGCGATTTTGTCTACACTAACATTTTAAAGAGGTAAAGTTTATAAGTTTGATTGTAGGGGGTAATCTCCAAAACTACTCATACGATTTAAAAAAATCAGTAATATTTTAAATGAACTTTCAGGGTGGACATAGCCTGCATACTATCGCGTTAAAACAAAAGGGCGTTTCGGGGAGAAATTTTTTGCAATGTAAGTCACAAAGAAAACGGTCTAGCGAATACATTTTCTACGAATGCTGCCGTTAGGTAAGATCTACTTTTCATCAGGTACCGTGTGGGCGAAGAAGCTAGTTTTAAATAAAATTAAAACGAAGAACTTTGAAGATAATGATTTTAGGTACCAATTTCAATGCATTGGCTATATAAAAGGCCTTGAAAATTTATCTTACTAATATTACAATCGCGAAAGTTTGTGAGGATGGATGTTTGTTACTCTTTCACGCAAAAACTACTAAACGGATTTTGATGAAACTTTACAGTAATATACATCAGAATAACACATAGGCTACTTTTTATCCGGGTGCTACGCGGGCGAAGCCGTGGGCAGAAGTTAGTAACCTATATTTTAACAAACAGCATGGCTCGTCTCATCATCATCATCAGTACATATCAGTCTACTGCTGGACATAGTCCAGTCCATTGGGACATAGTGCCTTCCAATACGCGCTACAGAGCCTTTTGTATTGGCGCTTCTCATCCACTTTCTGTCCGCCGTTTTTCTTAAGTCATCGCTCCACCTAGCCGGCGGGCGCCCCACACTACGTTATGGCTTGTCTATGTGCCTTATTCAAACCATCATCGCTAGTAGTCTGTAATGTTCTAAAAGCTTCTATTTACTCGTATATATTGTTGTTTGTATGTATATTTGCCTGTTAATTTTTATCTCCGAAACGGTTTTTTGCAATCGATTTGTATGACTTCAAGGATGGTTTTTTGATAGGTTAAATCGCTACAAGTTACCAGTGCGCTGCAACAGACGACGAAAAACACGTCGAAGTCTTTAAAATCCAGCAAAAATATACTTGTTAACAACTCAGAATGAATCAGCACGCAGGTTTACACAATTTTTTTTTAACTCTGACATCCTTATTAATATTTACCTTCCTTTAATTAATTTACAAAGCAATTAATCACGACCTCTTCACGTCCGTTATAATATGATTAATGATGGATTTCAATTGAGGAGTTTGTTTGCTTGTGAAAAACGCTAAATGCGTTTACATTTCAACAGTAGATCAGAAATTCAGAACGGTTTGAGTATAATGGATGGGCTACAAGCAGGTTCACAACCATACTTGTTTGTCATCCATCACATCACCGAATCTGAATCAATTTTTTACCCGAGATGTCAGGAGTCCGTTCATGCGTTTGAAGTTTGTTTGCATGTTACAATTTATCTCCAAAATGGCTTATCCGATTGAAATTCCGTTTTTTGCAATCCATTCATATGACAAGGAAGGGGCTTAGATAGGCTCCAGGATAGACCAGTCACTAGGGAGCGCAGACGATGGAAAACACGTTCGGGGTTTTAAAGTTATACAAATTATTTGCATTTAAAATTTCCTAGTTCTTATAGGTTGTAAACGTAGTTAGTGGCAATAGATACTACGCTGCATAGTTAACGGCGTAGAGAGTACGTAGCACGTTCCTATGTGATACAATGAGATGCTTCGGGCACCGCTCTAAGTTCGTTTCCTTTGTAATCTTTATATTTTCAATTTGTGTATCGGGTCTGGGTGTACTATGAATTGTTAGTACACCCAGACTAATAAATTGTTCTCTTATTTTGGTAATCAGCCAAACGCATTACCGCTCCACTCTTCATAACACAAAGGTTAGCTGGAAGAAAATGCTAATTAGCATTAAGTTCGCCTATGTATTAATATTGTAAAAACGGGAATTTTCACGTACTGCACTATCGGTGAAGGCACCGACTAAGTTTCGACTCATTCCGAGAGTTCAGGGTGAGTGGTCGCGACTTTCTCCCTCCGCGTCGCGCTGTGCACGGCGCGACTATACAATATGAATAGTCAAGTTCACGATAGTTTTTGGAATAAAATTCGCCTATGTACTTATTTTATCTTGTGCAATAAAGCATTTTCTATTTATCTATCTACTATGTATAATGTGTATGTATTTACAAAAAAAAATATATAAGTATTATATTAGTCATGTAGTTCTCATAATACAAGCTCTGCTTAGTTTTGAGCTAGATAGTGCTGTGTGAAAAATGTTCAGAATTATTTATTTTTATATTGATTTTACTAGGACTTTGAACCATGAAGCGTGGTAAAATAACGAATTACAATAAATCTCATGCTGCAAGAACTTTAAAAATTTTGCTAGCTGGCATAAGGAGATGCTCCTATTTCCACGTTTCAGATCATCAGTCAATGCACATAATCAACAATGGAACCCCACCCACATCCCAATCGAAGATTGGAACAATGCCAGATTGAATATCTACTGCCTACGAGGATACCCTGAATGGGATCGTGGATTATACCTCGTTTATAGAATAGAATTCCTATTAAGCACATAACAAAGGTATATGATATTGTTATGCTACAATATACTAGCCTCTTCATATGGCTTCGGCCGCGTGGTATTTAGATAAAAAGTAGGCTATTTCACAAACTACAAAATTTTTACTAAAAACGGGACTTTATCATGATTTGTGCGTTTGAATGTTCCCCAATGTTTTAGCACAGTAATACCCTTAATAATTTCACATTTTTAGTAAAAGTTATTAAAGTTAAATCACGAACTCAGTTCAGCCATTCCGGAGGCTATTACGGCTTATTTAAAGAAAAAACAAATTTCAAAATCATTTATTGGAACAAGGTAAATAAAACAAAGGCAACGATGGTAACTGCAAATAGACTGTGGCGTAGTCACCAAAGGCCACCTCCTAGTTTTAGGTACATCATGTTCCTAATTTAAAACAATTCCGTTTAAGAAAACAAGTAAAATATTGATATCAATAAGTTTAAGTTTATACATAGAAAATATACAGTACTTATTTGATATATTTATTGTTTTGTTTCAGGTTAATGCAACGATAAAATTATCCGCTTTCTGAACGTAAGTATGAATAACGTAAAACTATAAAGTAGAAAAAGTTACATTTAACTTTTATTAAACTATACAAAAGCGTTCCGAATTATTGAAACTAAAAAATATTGGTAATATCTTCACATAAGTACTTTATCAACTCAATACGTTTCAGAACGTAATACCTTTATTTGGCAATATATCAGTTTTAAAGTCCTCTTGTGGCTGAACACGGGTCGCTGTCCCACAATTAGTGTGGTCAATTGTCTTTCTCCTATTTTATTCCATTTCAATAGGTATAGTAATAAATTGACGTCATCCGGCTACACCCATCTCAGTCTGACTCTCATTGAATTTATGAGGGCGTCCTGTCCGATTTTAGTCGATTTTTGCGGACGCTTTTAGGCGGGTCAACACTCGAAATATATGGTGTTTTTACATCGTGCTATGGTAATTTTTGCCTGCGACGCCCGTACGCCAGAAGCCCGTTTATTTTTATTGAATTATTTTGGCGCATAACACTACATATAATCGATTTAAAAGACAATAAAATTCACGAATATTTTGAGCTAGATAGTATTCTAAAATATATAAACAGGGTATACGGTTTAAATGACATTCAGTTCCGTTGAATCCGTAGGTTTTTTAGGCCGTAAAAAGCAGATATGTGCCGAATATAATAATGTTTATACGTCCAAACATGGATTACTGCGTATCCTCACATATCTGCGTATTGAGTATAAATCTGAAGATCTTCATCATAGGGATTAAAAATATTGTGAGAGTTTTTTTAATGACTAGGTTGTAGTGATTCCATGGCAACATGGTATTAGCTCGCTTAAGGCTTTATCCAGACAAGTTTACGTTAACAACTTGCTATGAAATGGATCGTGATCTTGTTTACCGCTTGTTTTAATGTAATAAAGCAAGAACTTCCTCGTAGCTACTTCTTACAACTTGTAGTGTGTTATTAAACCGGGGCCCTTCGCGTTTTCAAAACTCTTTCAGGGCGACTGGTCAAGCGACGCGTGACCAGAGAGCTGGCTCTTATCTAGGTCAACGCATTAGCATTCCATTCAGCGTGGCAATGCGGCCAGTATTTTGGGAACGTTTCCGTCTGGTAGTGATCTGGATCAGTTGAGCTATTTATAGATCGTTTGCAACGGTCTTTGGATGGCTAGCTGTTTCATCTGTATTTTTTGTATATACCTACTTGTAAATAGTTGTATGAATAAATGCACTTATTAATTATTTGGTATTAAAAACAAAAGTAGCAGGTAGGGTCTGGGCGTTGTGATGGTATTCGTAGTTCCTGATAACTATGATGCAGGGAATTCTGGTGCGGGGTCAGGACTATGATGCAGGGAATTCTGGTGCGGGGTCAGGACTATAGGTTTGTTGGGTGTTCATTTATTCTTATTTACAAAAGCAAATTTTACAAAAATAATAATAATAATAACATTTATTTTCTCAACACAATAAGTTCTTAATTTATAAGGTCCTTAACTAACCGTATAGTAACCACTTTATGAACCTGTTTTGTGTGAGACTGGTGCCTGAGATAGGTTTAAAAAACCTGTATTACAGGTCACCAGGCACTTACACTCCACGGTTTGTACAAAATGAATACTTACTAGGCCTAGCTGTTGATATTATATTATACTTGGTGATGTTACGAACATAATAAGAAATTAAGTTGAAATTAATTTGTTTTCTATCTGTCGTTAATTTTACTGCAGATACACGATAAACTTGGAATGCTAATTATTACTATGCAAAACGCGGACATGTACAAAATATAATGTTCGGACGTGTCTCTGACTACCTCCTACTTGGTATCCTCACTTATCTGCTGAATGAGTATGGATCTGAGGATAACAATCATCTTTCAAGCCCCAGAACCATAATTTGGATAAAAAGAAAAAGATAATGGTAATTTAATTCGTTCCTCCAGGTTAGTCTTTACGAAACCGCTGATGGATCTAATGACTGATAAATAACTTGATAATTTCGGACAAGAAAAAAAAATATTTACCATATAAAAATCCAGCCTAGTACAATATTTACATAACAAAATAGGAGTTATGGTTAAGCTAATAAAGAACTTACGCCACATAAGGATGCGTCAAAGGTAGACTCGTAAGGGAGGGTGCACGATGCCTCTAGCCTACCCTCTCATCTCAAGTCGTCACCTTAACACTAATGAACTCTGTCATAGAGCACGCTCCAGTTTGCCGACTGCTGTGTGTACTCCTTTATATTTCAACTATTTTTGTGTGATTTAAACAAATCTTATATCATTATTTCTGCTGTTATAAGTTTACTAGCCAGTGCCCACGGCTTGGCTAGCTTGGTGTCAAGATAGAAAGCCTATAGATTATTCTACGTCACGATCAATTCGGGTTCCACATCAGTTTAGCCGCTACGGTGATTATCCAAAAATCTAGAAGTGAGCTAGAGGTGCTGTTTCGATACCTGCTGCGGAATAAATGTTTGCATGTTCTGCAAATATTGGGTCTGGGTGTTGTGGCACCATGATTCTCTTAGTTTCTGATCTTGATCACCCATTGGTTTAAAAACCGCCTTTGGTTGTGACTAGTTGTGTAAAACTAGTGAAAAACAACCAAATTATTCCACTGGTTTGAGATATATAGTCAAACCACTACAAATTAAAAGAACACAAACTATTAAGTTGCCTTAAGAACTTCCATAAAAAAATAACATTAGAGACTCTTATTTTGATTTATGTCTTATACTAGTATTCAAACATCACTTTGTCTAACAATTTTCTGACAAAGCTATTTTTTAAGCCTTTGCCAAAAAAAGTGTGATTCAAAAACAGCTAGATGATAAATGAGGGACAAAAGTGTAAACTCAATCCTTCCCATGGCCATATTATTACTGACATTATTTTCCAATCCAATGTGTCCCTTTCTAAGCTCGTTTATGTAACACAGATAGAATGTCCTATAAGCAATCTGAATCGAAAGAGGATTTACTCACGTTGATGTTTTATTTCCATGCTTTCCTATACTTATTTATTACTTACTAGTTTGCAAAGCTTTTATGTAATCAGGTCGATATCTAGATCTATTCCAAAATGTTATCCAAATTGGTTCAGCTGTTACGAATTAACGGTAACATAGAAACGAGATAAAAAGAAGATAGAAAATACTTTATGCAATAAAGAATTTTCGCCAGTGTTGTAAAGTGGGCGGTCACGTGATACTGATGCTTCCCTTCATACAACTAAACATTATGTAGGACAACTAAGAAAATGATGATAGTGTAGATAATTTATGTGATTCATTTCTCATTGACACAAGCTTGCTCTTTCAGCGTAGTAACCCAAATAAATGGAGCCCAATCTATCTTCCAACAAATTGCCACCACAAACGACATTACATTACAGACTGATAGCGTTTAGAGGACAGTCCATCCAATCGCATAGTAACCATCCTATGGTACCTAATAGTAAACCAAGGCGTTGTTGGGCGGATATTAGACTTGTGTTGAAGTGAAGTGCTTTAAATGCCATGACACTGAGTCAAGGCCCGGTCAAATTGACGGGTGACGGCGCGGTATCATGGCGATGGCATGGAATTCTTGTTTGCCACTTTAGTTTTTATAAAAAAAAACTGAGTCTGGTGGTGCGGTCCGATCAAACGATCGGGTCATACGAACTAACTTTTATTCCAATAAAATGTAAGTATACACGACGACACAAGTAGATTTACAATTTGAGTTTTGAGATGTTGTTTTTCTTAAGGTTTAATAATGTTATGGTAACTTTAGCAAGTATTAGAGCTAAATCCGATCTTAAAATGTTGCTCAATATTTTAAAGTAAAGTTCAGGAGTTCAGGAGTTTCAGAAATATTTGATTAAGAATTTGTTAACCTGCTTTTGACACTGACATGACTGTACAATCACGGTTTGATGTTATAGATAGTCAATTCAAGTATCAAACATAATTCGTAAGCATTTATGTATGTATGTTTAATGTCAATGGAAGGAGCTGTTTTCTAAGAGCTACACCAAAACACAATCGCTAATTGTTTGCCACGAGTCGATTTTCCACTCGGCTTGTGATCTTCGATAAACTAATAGAAGGCGCTTGCCTCTTTGATGTAGGCTACATCTTTGTGCCATTATTGATTCCGGTGTTAGCTTGGTCAGCCGCTTTTCCGGTTAGTTTTATCAGTAATTGAACAAGGAAACAAATTGTAGGTAGGGCATAGTGACATATGACTTTTGTTGTACAGGAAACGTTTTATGATATATGTAAATATCACAAATCTAGTGTTACTTTTACGACAGTGTATGAACTAGCTGATTTTCTATTTCTGAAGCTCTATTATTTTTAATCACAAAAATATGTACCATTTTTTTAAGAACATGGCATGGCAGGTGTAAAATCAATGATGACGGTAGTGGTAGAAAAATAACGATGACTATCAACGTAATATCAGATTTTGCCAAGTGACGTAATGTACCTGACAGTTTTCAAAGATATATTTGATTAAGTCATGCTTAAGTCCTTTCCTAAGCTAAGTGCAGACGGGGTGGCTTAATTACCTCGTTTTGGTAATCCGAATAAAAATTACCTGAATTATTGTTTATTTTCTTGTTAAAATATAAGTGGTTATTCATCGCAACTCTAAAATCAGAATTCCTCGACGAAAATTCAAAATTATTTCGGAAGGCCGAACTCTGTGCCAAAACGTCGATGTATAAATGGCCACCTCTCACATAGATATGATTTATTGGCACAATAAAACAGCAACGCTAGGAAAAACTATTTGAATCAGTCAGATTGCATCTTCCGACTTGTGGAAGTAGTTTTTCCCGCGGTTTCACTCGTATAACATATTTTTCCTGTGAAACAATGTTAGTAATTAGGTATTTTTTTTATTTTTCCATTAGTTTTTTGTAGCTTCGTTAATTTTATCGCGGGATCGAAGCATAAATCGACATTGGTTCTTTCTTAGTCAGTCTGCCTGAAATAATAGCTCTATATAAAGTACCATTGATATGAGGCAGCATTGGTACAGTGTTTTAAAAGGAATCTGTTTGGTCGAAAATATACAACTTTTACTGTAGATATGAAATACAATAGAAGAAAAATGATTCAAGACCAACGGAATAAAGTTTTTCGATAAAAAATATATCATACATTCTTTGGTTCTATTTACGACTTACTGGTTTATCATCTACGGATTGAGTAGCACTATTTATTTTATGGTCATCTTATATAATTCTTATTTATTGTTTTGGGAAATATTGTAAAACCATCTCGTATTACGGGCTTTTTCAGAATCGAGAAAAAATACGAGCAATTTCAGGATAAAAATGTTTCACGTTACAATGGTTTTTTTCATAGCAATCTGGCTAGAAACGGGATATCCTTCATTTTTTTGTGTTTCAAAGGCCAATCACTCAAGTAGTGCCAACATTATTATTACGTTACGATATTCAATACGTTATTTATTAACCATAGTATAAGAATCCTATTTTGTATTACGATTATAATGGGCTTTTGGTATCTAAAGAATGATAGAATTATCCTATATTTGCAAAGTATTCTTATTTCAGAATGAGCAAATAAGGATTAATTTTAAACTCGGAATGGCTACCACTGAGGGATCGTTATACTAGATCAAAGTATAAAATGTGGCGTTGGTTGTTCAGCAAATCGAGGTACTCGTAGCTTAACTTTCGATTTCAATTTTGTTTACATGTTACTCAGTTCATTCAAATTAAGTTCAGTTAAGTGATTTTTAATGGTATTTTCAGTGACCTGGTAAATGTTTAAGATAACGAGCGCAGTGCAATGCCTCGCAAAGGCGTAGGAGGACACGCAACATGGCGAACTTAAGAGTTATAATGAGCTGGGATAAAAATAGAGAATGCAAAGCCGAGAGAATAAGTCTACTCGTAAAAGCTAAAGTGTTCCCCGACTTCCAAGAGTCGTATATTCGAACCCGGTCTGGCATCAATGGATTTTAAACTCTTAACATTGAAGAAAAATATCGAAAAAAACCGGACATGCCCTAGAAATTCAAAGGCATGTGAGTGTTTCAATAAGAAGCAATGGGCTTGTAATGTAGAACCACTATGCAAACCAATATTTCAGAATGAGCCAAATTATAATGTTTTGACATGACTACCCTACTTGCTATCCTCGCAGATCTACGTAATCTACGTAGGTACTGAGAATAGATCTGAGGATGAGTGCTTTGTTTGTTACTTTTTGAGACTGAGTTGTGTTTACGAGTGCAATCTATAATTCTATTTCATTTATAGCACTCCAATCCGTCATGCTCCCTTTCTAATCGGCACTACTCACCGGCAATCAGCGCGGAATCTCTTCATCCCGACCGCTGTCCCACATTAATCTACGGAATTGAGGTATAAAGAGGATGCGGGAAGAATTAACATTTTAATGGCACCTGCAAGGTAGTCTAAGGTACCAGGTTAATGGCTAACTATGTATATTTCCTTTCAGTTTTGAACTGAGTTTTGTTAGCATTCTTGAGATTTTTTGTTCTTATGGAATATTAGATAGATAGAAATTTGTATAGCTCTTTATAAAAAAAATCTCAGGCATGTTCTATCTGTTAGTGTTCTACTAACCGGGCATGTAAACCTTTCAGGTTCAGATCTATCTGATTCCAATTAATAAAAAAACCTATGAATGTGACTTTACAAAGAAAAATTTTGATGATAAATTTATTTTTTACTTTTTGACATTTTAGCACCGTTTTAATTTTATAATTTTAAGTCATTTCGAATACGATTGTTACAATTGTGAAAGAATAAATGAAATGAAATGAAATTATACTTAGGGATGAATTTGTTTAAACTGATTCGTGGCTTGTGATGGTTTAGTGTTTTTTTTCGGAGAAAAAGACAGCCATTTAATGACTTTTAATTTGCAAAACAATTTGAATAAATATGACTTTTTGGTTTTCAAGTCTATTGTAAAGTATTCACGTTTCAAATACAACTCCTAAATAAATTTGGTCAAAAAGGCAAACTCATAATAATAGGCATTGTACCTTCGTAGTACCTCTGCATTGTTGTATTTCGAGTCAAGTACACACAAAAGGAAACCGTAATAACGCGACTCTTTGTCCAGCATAAAAACGAACGTGCACACGATAGTCACGTGAAATTCAAAGACAATCACGTGGATGATGATTGTCGAGAAATGTATAAAGAAATAAGTAGTACCAAATAACTATACAGTTATTTTCGGACCAAGTCAGGATTCCTTACGCATCTTACGCATCCTTAGCCATCTTGAATAATCACCTTTATCGTAATAACTTTTCACTGATTCTACTGATTCGGAATACATCATGCTAATGTTGATGATGGTCCCAGTGTAGTCCTCATGGACAAAATAACAATTCGATTGTTTTTTAATTGGTTTTAAGACGTAATTATTTTTTTTAGTTTATAAGTTGAATGTGTGGACTGTGGTTATTCGCCCAAACTGTGAGTTGAATGTAGATAGAGGGATTTCAATTCTAGCCTAAGCTCATCAGCCATGAATCTCCACTTATAAACCTATGGCTCTGGAAGGACATCAATAAAGTTCTGGATGTAAACCACTCACAAAAACCAATTTGACGTAGATTACGATAATTAATTTATCACCAGAATCTACAAAACAAATTTGGCAGATACTTGATTAAGATATGATTTTGCGGGGAACAGGCCTCTAGGGCTCTTGAAAATTACGATATCATATGACATTTACAGCTTTAGCAGGCTTCGGTATCAGCATCTATTATTAATAATAATAATAAAAATGCTGGACATTTTCACACAGCATCATTTAGCCCCAAAGTAAGCAGAGCTTGTGTTCTGGGAACTACATGACTGATATACATTTTTTGTAAGTACATACATATTATACATAGAAAACATCCAGACTCGAGACAAATATTTGCAGATAATACAAACATTTGTCCCGCGACGGGAATTGAAGCCACAACCTTCTGCGTCTCAGTAGTATTATATTCGATTTGGATTAGGTAGTGTTGATTCAGCTGATTATTTACGTATAATAACAACCTTCACTTTTCGGAAGTTTTTTATGTCCTGTTTACTATGAATTTAGAAAGACAGAATGTTGTTTGACGTAAATAAGTGGGTGTTGTGTTTGATAGATGGCGCGCATTCTGTTATAAGAAGTGCGTAGCTTTTTTTGGGGATCTTTATCATCGTTTTATGTGAATTAATCAGTCATTTATCAATGTTTTAGGCAGTTTCGGAAAATGTAGTAGGTAAGAAACTTTAGTGCGTGTCCTAAATTATTCTGGTATAGGACATCTACACTTCAAATTTTCTGGGTGCTTCCATGCTTAATTTATTTGAATTTATTTTCACCTTTGAAATCTCACTACATTGTATGGTTTGGTTGCATGGTTTCGTGAATGTTTTTAAACAAAGTTCAGCTTGTTAACGATTATTCTGGTGCTTTGGTCGTAATTATTACGTGTTTAAAAAACTATGATTTCAAATTTATAAATCTGGAAAATTTAATGAATTGAATTGGGGTTCCTATCGAAAAAGAACAAATTAAAATTATTATAAATATCAAGAAAACTATTATTATAGAATAATACAACTATGTAGTTAGCACACAATACAACACACCAACATTCTTTTTCTGGCTAAATAAACAGTATAAATAATACCATTTTGTCTTAGAAGCATACTTTTGAAACGCAATTTTTTCTTTACAATGAAACCGAAGACAGCTTTTTATTTTATGATATTCCAATGTATTAAGAATCCTCACCATCCAGCAACAAATTGACAGAAATCGTTAAATGGATCTTTACAATGTAGTTACGACTGCTGAGAGATAGTAACCGGTAGTTTATAACCTTTTTATAGCAAATAACTTGCCATAAACTGCAGAGTCTGAAGAATAGTTCGGATATGTGTCGACTTGTTCGAAGTAGCTTAATAATAATGATGATACAACTACTTTAAAAATAATTATATAATTTCATCTTATGCGGTAACGCAGCTTGGTCGTTTCTAACAGAACAAATAAATGAAATAAAATATCCTACATTCATAACCTGCCAATATTACGAATTTGAAAGTATGCATGTGTCGATGAGTGTAAATATGGGTGGATGGGTTCACATAATATTAAAAAAATAAACACACGCGCTTGATAATTTTGAGACCTGAATGAATTAGGTCTATTTAGGTTTACCGAAACAGACCTTATTCATTCAGGTTTTACCTAAGCAACCCTGATTCATTCAGGTTACTGTGTTCTGTTTTTGAATGAATTTTAAATTGAGTATAGCTGATCGTAGTGTCCTCCTAACACAAAAAACCTCTGGAAGGATTGTTAGGAAAAGATTTGAAGAAGTATTGTTTAAATTTTTGCTTTCTATACAATCCTACCTCTATAATTACCTTTCTCTTGCTCTAGGTTTGCTGGAAAACTCTTTTCAGGGTTAAGCTCGCCTTTGTACATGCCATTTAAAATAAATAAAAAATGCAAAACATTTTCACACAGCATCATCTAGCCCCAAACTAAGCAAAGCTTGTATTATGGGAACTACATGACTGATATACTACTTATATACATATTTTTTTTGTAAATAAATACATACCTCTATTATACATAGAAAAAACCCTTTAGTTCTGTCTTTTTGTAGTTGTTTATTTGTGTGTACAATAAAGAATAAAGATGAAGCTGGACAAATTTGCATCTTGGAACAAAACTCGTTAAGAGAAATGACAGTGATGGAAAATTGTTAAGAAGTCCAGGTTCCACATATGGTCGTACTTTTTTTGAGATCCCTGCGGTTCTACGACCCAATGTGGGACCTAGACTCCTCAACAATATTCCACTTTACTGCAGACATAATACATAAAAATGGAAGAAGTACAGTTTTTAATAGGTAAAAACGAAGAAAAACGTGAGTGAAGCGGCTTCGCTAGTGAACAATAACTTGATTGAAACAGAAACAAACTTACCCAGTTCATAGGTCGTGAAATCACCAGGTGATAACTTGTTAAGTTTGCGCATAAATTTACTGTCTACCATATATTTGAGCAGTAGGTAGGTATCTAATTGTTACAAGCTCTCCAAACTTTATAATGGAGCTTAAGATAACAAATATCAATTTAACTGCTATTTCTAATAACAGACCTACAGCTGTTTGCGTAAATGACAACACAATTCAAGTATTTCGGTTATTTGCTTTTGATTACATGAATACTGTCTTAAACAATGTCATCCAAAACAAAGTCAATTATTGCCAGCGTTCCTTGAAGCCATGGTGGCCCAGTGGGAGTCCATCTTTTGATTCAAAGGACCACGAATTCGGGAAACGAGGCTGCGTGTGACAGATATTAAATTATTATGAACACCTATCTTTGTATTAGAGATTGTTGACACTGTTTGCATTGACCCATCGAGCATATTTTTGAACTAAATTGCTAACCAATACTTTTCTGGATCATACTTCGAATTGACTACTCTTTGATTCACTATAAATTGTTACCTGTAATCATTATACCTAATTATGATTATTTGTTATTGTTGTCTGAATATATTTATTGTTGTTCTTATTACGCATTGCCATGTATTATTATAACCGTTGTTTCCTTAAATTGACTAAGATCTTTTATAAAGAAACTCATATATACTTTCATGTGCTAGACATAATGACAAACATAATTAGATTTCTAAATAATTGTATTGTTTCATTAGCAAATTAGAACCTTTATTCATATTGTAAAAAACGGGAATTTTCACGTACTGCACTATCGGTGAAGGCACCGACTAAGTTTCGACTTATTCCGAGAGTCTTCATCAGGGTGAGTGGTTGCGACTTTCTCCTTCCGCGTCGCGCCGTGCACTACGTGAAAATTCCCGTTTTTTACAATATAAATAGTCAAGTTCACGATAGTTTTTGGAATAAAATAGAACCTTTGTCTTGGTAAACTATCAATATTCTCATAAACTCTATTTTATTATAGACGATGCTCTGTGAAAAATGTCCAGCATTTTTTTTATATTTATTGCATACTTGCGACAATTATAGTTTCATATCGACCCTAACAGTTTGTTTATACGTTGCAGTTCACGAAAAAGAACTCGTTTTTACATTTGTTGGGCCAGCTGCCAAAATTGTTTTTACCTACCTATTTTGTGCATGGCAACATTGTAGCTCCAACAGTTTTGACTCTATTATTTGTACAGTCTAGTTCAATTGCTTTTACGCCAAAACCGCGTAAGCTCAATGGGAATGAGTTTTTTATGCTTGAAGTTAGTAAAAATGTGTGCAGTAACTGAAATAAACTATAAGGCATTGCAGTAAAACCTCGGGAACAGTAAAACAGTTCAGCGTTTTCGATCCATAAAATGTTATCTGTGAAGATAGATCTCATCCACTTTTGCATACGATGATAAAACGCGTGGTTTAAGAGCAAAGAAAGAAATACGAAGATTTAAAGAAAAATGGCAGTATCACAATAAATCTACAAGCAGTAGAATAACTATGGATTTCAAGGAGGCATACACATGGCCAGCTTGTAGTTTAGCTTAATTTAAGCTCTCCACACACATTTTGACGAGCTCGGTGCGTGGCTCGCGAGTAGCCGGTTGAGATGTCAAATACGCCGGGTTCGATTTCCTTTGCATGACAAATTATTACATGTACTGCGATTGTTTATTTTTGGTCTACGTATTGTACACCAACGAGTTCCATGATACTTGTTGGTCCTGATACCCACGAAACAGGGAATCCATGTTGGATGTCAGTATGCATGTGACTGTTTTGTGTTGTTTTTTTAATATTTATTTATCGTTATTTATTCAAAGCGATGACCTTGAACTTAATTTGAAATAGATCATTTTTAACAATAAGGTCGCCATTTTGTTTAATTTGAAAGCAATTATGTTATTTTATGTTACTTTTTTAACCTGCTAATGACGTGTGTGTCTGTGAGACCGTGTGGTTCATAAACATTGAATATCTTATTCACCCGTCGTCGATTTAAGTTGTGATTTTTAGTTGCTTTATTACACGTCCTACAGATTGTTAATCTTGAGAAAGCGACGCGTGCGCGCGCACATTTCGGAGTTTCAGCGCCAACTCGGTGCGTGAATTGGCAGCGGCGTTACCAACTACGTAAGACAAATCATCGTAGTATGATTACTGAATTTATCAACAACATATCAAATATATTCAATAAGTTTTAAGACTGAAGATTTTTCGTTAATTTTCCAGAATTCTTAGTATTTTAACGCTGTTCAAATAAAAAAAAAAAAAACGAAAGCTAATTTAGATTAAACAAACATAATTAGGATTGTATTAAAAACGTATCTGAAAAAACACTATTCGTTTTAGTGTTCTTAGCAAAATTAAATAATTATAATATAGGTGCAAAGATTTTTGAAATATCTTTATTTTATTACAAGAAAATATTTCTCATTAAATCACTATATGGTTTATATATGGAAATAATCAAAAATTGAGACCGGCGTCACCAAATGTAAAATGTATGTAAAATAATGAGTTTATCTATCTCTCTTTCTACAAACGAAACTGTTTTACTGCTTGTGTATCCAGTCTGTACTAGTATTAAGGAAGATAAAAATAATTTATTTTTATTTAAAGTAAAAGGCGTAGAGCGAAGCGAGGGAGGTTCAAGAGGGCACGAATTTTTTCGCGCCTCCGTTTTGTACCGCCTTTATTTTCACTTTATTCTTGTCGGGACGTAACGATTATGGAAGTGGTTCTTTTTGAGGGTGAAATTGGTGATAAAAAATCATTGTTGTAATCATATTCTACGGTACAAATACGAGTAACAAATTTTGGCATAAGTGGTTTATCAAAATACGTTTTGCAGCAAGCAATCAGCATGCGGTAGATGAGGTACTTAGAAATGTTTTAATAGATGCTATTTCAGTGCTAAAAGGATTGAATAAGCATGAAAAAATGGAGTTATGTCACTATTAAGCTGTAAGTAATTAACTAAAAACTCCTAAACTATTCTAGCTAACTAGTTCGCCTTCATTTTCTCGTCGGATGAATCTCTCATGGTACCTACTCGTGTAAAATACTGGTTTAGATGTATCTATGGCAATCGCTTTAAAAGTCCCCATTTCCTTTAGGGGGAGAGCCAAGGCACGCTCTGGAACGCCATCTGGTCCTGGAACACCGCTCTTCGAACGTAGTTTAAGAACTGCCACCCTGAACTATATATAATAACTTTAAAATTCTCTCTAGTGATAACAACTAGGTATTCGATTTCTATACAAGATTTAGCTTCAATTCACTTGGCCACGGAATCTAGTTCACAGAAACTTATCAGGAATTACTGCGTCCCCTTCTATTGTAATTTTGACAATGTGAACATGGGTTGATAGATGATTGACTCACTCGTCAAATTTTAATTTTCATCACAATTGTTTTTGTAGTAGTCGAATAATACTAAGTGGTACTCAGTATTGACTCTTGTTTACCTGAAAACACGGAATAACGAAATCAAAGTCTCTTCGTGCACTCTACATCTTTGTTATTTTGTTTGCAAAGGCGTCCTCATTGCTCTGAGTGTATGTATTATTCAGAAGATTCGCCGACTGTGTACTATTTACCATTCGTGAGTAAGTAATTCGTAGGTATTTTAAGTTCTCTGTTGGAATAGTTGAACATTACAATGAGTTTACTTTGCCAATTTAAATACACTTCAAATCAAAATTGTTCAAAAACTGATGATAAGTATGTAAACTGTGGTTGCTTAGTATGTGATTGTTGCTTTCTTGTGAGGTACACCCAAATTTTTTCATTGAAATTAGTTCTGTAGGTATATCTATCAAATCAATATTTTTTCAGATTAAGTACAGAATATAAGAGTTTATTTAAGTACTAGCTCTAAAACCATAAACTAAGTCGACAACCTGTTCTGAATGATTAACGAACTATCGTTCCAAGTATTCGGTGACGTACTCATAACTTAGTTTGTAAGTAGCTTAGATTTAATGGAAACATGATTCAATCAGAATAAACATTACCTAAGTACAAAAGTAATATTTGGTTAGGATTGGTTTATACCTTCTAAACTATTCATAATAAAGGTTTTATCCATACTAATAATAAAGCTGAAGAGTTTGTTTATATTTTTGTTTGAACGCCCTAAACTCTGAAAATAACAGTTGGATTTGAAAAAATATTTTTGCATTCGATAGCCCAATTAAGGAAGCGTATTATATACGAGTATTATAGGCTAAGACATCATGCCATCACAACCTTTCAAAACAAAAAGAAGAAAGTTTTTGTATAAAGTTGCTGTATCGTTTCTGTAGTTAATTGTTCTTTAATGTGATGAATCCTACTAATATTATAAACGGGAAAGTTTGTGAGGATGGATGTTTGTTACTCTTTCACGCAAAAACTACTAAACGAATTTTGATGAAACTTTACAGTTATACAGCTTATACATCAGAATAACACATAGGCTACTTTTTATCCGGGTACCATGCGGGCGAAGCCGTGTGCAGAGGTTAGTATTTGTATACTAACATCTTAGTATAATATGGTGACACGTTTATTTACCTATAATTTTTAACTGAAATTTTTACCTGTGTTCTGTACAAATAAATTATCTGAATCTGAATCTAGTTTATTTTGTTACTTTGATCAGAATTGATTGAATGTAACACGCTTCAATTATCGCGTATACAGGACGCCGATTAAATGCATTCAGAAGGAAAATTCGTTTGCATATTTTGTTCCATAGCAGAAAGAAAGTACATACTTTTACCTAGATGAAAGGTTATTTAAAAAATAACAGTTTTACAAATAAAACTGGCATTTTTAATTGATGTAAACCAAAACCATATCATAGCATGCTAGCTTATTGAAAGGTAGACCTTAAATAAAAACCCTTAACATTGGCTTCTGTAATATAATTGCAGAGGAAATATCAATAAATTATGCTATTAAAAGTTCGCTTACGAGGTAATTACCTATCCTCTTATCTTGATTAAACGTGTGATATATGGTACTAATGCGTTTTTATACGACTTCAAAAAAGGAGGAGGTTCTTAATTTGGCTGTAGGTATGTTTTTTTATCGTGTGTGTTTGTTACCTGATATCGTCGCCAATTGTTTACCGATTCTGATGATTATTTTGTTGTTGTACAGAGAATTATCCCGAGGTGGTCCAATTATTCCCGTAAAACTTAAAAAAAAACATCATCATCTTATGAGATCTTATTTGTTATTCTAGGTCACGAACCTTACCTTTGCTAACAAGGAACCAAGTCTGTGCAGCCTTAAGTAAGTAAAGTTTATTCATTTGTTACAAATGTATGGTAAAACGGTATTACAAATTGCAAATTGTGTAAAACAAACAAAAACGCTCACGACTGTTTTCCAGATGATGGACATCCTCAGACTCATTGCATAGATCTTTAAAGATACCTAGTAGGGGGTAGTCAGTGGTACTTCGAAACATAAGATTTGGCAAATGCCGTATTTTCAAGTAAGCATTCCACGTGACAGGTTGCAAACCCAGCTTATTGGAAAACTAGCCAATGGCTTATGCCTTCGAACCACATTTCAATCGCATAAACCATTTCAGAGATAAATTTATGGATACAGATAATTTATATCTGAAATTTAAACAGAAAAAAATACATAAACAAATAACCCCTCAAGGCAAACGCATATACTTCATATTCTTGCCTCGCGGGTATTAAGCACACATCATGAAATTTAAAAGAGATTCGAGCATGTGTGGGGGGCATACCGTGACGACTAAATTCATTTGCAAGCGCCACACGTGCCGCGCTAATCCAATTTCAAACTCGATTTATCCATCTCGACGTTTGTTAATAACCTCTGATTCCCATCTCGCATTGCATATCAACACTGTTTAAAGGTGCCGACCGACCGCAGCTCAAACAGAGACTAGGAACGTGAACTGGCTTTTTATACAACTTAAATAGCAAACAAGCATGCGTCAGAAGTATAGCCTCAGTGGCCGTAGCTCACCTGATGGTAAGCAGTTACCGCACTTTGCTGAACCTGAGACATAAGGTATATAAGTAGTATATCAGTCATGTAGTTCCCATAATACAAGCTCTGCTTAGTTTGGGACTAGATGAAGCTGTGTGAAAATGTCCAGCATTATTTATTTATTTATTATTTATTATAAGGGGGCATCCATTCATTACGTGAGGCGTTTAGGGGAAGAGGGAGTCAAGCCGATTCTCACCCAATCTCACGTGGGGGAGAGAGGGGGTCCTGGCAAGTATCACGATATTTTTTTTCCGCAAGAAACATTGTAAAATTGCGAGAAATCAGTTGAATTGAGCAAAACGTGTTTCCCTTTTAAAATATGACTAAATTCTACACAATAATATTTATCGCGGTTCTGCGAACGCCACAAAGTAGCACAGTAGCTCTCCGAATGAATATTCTTTTTACAATTTCAGTAGTTCTCATTTAAGTATTTTATTGTTAAATTTTTTCACTGTGATTCTAGACTACGATCTTCGTAATCTTAAATACTAGTCTTAACTAGTCTTAAATAAAAATTATTAAAAATCGCCAAAATCACCTCACGTAATTAATGGACGTCCCCTAACGGGTGAAAAGTCTCACGTGCTTGTTATTTCACCGGCACTCATACCCGGAACACTAGCATTACTGCTTGGCGTCAGATATAGGTATGGTGGTAGTACTTCCCCGAACGAGCTCTTTCACAAGAAGCTCGTCTACTTCTACTTAATTTTGAATGGAAAAGCGGGCAGTCTCAGCAGCATTTGCAAAGGCTATGAATTGTAATCACACTCAAAAAATCTATCGTGATATCTTGAAAATTCAACATTTTAACCCTCGTGGTTTTGTTTTTTTAATTGTAAGTAATTTCAATTGTAAAGCGATTAATACAATTGTAAATGAATAAATGAAATTAAATCATTTTTATTCCAAAAACTATCGTCGTGAACTTGACTATTCTTATTGTAAAAACGGGGATTTTCAAGTCGTGATCACTCACCCTGATGAAGACTCTCGGAATGAGTCGAAAATTAGTCGGTGCCTTAACCGATAGTGCAGTACGTGAAAATTCCCGTTTTAACAATATAAAATTAATTCATATTTAGAAAGCCAAAATGACAGGGTAACGCAGCCTCAGCGTGACTTTGGAATAGTGCTCTCCCTTTTTGGCATTTGTTAATAAAATAGAGAGCGATAATCTGAAGTTACACCGGCATTTAAATTACGAAAAATTCGCAGATAAATATAGTAAATCCTCATCAAAGATGTCGTGCCTCTACAATGAATCAAAGCCACCTCAAAAATGTTACTAATTAGAGTACTTGGACCCAGTGTGAAATTCCTGAGCCGTCCCAAACGCCGATCATCGATCTTTGACGGTCCGCACCACTGGCACTATTTCACGCAGCATTACATTTTGCATTTATTGATAAATCTACTACATTTCTTATGATGGCACTGTGCAATTGTGCATCTATTGATAAATCTACTACATTTCTTCTGATGTCACTCTGCAATTGTGCATCTATTGATAAATCTACAACATTTCTTATAATGGATTTAAAATCTTGACAAGTTTTCACAAGATTTCACTTTTACAAACTTTTGTCCTCACCATTTATTGGATCACTCTGCGTAAGTTCAGTCTTAATAGGTTAAGGTATAGATGTCCTAAAAGGGCCTAGTAATAGGTTGTGAACGAACCAATAGTGAATGGATTTAGTGCGACTCGCAGAGGCTCCTTAAATGACTTCGAGTTATTGGTTGTAAATGATTTAGAGTTATTGGTTGTAAAACATCATGTCCTAACTGTTTCAGAGATAATTGGTATCATACATAAACAAACAACCTCTTAGGGTAAACGCATATACGTCGCGAGCAATAAACATGATAAAATTAAAACGCGATTGCTCACGATTTTTCTCAGATAAAACGGCGAAGGAAAACATCGGAGGAAAACATCGGAGGAAAACAGAATGCCCTAAACAATCAAAATTTGCTTGCAAATGCAATTTGCTGTGCTGGGAAATGCAGAATATAATGTTTTGATTACTCCTTACTTGGTATACTCGCAGGTCCGCGTATACAGTATAGATCTGAGAAAAGTCGTGATTGTGTTTGTTTTTTATACCTCTGAGAGGAACAAAAAAAACTTCAACCGGTCCAAAGTATACACATGAATCATAAAACAGAAACTCGATATAATAGACGTGAAACCTGGATTCCATGTAAAGAAACGCCTCACAAGTCTCGCAACACAGTTCTTTTACCGCAAAAAGTTGTGAGATCTAATGTAAAACCAAGTCGATTAATTTATTCAGTACATCAGTGCTATTGGAGCATCTGTCCAACAATCATAAATTATTACCTAATTACTTGTAGCTAACTAACATTTTATTGTAAACGTACTAACATTATAAATCTTTATTTCTTTAATAAATAGATAACTTGTTAATTGAATGCAAAAAAAAAACTAATAAAAGCGCTCTGAGCGTTTAATATATGTTTGTGTATGCTTAAATTTGGCCCGCTAATGCTGTAGTCAATTATGACTATTAAATTTAAATGCTCGACTTGGTGGGGCACTGTCGTGCCTCCAGATATCCTCGGCCTTGTACCTGGTTTCACGCTGAATAAGTAAAGTGTTTATTCGTCGTTTCAACAAAGCCCAGGTAAGAGGTGTGAAAAGGTTCCGAAATCGCAGCAGTCACTTCTGCCAGACCATTTTTGGGAAAATCCCTTGCGATCCCTGCTTTACATTATTCGTGAGTTTCTCGCGGCCTTTTTTGTCGTAATCGTGCCCTATCAACGGTTTTGTATTCGATTTTGCATCAGAAACTGACTTCACATGGCGAAAACGTAACCCTTTAATTTTTTTTGTAAGTTGGTCCGACCGTGTGCTACACCCCGATATGTCGCTTAGTTTAAAGCATCTTTTTATAACTAAAAAAGGAAAATTATAAAAAAATATCAGAGCTACTTTTAACGCACCCCAAGTGTAACATGTAAAGCGATGGATTGAAAGATTTTTCTCACTGCACGCTCCCGTGAGAGGTATTATTGAATAGTTCTCTGAAAATGATGAGGTTTTCTCAACCATTTTTGTAAATAAGCCCTTGCCCATGAAATATGAGGCTTTAAAGAAGCTAGAGTTGTATCGCCCCCTTTTACTTTCAAACTTTGAGTCCTAAAAGTATGAAATAACGAGTAGCATTTGATAGAAACTACCAACTATAATTAGTTCGATTGATTTACAATGATAAATTTATTATTTATGATACAACTTCAGAAATACCATAGCGTTTGAACTTACAAACATGACACGTTTTGGGCAATTTATTATTTATCACACGCGTCGTAGAAGCCTGTTTAAGCATTCGTCATAAAAGATTGTTTTTTTGTATGTTTTTCTGTTGCCATTTTTATTGGTTTATTTATTGATACCCAGGATGGTCTTTAGATATATTTAATAGTCATAAGTTAACTGACTATTCACTAGAAGGTGCTGCAGACGATAGAAAACACGTCAAGGGGTTTTTAATTCGCCGCGAGACAAATATTTGTATGATCTGCAAAGGTTTTGATACGAAAAAACCTAAAGATTACGTGTGATTTGTACATGCAGACACATCTATATCTGCGTGTAAAAATATCTGTCCAGCTTAAATTTGTACGTACATACTGCAATTATAATCAACAACGCACCTCTGATTTTTAAATTAATGGACCACATTTCAAAAGAGTTTTAAAAGATGACTCCTATCAAATGTTTTCTTTTGCTTAGATGAGTATTTTGCGGCATAACATATTTAAATACATGTAATTATATTTAACAGTTAACAGAGAACGTATGATTTTAACAAAAAAAGCGGGAAGGCATCAATAATGATGCATCAATAATCTGAAAAGTTTTTTTGATGCATCATTATTGATTTACTTTTACCTCATCGTCTATTTATATAGACGATGACGTAATCTTCAATTAGATTCTTGGATGTAGGTAGGAAATATAAATATTTTATTAATTTGAAACATTAATTTAGGAATTGTATCTACATAGTAGGAACTTACCTGCCAATGCTGCCATTTGTAATATAAACTGGAAATTTGTATCGCAAATGTACACAGCCAGTTCGCACCACAAAATGCTAATAGGCAGGTAGGTAAGAGTAGGTAGGCTCTTGGCCGGTCGGCACTTGCGCTAAGCTGAACTCAATTCATTTCCTTTTATTCTTCGACGTATGTCATGTGGGTAGGAGTGGGTTTTTAAATACAAGCGATAGCTTTATATATTTAGTCCATTAAATATCATATAGGTATATTTAGTATGATTTATTATAATTATTAATGTAAATGATCACCTTAGTAGGCGCGTATGCATTTGTTTTATTTATTTTTTCTCATTTTTATTTAGGTATAACAGTTAGAACATAGTAAATAATCTACAGTAAATACAGTCTAAAAAAATATATATTTATATAATACACATAATAATCTCTTGAGCGTAGTGTTTGCTTCTGGCGTCTGCGACGTCACTGCGCAGGGTCAGCAGAATACCAGCGCTAAGTAGGTAGCCACCTACCTAGCATTATGCTGAGCTGATACCTTTTTGGTGCGAGATAAAACTGTCTAGGTAGATGGATTAGGCAGTAAGGTGCGTGGGGCATTTCTGTTTCAGTTATAGGTATTACTTATAAGTAGGTTGTCCAAACATAAATTATTATTATTATGTATTCCCACAAATTATCCCACCATCCTTACTTCCAAAATTTGTTGTATATATACAGTGGTGGTCATATAATTAGAAACACTTAGTCACTTGGTAGTCTTTTAATGTAACCAACATTATTAATTCAATTAATTGGAGGTAATAGTTTAATTTACGAAATCACAATGTACATTTATATCTCTGGGATAATAATAAGCAATAACATTCAGACAACCAATACAATAATTATAAAAAAAAATTAAAACAAAAGTATCAATCAATATTCTTAGTACTGGCAGTCGGACAACTAATTAGAAACAAAGTATGACTACGTTCTAAAATTGAATTTTAAAACTAAAATTCACCTTTCGGAATGTCACCGCATTATGCATTTTGCCGCCTTTTCTTACTCATTCGGATTTGTTACCTTTTGTCAGATTTAATTATAAAAAATGGGTAAAAACAAGAGCTGTGATGCAGCAACAAGAAAAATTATAGTAAACTTTCATTTTAAACGAAAATGGTCTTACAGAAAGATCGCCGATCATTTAGAGTGTTCCGTAAAGATGGTATTTAATGCCATTGCACATCACAAAAACATGGAACATCCGATAAGGTGCCTAGAAAAGTTCGGCCAAGGAAGACCACCGTTCAAGAAGACAGGCTTATGATTCGTTTGGCTAAGACAGATCCCTTTAAAGGTTCTAATGTTATACGAAAAGAAGTATTTTTACAAGACGACCCTCGAAACGTGTCCGCCGGACTAGTCCGTAGGCGGTTGGTTGAAGGAAATTTGTATGGAAGACTTGCTAGGAAAGTGCCACTTCTCACCAGGCGACACAGAGAAAATCGTCTACCCTTCGCTAGAAAATATGCCAGTTGGACTGTTCATCAATGGAGAAAAGTTTTGTTTTCAGATGAAAATAAAGTAAATTTGGTAAATTCCGACGGAAAACGATACGTACGGCGATCAATCAACGAGGCTTTGAATAACAAGTACACTATAAAAACAGTTAAGCACGGCGGTGGAAATGTTAAAGTATGGGGATGCTTTTCCGGATACGGAGTTGGTCCCGTGAGAAAGATTGAAGGGCTGATGGATCAGTTTCAATACAAAAAAATCTTGGAGGAGACAATGATCCCATATTCAGATGATTTGCCAGTGAATTGGATTTTTCAGCACGATAATGATCCAAAGCATACAGCAAACAGCGTTAAAGCGTTTCTCAGACAACAATTGGTGACAGTGTTAGAGTGGCCTGCTAATAGTCCGGATTTAAATCCGATAGAGAATTTGTGGCACACTGTGAAGAAAACATTGTCGGATGAGCATATCACAAATATCAACCAACTTTACGACGCATTTGTAGAAGCTTGGAGATGTATTCCTTTGGAAACGTGTGAAAAACTGATAGAATCAATGCCACGTCGTTGTAAAGCTGTAATCGACAACAGAGGGTACCCTACCAAGTACTAACAGTACTAATCGGTTTTGGGTGTAGTATTCATAGTATTATTCAAATTAAATGTGGTTTTGTTCACTTAGTTAACGTTTATATTGTTGTTTTTTTTTGTTTCTTATTAGTTGTCCACTTTAGTCCATGTATTTTAATAGACTTTTTATTAAAATGTTATATTTTTATATCAAAATTGTTGTTTGTTATTACTAAACTCGTATAGTAATACTTTAAAAGAACCGATACATCCATATAAATACGTAGGAGCCCTCTATGGCACGTTAAAAATTAGTTATGATGTTAATTTGTAATGAAAATAGAAGACAGGGTTGGTGTTTCTAATTATATGCCCACCACTGTATATATATATATTTTTATGTCGTGTTAAATAAATATTCTTTCTTTCTTTCTTTCTTTATATTTTTAGTTAAGTCGTTTAATATTATAGGTTCCTTCTTATTTATTACGAAAATCCCAACTATAGTTTAATTGGGTCATTCTCACCAATGCCAAATCTATTGTTCTCTATATTTAATATTCCATAAACTCATGTATGGAATTTTAAATTTAGAGCAATCTCATTTTATTTTTAATATAAAATAGATTATTGAAACTTCAAAAAAAATAATAGCTTCCACCTTTATACACAGTTGTTGCAATAAACATTTACTTTACATATTGTTGTTTGACTCTGAAGTATTTAAAGTGACACTATTCGTGACCTCTCCTGTATTCCGTTAGTAGTTGAGTTCGGGCAGGTTCTCAACTTGTACATGTCAGCTGGCTCTACGCCAAGCCTGGATCATCCACAGATGAAACAAAGTTTCACCATTTATTTTACAACAGTTAGTTGACCTTTTTATTGGTTAAACGACCATGCTTTGCATGAGTGGGTTATTTAATTTAACCAGCGTAGACTATGTACAGGATACGTACTATCATAAAGTTTAAAAACACAAACACCTTGGTAAAAAAAGATTTTGCAAGGTATTTGAATGGGGTTGTACGCTTCTTATTTTTTTTATTATTGCCTTTTTTAAATGGATTTAGCTAGGATCAAGAAGAAATAACTCTGTGACAGACAGATAGACGACGTTTTAACAACCTAATGTACAGTTTCTGTTTTTATAAAGTACTAGCCTCTGCCCACGGCTTCGCCTGCGTGGTACTTGGATAAAAAGTATCCTATGTGTTATTCTAGGTCACGATCTATACTGTTCCAAATTCCATTCAAATCGGTCCAGCCGTTAAAGATATTGTTATCAACAAATATCTAAAAATTTAAACCTCTGAACTTTGACATTTATAGCTATTAGTATGATAGGATTATTTTCAAAAGAACCCTCGCAGAGTTTCACTTTCCAACTTTTAAACTAAACCAGTTTTTTAATGCGTTTATTTATTTATTTAAATTAACGTTGTCTCGGGTCTGGGTGTTTTCTATGTATCATATGTATAATTAATATACCAGTCATGTAGTTCCCATAATACAAGCTCTGCTTAGTTTGGGGCTAGATGATGCTGTGTGGAAAACGTTCAGCATTATTTATAATTTATTTTATTATTAAAGGTATGCACGTCTAAAAACAACCTTTGTAACAAACAAAGTATGAAGAGCCTGTATAGGATATCAAACATGTTCTATGGACGTCTTCAAGAAAACAATGAAAAATTACTTGAAAAAATTCTACTTATGTCTTGCAAAAGTAAAACGGCAGTGAAACTCCATGATTAAAGCTTCATACACCGTTTTCAGCATGTTAGTTGGCAGAACCCACAAAACTACGACACATTAATGCGTTTTATAATTTCGTCTACAAAGATCTGTGAGTTATTCCCGTTTTACAGATTTCAAACAGTGCAGGCTAAACGTTCATTCTAGGTATAGAGTGTTATATAGTGTTTGACAACCCTTTCACGGCCCATCCATTTTATTTGAGAGGATTGGCGGATATCAAATTACCCGGCACGGAACTTCCATAGTTAGGTTTTTCAATTTATTTGATTTTAAACCATGTTTTTATGCGATAATGTTGCGAATGATGATATTGATAGATTTTAAAAATATTGTTTAGGTTTTAGACACATAAGTTTGTTGTTTGAAAGTTTGGTAGATGTTATGGAAAATAATGGTAACTTCCAAGTATCAAGGAATATGTATACATGCACAATATTTTTAAATATGGAGTACATGCACTATAATATAGTCTCCATTTGAATGACCCGCGACGCAAAGTGTTTATGTGTTTGGGTAAGAGGTTGTTCATTTGTTTGTTTATTGGTGAGTTTGTATTTGATAGAAATATGTTGATGTTTTTGATAGAAATTAGGTTTTTAGCTATTGATTAGATAACTCAAGAAAAGGTTTTCAAAAACGGCACTCAAATAAATATTAGAATATACGAGAACGGGGTTTTATATGAAAAATTATTATCGGTAGGAGTGAGGAAAACATGCAAATTTTTTTCTGCCATGGATTTCCTCGTTTCCGATTTTAGTACGTAGGTCGTAGCTACGTGTCCTTTGAACAAAATCTATATATTTCTATCTCACACATCCGAATACCTATACGAATCATTGGTCGTGATCAGTGGACCGAGATAGATAGTGGCTTGGATGAATATGGCAGGTCATTAGCCTCATGAATTATGGAGGCAGCATTTTAGTGTTCTTGATGCCAGCAAGTAGGTATAAAGATGAATAGGCAAAGTAATTTGAACATCTACTTACTTGAAGAAATCTCAACTCGCAGTTTGTTGTGGAATGTGCCAGCACAGTACTATTATTTATTCGGTGCTTAACAGTTAGCGATATCGCGTAAATACACACAAAAAACATACATACGAATTGATAACCTCTTGAAGGTTGATAATATTTATATAGCAATATTCGCGATACGTTTGCAATTCCAAGGTTACGGTTTCTATACTGCAGGTACATCAGATCATTTTTTGTGAGAGTAAGCAAAATAACGTAGGCAACTTTATTATACTTACTCATACGAAAAAAAACAAAAGAAAAATCGCCCACAAAATGTTTCGGCTAGTTTTGGATTTGATAATATGATGATGTTTTTTAAGTTTGACTGACGGGATAGCAATCCCTCAGGAATATAACTTTTATGGGGGCTAATTCTATGTACAACAATAAACGAATCATCAAAATCGGTTTACAACTGGCGAAGACAAAATAAAAAAAAAATACAGCCGAATTGAGAACCTCCACCTTTTTTTGAAGTCGGTTAAAAATTACAACGAAATCTCTACATTTTGTTACTCGATGTTCATTTCACACCTCGCTGAATTTACGAATGAAAATGACATCACCTTTCGTCACAGAGTCACTAAACATTTTTGCCAAAAGAACGACTCTATCTCAATGCAATAGTGTTGCCTTTTGCCCAAATTAAATCAGTAAATAGTTCCCGGGAGGTAGAGTTTGTTTTCTAAACATGGTAATTTGCTTGCTTTCGCCATGTTGTTCCAATTACTTTGACGTGTTTTATCAAAGATGAGTATTACAACTGCTTAGGTACCTAATGTAAGTGTTTACCTAATAAACTATTAGTTTGTTTGAGAGTACTTTGTCTTCTGCAAATACTTACTCCCTACGAAATTACTCAGTGAATAGACGATCGAGTTAAGCTAGTATAAATAACTGAATAATTTTGTTTCTGTTGAAATAAGGTATCATTGTTTTTTCGCCCCAAAATCCTTACTCAAAATCGTTTTAATCATAATCTTTATACATTGAACTATCTGTTTTTAAAGTGACAAAAACATTATACTTTTATATCACTATGGCTGCCTGATTATTTTAAATTTGTAAAGCACACTGCCTTAATTTTTATTTAATCTTAAAAGATGCATGGTCCTACTTTTGGAAGATCGATGCACTGGAGGCCTGGTGCTAGCGACGTCTGTTTTACAGGAACTTAAAAGATTGTTAACTTTCTAATATTAGTGTTTAAGTTCTTTGGACACGTTAGCCACAATAAAGACACAATGGAACGTTTGGTAGTACAAGTCAGGATCCATAGTAAAAGATTAGGTAACCGCTCTCCTACGCAATTATCAGCCCTTATCAAGCCCGTCACACAATCCACCATGTCAGCTCTCACAACGCGATTAATAGAGTTCAGTAGAGACGAATCGTAAAAGTAGCTCCTTAAGCAAGACCTGCATAACCAATACTACTCTGGCAAGAGTGAGAAGAGAAAATAATTATGAAATCTTAAGAATAAAATGGTTAACCTCAGTATAAGATCGTTTCAATGTAAAACAGTAATAATTACATATTATTGGGAAGTAAACTACATTACACAACAATCAGCTGTTTTCAGTTAAATCGCAGGAAATAAATTGAAAAAGGCTACGGCTTCCAAAGTGCACGTCTGTCGTTGGATAGGGATGGGACTTTTATTGCTCGGTTTTTCACTCTGCGTTAGATCTGTGGTTGCAACCACAGTGGCTGCACAGTGCTCTGTGCATAAAACCTTTCACCTATCTTCAAACCGCTTGTGTACGGACACAAGCGGTTTGAAGATAGGTATATGATAGATACTAATACTTTTTATTTTCTTCGCGGCTAACCTTTGTGTAACGTTAGAGTGGGTAGGTAATGATTAATAGGTGAATTGAACATTTTTTGAGACGAAAACCCAGACTGTAGTTTAATTGCAACTATCAACTATATATATTAGATATTTTTGAAATGGCTTATCAAAACTTAAGACCTTCCTTTTGATACCCATATCGATGTGTAATCGAAGATGAAGAAACTGACACGTGGTGTTTAACTCATCATTTGTGCCATGATATCGACCTCAGAACCATGATGCGTCTAGCGATACCCTTGTCAATTAAAATCTTTTTATAATGCCGTGTCTAAACATTCAAAAAAGGAGTTTCTTTTTTACAGTTTAGCGCAGCGTGGAATGCGTGACGTGTCATTGATAAGATTCGAAGAGTTCTAAAGCGTCAGAAATTTTCACTAGAACATAAATACGAATATCTTCTACAAAAACCAGCCCATCACTATTTATAACGAGATTTAAACAATGGAGTGGTATTAACTGTTCGCTCAATTTTTTTTATCTCCCAGCCGAAATACATTTGAGATAAACTTTTTAATTTGCAAAACATGTTATTACCATTCAATTCTATTTAACTATTTTGTTTCAAAAGGTACCTTACCTTTCAGTACCTTTTTGAAACAATATATGCATATGTGGTACCAACCAGATTATATTTGTTACAAAGAAGAGTTTCTTTGTTTTTTTAACGATCATTAACACTAAGCATAGAAGACATAGGCGTGTCATACTGAAAGATTTAATTGGAAATCTCTCTCTAAGACATCCGTAAGATCTTGTCTAAGCTTAGTACAGACTAGAATTTATGTTTTTAGCCCTAAACTGCTCGGTAAGTACATATTGGTCCAGGTAAGTACTGCCGTTATAAAATAGTCTAAAACCAATGCAGATAGAACTTTTGAAATATATCATGATTTTGATCATATTTTCAATATCTTCTATCTGCATAGTATAAACAATGCAGATAGGTCAATAAACCTTTTAACAGGTCCCTAAAGTTTACTAACTTTCATATCATTTACTCTGGATTAGTAGAAAGGCTGTCAGAATAAAAAAGGTAACGGGTTCCGGGCTCAAACCCATGACCTTTGGATCAGAAGTCGGGGCATTGTCTACTAGGCCCACACGGCTCTTATTTTATTTAAGTATTTTGAATATTAAAGCTATTCTAAAAAAAATGTTACCAGCAAAATGATACAAATTAATATAATTCGATGAAGACAAATAAAAGGACACGGTGTAGGAAGGATCTCGATGGACTGATGACATCTTCAAAATAAATATTAGTAATAACAATGGTTCAATGTAATTGTAACAACTTATAACAACGTTCGTAGATTCTTAAATCACTCTGTTTAGCAATCCTCCTTGAGATACATTAAAAATAAATATCTAGAAAACCAGCTTGAAATTACAATTTTCCAAGCAATTTAGTTTCGTATCGAAACGAAATAAATAACGTTGCAGCCGGCGGCGCCTCTTTCTATTGCTGGAACGGAAATATGCCAGCAACAAGATTTGCTTTATAATATTCAGCGCGATGTTGTTAGCACTTCGTCTGAAAGAATTATTAGAATATTTATAAAATTTTCCTAACATTTATTCATACTTCTTATACAAAATACAGATAAAACAGCTATCTGAAGACCGTTGCAAAGATAGATCACAACCAGACGAAAGCATTCCCGAAATGCTGGCTGCATTGCCACGCTGAATGGCAATGCTAATGCCCACCAGATAAAAACCAGCTTTCTGGTCACGTATCGCTTCGATCAGTCGCCCTGAAAGAATGTTGAATACGCGAAGGGCCCCGTTTCCGCGCGGATCCAGAGTCCTAAAAGGCTCAAATAAGTAAGCTCTATCGAGAGAGATGTTTGCATCTATATATTTATTGGTAAAGAACAGCGTCAAGTTATAATCTAGAAAACATGTATTTTAAATATAAGGTCAATAACAAATTAACACATTTAAAAATAATATATGTAGGTAGGTTGTTGAAATAAAAGTGAGCAGGCACTTTGCCATTAGATTTTGTAAAAAGCAGTGTACCTAGATGTACTTGTATGACTAAGGTAAGGTATGTTAGGTATATTTGCATTCAAGGTGACCATAGGTAGGAAGTAGAGACCTACATTATTTTTGTTTCTCTCGTAAGAGTAACTCTTACTCCAAGGTTAAGTTTATTATCGGTGTTCAATTATCTATAGCTTATCTTTTGAGATCCTTGGCCGGATCAGTCGTTGTACTGGCTATAACTGATGTCCCCGGGTAGATTCATATAATAATTAGTATTTACCCGCGACGCTAGGAGCGCATAATATGATATTAATTCGAAGTTGTTTGTTTGTTCGTCTATTATACTTTATCTCCAAAACGGCAAAATGTGGGCTTGTGCCAAATATAATTATGTTCGGGTGTGACTCTGATTACCTCTACTCGGTAACTTCACAATTCTACGGATTGAGTATAGATTTGAAGATCATTCATGGGAACTTCAGCCGTGAGCGTATTTTGTGCAAATAGTCGATTCTTTAGAAAACTTTGTTCATGCTGTTCAGCTGTTCCATAGCATACCGACATCATATTTATGTTTGTACCGTCCAGTAACAATAATTTTGTACACAAACGTGCTCCAAATTACAAGGGTTGTAATCATAATTGAACGACCCAAACAAGGGTTATTATGGGCCGTCCTATTACTCATTTTACAGTTATGAAACTCCTCTGTGACTAAGGCCGCTCACAAACAGACTTCATGCTGATGTGGCCACATTCAAACATGTTTGCAGTTAGCGTAATTGGTTGTACGTAGGTACTTCAAGTCTATGCGCGAGAGTTTTGATCGATGTAATACTATATTTTATATTGAATTTAACATTTGAATGAACACAAAATAATACTTTAGAATACTTTAGAAATTGAAAGTATTTTAGAAATTTTAACGATCAGTTAACATAATTATGAGCTCACATTTACCTTGTGCGTGTGTTGCTTGTTTGTTTGCGTTTTTTCGTAAAGACTGGATACTTATAAAAAAGGTAAACATAATAGAAAACCGTACAAAACTCATAATTGTATCCGAACTCCCCTTATTCTATATAAAACATACACAAGGAAGAAAAAAACAACTACAAAAAATACTAAGAAAGCAGAGATTAGATAGTGAAATATATTACAAACTAGCTTCTGCCCACGGTTTCGCCCGCATGGTACCCGGATAAAAAGTAGGGGAGACTGGGTACGGTTGAAACGGTGGACGGGTGAAACAAAGTGAATATCTCGAAACCGTGCGTGATGAGGTGAAGGGGTACAAGGGGAGAACGAACCGGGTGACTAGTCCAAACACGAATTTTAGTGTTGTGTTGCTCTTCGCCCACTATGCTTGTATATAGAAGGCCGCATTGTGTTTTTTGAAGGCAAAATAAGTAAGTATTTTTTGTTCGTACATTTTTTCATTATTAATAAATAATAAATAAATAATGCTGGACATTTTCACACAGCATCATCTAGCCCCAAAGTAAGCAGAGCTTGTGTTATGGGAACTACGTGACTGATATACTACTTATATACTTTTTTTTTTGTAAATACATACATATTATACATAGACGGATATTATGGTTGCATTAAAGTTTTGAGTATTGAGAGTTTTGTATTTTGTTTTTGTTGTTTTAATTGAAGTTTGTAGAATATGTCTGTATGATTAGTTTTTATTAAAAATAATAATTATTATTACTGTGAACCGTTTTATGCCTAGAAGGGGGTTGGGGACAGTTGAAACAGTTACAGAGAAATATTATAGCAAGAAGTACACAAACATTACAAAAAAAATCGTCACCAACATCTAATTATTATATAATTTAAGTTGTACTTAATATAAACCTTTGCAGGCTGATTAAAAATAATGTTAGAGTATAAGTATCGTGAAAGACTTGAATATTAATAAAAAAATATTTGTGATGTTCAACTGTGCCATTACGAGTCGTAAAATGTTATTAGACGTTGAATAAAGCATGTTCATTTATTAAATTTTGTATTATTTTCATGTGTTGCAATTGACCCCAGGCACTGTTTCAACCGACCCTGGCATTGGGACGGTTGAAACAATATATTTTTTTAAATTTGATTTTACACTTAAAATACAATACAGTCATCTCAAATAACATTGCACATTAGTAGACAGATATATGGTCTTTTATTTAATATACTTATGTCATCGCTCACTTAACTAATCCGGATGCAATGGACGATAAACGCTAAAATGTTTCAACCGTACCCAGTATCCCTACTACTATTATAAACGCGAAAGTTTGTGAGGATGGATGTTTGTTACTCTTTCACTCAAATACTTCTGAACAGATTTTGATGAAACTTTACATTAATATATATGTAGATCATACGAGTAATAACACATAGGCTACTTTTTATCCGGGTGCCACGCGGGCGAAGCAGAGGCTAGTTGTATATAATACTATCAAGTCAAACGGGACTGCAAACGTGCGGTCTGTCTAAATATACCAGTGAAGTACGTAAATATCAAAGAAAACAGACAGTACCACAACCACACCAAAACCGTGTGTCGTGTGACAGCGGCAGTAAAGTGGTCGAGAACAAATTTGTATGAAAACGCAAAATTCCATATACACGAACCATACGGCACGTCACATCAAGCGATTGTCGAGTCACCAATGTGAGCATCAACCATAATGAAGCCACAATGCTTTGCACGTGCGTTCCCTTTCATCCACTCCGGTTCTTCGTAAGTCGCTTCAGCTGTTTGTCGTTGCGTCGCAGGAAAAACGCAACAACATACAAATTGGTGGTCGCGACAACGCATTTTCAGACAGTGAGATTATACAATTGAACGTTGCCAGGCGTCATTTTTAAGGTTGTTGCAATGTTGTCTGAACATACTCTAAACAAGTCACGGGTCGCGGCAAAAACCACTCTCCCAAACTTTAATGTAGATCGAAACCACTCTAACTTTACAATCTTGGCATAGTTGGATGTTGTAGTTTGGGAAACCATACCGATTTATTGTGATTTGGAAACAAGGACTATTATTTTTACTCGCGATGCAAGAAGCCAGTATGTCTTTGGGTAAAATGTTGTTTGTTTTCCTAATAAGTATATTTTTTGTGGTCTGTGTATGTGATTTGCCGTATTTAGGTACAAGTAACATGTCGAAGGAGAAATATAGATTACTAGCCTTTGCCCACGGCTTCGCCCGCATGGTATCCGGATAAAAAGTAGCCTATGTGTTATTCTGATGTATAAGCTATATTACTGTAAAGTTTGATCAGAATCCGTTCAGTAGGTTTTGCGTAAAGGAGTAACAAACATCCATCCTCACAAACTATCGCGTTTATAATAGTAGTAAGATGATGGTTATGATATAATGTCAAATGGCTAATGAATTAGCATGCAGTTTTTTCTAATAGTTTTGTATATTTTCAAGTAGTGGTGTTGCAATACTTGATTGGAGTACAAGGCAGGGGCTTTCTTTATAAAATACTAGCTTCGCCCCGCGGTTTCACCCGCGTAAGTTTCGATTCCGTGGGAATATCGGCGATCTAATCAAATTTTAAAACACAAAAGCTGCTATTGTGACTTAACTATGATAATAAGATATATTCCCTCGCGGACTTTTTTGTAAGTAATAATAAGTACTTTAATCATGTAGTACATCATTTTTATGTATCATTATTATGTACCTAATAATGAATTTAATAGGCAAAATTTTGCTACTTTGGGTTACATTATTGCAATTTTCTTAAGGATCTCTATTTTTTTTGAAAATAAATTATAGCCTATGTTACTTCCTGATAATTTAGCTTTCATTTGGTGAAAAAATGGTTAAAATCGGTCCAGTAGTTTCGGAGCCTATTCGATACAAACAAACAAACAAACAAAAAAATCTTTCCTCTTTATAAGTATAGATATATAGGATCTCTATTTTTTTGAAAATAAATTATAGCCTATGTTACTTCCTGATAATTTAGCTTTCATTTGGTGAAAAAATGGTTACAATCGGTCCAGTAGTTTCGGAGCCTATTCGATACAAACAAACAAACAAACAAAACAATCTTTCCTCTTTATATGTATAAGTATAGATGTATAGGATCTCTATTTTTTTTGAAAATAAATTATAGCCTATGTCACTTCCTGATAATTTAGCTTTTATTTGGTGAAAAAATGGTTAAAATCGGTCCAGTAGTTTCGGAGCCTATTCGATACAAACAAACAAACAAAAAATCTTTCCTCTTTATAAGTATGAGTATAGATATATTGTCTCGTACGAGGCAAGTTAATTTTTACCCTTTTAAGTGAGATCCCATTTACGGTACTTCTGAAAGTGTCGTAAACGGACTGAGATGAGCCCGTTTACGACACGAAAACAATTTCTAGAGAAACAAGACGTATATTTATTCTAGGGCCTGCCTCATACGTTGTTGACACATCATTCATCTATCGAACCCAACACTACATCCAAAGTTTTATGAGGAAAGGTATCAGCCATCACCATTTATTCCTTTTTACGTTTAGAAGGTAGGTAAGCTCCCATAAAAGATCTAAGGACTAGTGTGATATATTTCTACTTACATATGACTAGCTTCTGCCTACGGCTTTTTGCCGTTTGATATCAGGATAGAACGTAACTTGTGTCATTCTACATAATTCAATGTTCATCTGACTCGGTTTAGCTTACTCAGATTCTTAGCAACAAATATCCATCCATATTTTCGTAAATATAATTTTAAAGAATAAAATATGTACCATTATTTATTTCATGTCGTACATTTAATGTTTTGTAGTTTTTTGAAATTGAATTTAAAGAATTATTATGGATCATCTAGACTTATGGCTGACAGTTTAGTACACACCTAAATACTTGGGTATTTTTACCCGCGATGTGTATATGCATTTGCCATAAGAGAATATTTGTATGTTTATCTGTTCCTATTTTTCTCTGAAATGACATATTCGATTGAATTGCGGTTTCTTGCAATCGATTTGTATGACTTCAAGGATGTTTCTAAGGTTTTATCATCACAAAGCACTAGCAGAACTAGGTTTTTAAATGTTGCCTGAATTAACTTGAACGAGATCATGCAAATTCTTAAAGTCTTAAGATAAGTCAATCCAAGACAGACGAAATGTTTTTTTTTTTTTCAATATTTTGATATACATATAGTAGACTCGTGTATACTTATAGTTTAATACGTCTTCTAGGGGCATGTATACCTATCTAAGAACTGTACTTGAATTGTTCTATTTAGATTTTTGTGTGATTAATAACACTTGGAGAATCTAGTGACTAGACAAATCTGACATAGCTTTTAAGATACTACTTACCAACTATTATAACTACTCAGTTTATTACATAAATTTAAATCTTAAACGTATTTAAATACAAAGTTTCTCGGTTAAGTAAAAAAAGGCTTTTTTAAGCTCGGCAACATCGAATAATTCAACTTTTTTGCGCCATGTTTTAATGTGGCATGTATTTTGATGGTTAGTACTCTGTATATGTTTTGTGTCTATTTTTATTCTTAGCTGAGTCCTATTAATAGGGTCGTTGCTCTTACTACTACGATCCAATCGCCACCGGTAGTGGCGTATACTAATAAGGCGGTAATTAAAAAATGTTTTAGTTGAATTAAAGACTGATTTAAATATTGGTTTGCCGTCCAAGATTTTAGGTGATGGTCATAAAATGAAAAAGTATTTTTATCGGAAATCCTGGTATCAATAAAGACATTAGTAAGATCAATAAAGCTCTACCATTCGCAATATTCAGGCCCTCGTCACTCGCTCACTCTCGACAACTTGGCGCCGATGCATAGTGCGGTTCCAGTACCGATAATATAATATCGATAGCAACAATATCAAGGTTTCTAAACATTCTATTTGACGCTGGTAGTATAACGAACGCATATTTCAATAAAAAATGTGACTTTATTTTTGTTAACTGTTTCTAAGGAGCTTTATTTCCAACCCAGACCTTGAGTTACCAAGTATTTGATTCTGATGTCAGATATAATAGAAACAATATTATAAAATGTGTGTTTTAAAGTTTAGTTATAATATTCTAGTTTTTGTTTTCGTTTGTGCATCAACAGAGCATACGTTAAGGCATAAAAAGTTAAGTTAGTTCCAAAGCTCGCCCTTTCAAATAACAAATAACTTCAAACTGTTTTAGTTCATTTTAGCAGGGTTTTCTCAATACTTTCAAAATAAATAAAAGTTTATCTCCAGCAATAATGATAATCGATAACAATACAGCGTCATAAATAATGCCGCATCTCTAATCAAGGACAGACTGACGTCGGAGCTTTATTTTTTTCAATATTCATTATTTATTAAAGGGGCTTACACAAAAAGGATCTAACTCCGATTTAGGTCACTGTGATAGTGGTTTTTTGGAAGCGCGTAAGTTTCGATTCCGTGGGAATATCGGCGATCTAATCAAATTTTAAAACACAAAAGCTGCTATTGTGACTTAACTATGATAATAAGATATATTCCCTCGCGGACTTTTTTGTAAGTAATAATAAGTACTTTAATCATGTAGTACATCATTTTTATGTATCATTATTATGTACCTAATAATGAATTTAATAGGCAAAATTTTGCTACTTTGGGTTACATTATTGCAATTTTCTTAAGGATCTCTATTTTTTTTGAAAATAAATTATAGCCTATGTTACTTCCTGATAATTTAGCTTTCATTTGGTGAAAAAATGGTTAAAATCGGTCCAGTAGTTTCGGAGCCTATTCGATACAAACAAACAAACAAACAAAAAAATCTTTCCTCTTTATAAGTATAGATATATAGGATCTCTATTTTTTTGAAAATAAATTATAGCCTATGTTACTTCCTGATAATTTAGCTTTCATTTGGTGAAAAAATGGTTACAATCGGTCCAGTAGTTTCGGAGCCTATTCGATACAAACAAACAAACAAACAAAACAATCTTTCCTCTTTATATGTATAAGTATAGATGTATAGGATCTCTATTTTTTTTGAAAATAAATTATAGCCTATGTCACTTCCTGATAATTTAGCTTTTATTTGGTGAAAAAATGGTTAAAATCGGTCCAGTAGTTTCGGAGCCTATTCGATACAAACAAACAAACAAAAAATCTTTCCTCTTTATAAGTATGAGTATAGATATATTGTCTCGTACGAGGCAAGTTAATTTTTACCCTTTTAAGTGAGATCCCATTTACGGTACTTCTGAAAGTGTCGTAAACGGACTGAGATGAGCCCGTTTACGACACGAAAACAATTTCTAGAGAAACAAGACGTATATTTATTCTAGGGCCTGCCTCATACGTTGTTGACACATCATTCATCTATCGAACCCAACACTACATCCAAAGTTTTATGAGGAAAGGTATCAGCCATCACCATTTATTCCTTTTTACGTTTAGAAGGTAGGTAAGCTCCCATAAAAGATCTAAGGACTAGTGTGATATATTTCTACTTACATATGACTAGCTTCTGCCTACGGCTTTTTGCCGTTTGATATCAGGATAGAACGTAACTTGTGTCATTCTACATAATTCAATGTTCATCTGACTCGGTTTAGCTTACTCAGATTCTTAGCAACAAATATCCATCCATATTTTCGTAAATATAATTTTAAAGAATAAAATATGTACCATTATTTATTTCATGTCGTACATTTAATGTTTTGTAGTTTTTTGAAATTGAATTTAAAGAATTATTATGGATCATCTAGACTTATGGCTGACAGTTTAGTACACACCTAAATACTTGGGTATTTTTACCCGCGATGTGTATATGCATTTGCCATAAGAGAATATTTGTATGTTTATCTGTTCCTATTTTTCTCTGAAATGACATATTCGATTGAATTGCGGTTTCTTGCAATCGATTTGTATGACTTCAAGGATGTTTCTAAGGTTTTATCATCACAAAGCACTAGCAGAACTAGGTTTTTAAATGTTGCCTGAATTAACTTGAACGAGATCATGCAAATTCTTAAAGTCTTAAGATAAGTCAATCCAAGACAGACGAAATGTTTTTTTTTTTTTCAATATTTTGATATACATATAGTAGACTCGTGTATACTTATAGTTTAATACGTCTTCTAGGGGCATGTATACCTATCTAAGAACTGTACTTGAATTGTTCTATTTAGATTTTTGTGTGATTAATAACACTTGGAGAATCTAGTGACTAGACAAATCTGACATAGCTTTTAAGATACTACTTACCAACTATTATAACTACTCAGTTTATTACATAAATTTAAATCTTAAACGTATTTAAATACAAAGTTTCTCGGTTAAGTAAAAAAAGGCTTTTTTAAGCTCGGCAACATCGAATAATTCAACTTTTTTGCGCCATGTTTTAATGTGGCATGTATTTTGATGGTTAGTACTCTGTATATGTTTTGTGTCTATTTTTATTCTTAGCTGAGTCCTATTAATAGGGTCGTTGCTCTTACTACTACGATCCAATCGCCACCGGTAGTGGCGTATACTAATAAGGCGGTAATTAAAAAATGTTTTAGTTGAATTAAAGACTGATTTAAATATTGGTTTGCCGTCCAAGATTTTAGGTGATGGTCATAAAATGAAAAAGTATTTTTATCGGAAATCCTGGTATCAATAAAGACATTAGTAAGATCAATAAAGCTCTACCATTCGCAATATTCAGGCCCTCGTCACTCGCTCACTCTCGACAACTTGGCGCCGATGCATAGTGCGGTTCCAGTACCGATAATATAATATCGATAGCAACAATATCAAGGTTTCTAAACATTCTATTTGACGCTGGTAGTATAACGAACGCATATTTCAATAAAAAATGTGACTTTATTTTTGTTAACTGTTTCTAAGGAGCTTTATTTCCAACCCAGACCTTGAGTTACCAAGTATTTGATTCTGATGTCAGATATAATAGAAACAATATTATAAAATGTGTGTTTTAAAGTTTAGTTATAATATTCTAGTTTTTGTTTTCGTTTGTGCATCAACAGAGCATACGTTAAGGCATAAAAAGTTAAGTTAGTTCCAAAGCTCGCCCTTTCAAATAACAAATAACTTCAAACTGTTTTAGTTCATTTTAGCAGGGTTTTCTCAATACTTTCAAAATAAATAAAAGTTTATCTCCAGCAATAATGATAATCGATAACAATACAGCGTCATAAATAATGCCGCATCTCTAATCAAGGACAGACTGACGTCGGAGCTTTATTTTTTTCAATATTCATTATTTATTAAAGGGGCTTACACAAAAAGGATCTAACTCCGATTTAGGTCACTGTGATAGTGGTTTTTTGGAAGCTTTAAATACTTAAAGCGTGTTTTGTACAAATACGTTAAAATTTAGGCGTGTGAGTCGGAAAAACGTAGAAAGTGGTTGAATATATTTTATACTTAATCTAAGCTCTACTACATGGATTATTTTGGTGTGACGCCTATCATTCAAGCATTGTACTTGTGCCAGTACAGTTAAGAACCATCAAACGATTTAACAACGATGGGCAATAATTAGGATATTTCTTCATATCTTCTCGTCAAAAATAGGTACCTCAGAGCCTGAAATTGGAAGGAGGGCGATCCTACAATCAGGGCGTGATGCTAGTGGTGACGTTATGCCACTAAGAATTGATCACTTTCAATCGACCTCATACATAAACTCAAGGCCGCATGACATGCTATTGAGAGAATTATACTCGGAGTACTAACTGTAATACCTGTTTTGGCAAATTATTATATTCTATTCTAAAAAAAAGTGATTAAATTTGGGTCGAGAAAATCTAATAAAAACTAAAGCCACCGACAGAGCTTACAGAATAAGAAAGTTGACCGCTCACGCAGTCTGTTAAAAAATCTTACTTCGTTTCCTAAAGCTACTGCAAAATTTCCATAGAAAATGTGAGGAAAAGTGTAACATTTCAAAGAAGGGCAAACCTTGAGAATGATACTTAAATCCTTCATTGATTATTAAGTTTTAATTTATTCGTATTATAAATGTAGCATAATACCACCCTTTACTTGGGTTACATAAAATTTTGTACGGTAATTTAAGGAATTACTTAATTTAAGGAAAGATACGATATCTAAATACTTTATCTTTGTGTGACTGGTGTTAATCATGCAAAAAGTCTGGATTCCGCTGTGCGAGAAGTTTTTTTTAACACGCTAATATTAGCTTCACTTGTAACTAACTAACAAACAATGTAATCAAAGTCAATTTTAACCTAGTTCTAATTGTCGTATCGAAATGAAACTTTATGGGTCTCATTACGAAAGGTGGTTTAAATCGGTGGTTTATCTTTTAGACCTTTGATTCCTGATTTTCAAGACAAATTGTTGTGCAAAGGAAACAAGGCTTAAAATTAAATGCTATAGTATAATAGCTGACAGTCTACGTGACATTTCAAAAAGAGGTTTGACTACAAATAACTGCTAAAAGATAAACCAGGCGGTCACCTAGTTTATTTCTATCATAACTCAACCTCTTTTTGAGAACCTACTTTTTTTGGTAGCCAATCAAAATTATGTTTTTATTTTTTATTTTGGTTTAGAAGTGTTTTAAATTAAACGGTCATCCCGCGGTTTTATTTTATTTTTAAATTGTCGACCGTAGTGGCTTTGCAATAATACTTTTTTTTCGATAAGGTATATTTAAACCATGGTTTAGTGGATCTGTAATGAGACCACGTTTCGTAATGAGACCGTATATGTATATGTTGCTCGGATGACAAACTACAGTGGTGGATAGTGGAAATCTTTAGTGACTTTAAGTAAACCCCTCGATTTTAGGCTCATGTGACTCATTATAGAAAGTCTAATAGATTGCACTTGGTGTTGAGGGACTGATGATGGAGCCAGAAGGTGGATAGTGGAACTCTTCAGTGGTTACTAGTAAACCCTTCTTTGGGCTAATATGATTCGTTTTGACGAGTCCAATAGATTACACTTGGTGTTGAGTGGTTGATGATGGAGCCAGAAGGTGGATAGTGGAAATCTTCGGTGGTAACTAGTAAGCCCCTCGAGTTTGATTCGTTTCGAGCTCATATGATTCGTTTTGATGAGTCCAATAGATTGAACTTGGTAATGAGGGTCTGATGGTAGCGTGTTTTTTTAGTTCATTTTACTACATATTATTGGGTTTTTGTTACCGTTTTTCCCCAAAATAGTTTAGCCTTGGTTTTATGCAATAGTTTTGTATCATTTCAAGGATTGTTCTTAGGTAGGTTTTAATATCAAGTGTCTCTCATTTAACTTTAGCACAGTGATAACCGAATAAGGCCAATATTTCATTTTTGTTTCAGATGAAATTACAACAGGCAAGATTCGAGAAACAGTTGCATACGCGTCTACATAAAGCACCCGTTTCAGTGATAGCAAAATTCTAAATCAATTTATAAGTGAATAGTGATTCTGCTAATACCTACCTAAAACTAAATGGATATAAGAACTTGTTTTAACTGAATAATGAAGTTAAGTGTTAGTGCGTACCGAGCGCATGCGTCCGCTCACAAGAAGATCCTCACGTCATCGTACCAGCAACACTATGGAAGCACCGCGGCGCCGCCTTCCTACAACCCGCAGCAAACTTTTACACCCCAGGTTAGTAAGAAACACTATTTTTAATATATTTTACATCTCAACATGGTGACTTCTGATGAAGAATAGTAAATAAAATTGTAAAAAAACATTTTTAAAAACAAACTTTAATCCTGAACGCAGTAACCATGCCATGGTAACACTTAAAACCAGCTATACGATAGCTGTATAATGCGCACACAAAATTTCGTGTCTGTGCTGTCGACCGTTGAAGAGTTCCTTTATCTGGAGATAATCCTGAATGTCGATTCAGGTCATGCTTACCATAAAAATGCATTGTCATCGGAACTGAACCAACATGTACAAATTCAACTCTGTAGGATAAGAGGAAGTGGTTCTAACTCAGCTTGCAAGATTTAACCTTAACAAACAAACTAACATACAAACATTGCAACTTAAATAAAAGCTTCTAATAAAAAAGGTTCGTTTTCTAAAACCTGCCTAAAACCTTCTCACTAGTATAATAAAACTTCGGTTAACTCTGTACACCAAGTTTATTCTTACACTAGTTGTTGCCCGCGGCTACGCCCGCGTGGTATATTAATAAAAGTAGCATATGACCGTCTCCAGGCTTCAAACTATGTCCACCAACTTTTGAATGAATCGAACCAAGGATTACAATTTATACAAAGTTTAGAACTCAATTACACACCCCAAGGGTAGTTTAGAAAAAAAAACGTGTTTCATTATTTACTTTAAAGTTTATTTGTACAGAGTTTTGAGCGAATCAAACAATTTTTTTCCATAGAAACTTTACCACCTTGCTTAACCCCGTTAGGGGTTGATTTTCGAAAATAAGATATGCCTATGTGTTATTCCAGAACCTAAACTATCTACATTCCAAATTTCATCAAAACCGGTTTAGTAGTTACGGAGATACGTGGTAACAAACATTCACACACACAAACAGACTTTCGCATTTATTATATTAGTAGGATAGGAAGTAGGATTTTCATCAAAAATACTTTTAACTTGACAATGCTTTCCTGTTCTAGACTATAACTTTACTACTTTAAGAAAGGTGCTCACTGCACGAAAGTCTCCTTAACACTGACTTGGTTTGAACTTACCACCTGCCATGTTTCCTCCCCTCCCAACTACTACAATATAAAAGTCAAATCCTGTACTATAAAAACTCAAACGAAGTACTAATTAAAATTAATTACTAATTATTTTTTAAACCTAACACTAGTAAACATGTAAAGGCATTTCCGGGCTAACATGCGCGCCATAATGACATGAATATATTGAAAATTACCGATGACAAAATAAATATCGTCGGCTAGCTAACAACACCGCTCAAGTCGACATTTTGCGGTTTTGTCATTGGATACATCTTTTCACTGTGCTTCTGTTCACCAATACAAACATTGCATTTCAACCAACCAGTTTAAATTTCAGCGTTAGCGATTTCAATTCTGTGGACTTGTGCGGAGTTGATAAAACAGTTTTTTGGTTCTCCTGAAAAGTTAGGAAAATCGATTTACGCGGTGTTGTTAGCTAGCCGAAGATATGCCATGTCGAGGTTTCACAACAGAGTTGCCATGTAAGCATCAGTAGACAGGCGACAAATTATAATTAAGTCAAGACGCGCATATCAGGCAGAATATACGGTAAAACTGATTTTGTTCTCGGAAAGGAGTTTTCATTTCTATAAAATTCTAAATACAACACAGAATTACCCAGGCTACTTATTTATGGGGTATGTTTTTCTCGCATCTTGTTTGTTTTTTACTTTATTTACCAACTTTTGTTGCAAATATTTACCTCAATATAGTAGCAGACAGCGAAATAGTTGATATACTTTCTAAGAAACGTATCACGTTTCGAAACCTCGTAAAACTGGGAAACCAACGAAAGTTTGTTTAAAAGTGGAGTCTTATTTGTAAGTTTTGATTTCGTTGAGAATGTTTGGGTCATAGTAGGATTCGTCTAATCAACAAACTCTTGCAGTCTTATTGCAACTCAATTAACTAACTTTTCAGCACAAAAATGTGCCATACATATAAAAAAAAACAACGAAGTATAATCTCCAATCCTTCGATCACTCTGTACAAACAAAATAAACACTTACCAAATGGCACATATATTTGAATCAAAACCGGAAGCATTATATTATGTTTCTGACTGTAAGCACTTGACCAATAGTATATATATATACCATAGTATAACAGTTTGAAACCAGCTACGAAAACGTAGCAATTAGCGTAGCTTCGTAGCACGTAGCACTCGCGTAGTAACTGAAACGTTTTCGAGTAAAACCAAAATATTATAGACGCTTAGATTAGCGTCTGGATCCTATTACGAGTGCCTACAATTTGAAAAGTGATACTCCTTCGTTACTAAGTTACTTGAAAGTTCGAAGAAAATAGAAAATCGAACTGATTAAATAATAAATAAATAAGCAAGCCACTTTTTTCAGACACGATCTAAAAAAAGTGGGTTGCTAGCCAAACAAAACAGAATAAACAAAAATAGGATTTGGCGATGGGCCAGCCATTTAGCTTATAGAACCGACAACCAATGAGGAAGAAAGATTCTTGACTGGCGTCCTAGAACAAGACGTAGAAAATCCCCCCCCCCAAACCGGTAAACGGGAAAATCGGTTAATCGTGGGTTCCAAGATAGTTCGTCATGGCACTCTTTAGGGTCGGCGCTGTGTCAAGCAGAGGTAAAGCTTATTGATGATGACGAATTATAGCTGAATTGCATTCATTAATTCAGCTTGATTATATTCATCATCGCCATATTAATAAGAAATAATCGTTGGTATTTCTAGTAAACCCATAAAACGTGGGCATGTGCCCACTTGGATTAAAAAATATTTATGTGAAGTTTCAAGATTGTAAGTTCAAGGAATACGATTTTTCATATAAAGGTTTTCTGCCCTTTTCACCCCTTTAGGGGTAGAATTTTCCAAATCCCTTTCTTAGTGCACCCCTACACCATAAGAGAAATATATTCTCCAAGTTTCATGCTTCTAGGACTTATAGTTTAGGCTGTGCGTTGGTCCGCCAGTAAGCAACGGAACAGTTTTATATATATTGATATATAGCAAAAACCTAAACTGTTAAAATTGTTTTAAGAGTTTACTTATCTAATTTTAGGTTTTTCCACGACGTTGTTAACTAAAATATACATTCATTTTATAACTGGCTCCTCTGGTTTTCTGGAGCATGATCCTAACAATAGTAAATGACAATAAGCTTTCGCATTACTCACAATGCATGTTCGCATCTGGCGGGTCATATATCTCGTTTTTATCGGCTCAAAGGGGCGAGAGCACTTGTACAATGACTGAGAGCGGTAACAAGCGCGCATGCTAGCGTTTGGTCACGTTGGGAGCGGACTCTAGTTACTTGACGATTCTATGGCTCCCTCAGGTGGGGCAGAGAGCGTTCATAGCGAAGTTCACATTTACATAATTATCACTTCAATGACCAATGACCAACCAAATAAGTGTTTAAGTTGCAGTCAACTAGCTTAATTAGCCTTTCAGTTAACAGTCTAGCTGCTTTACAAAACAGTGCTGTTTTCTAATGCGGAGCATTGACGTCCAGCTTTAAGGGCTGTAAATATTTAGCCACATTGTTAACAGATGAGAATGAGTAGGTTAAGTTGTTAAAGCTTATACTCAGGGCCGGTATAGGATTTCAATGCCCTATAAAGACGTACCTAATGAAAACAGACAACAGAAATCCGAAAACTGAAGCACTCCTAAAGAATAGCCTCTATATGATTTACTAGCTACAGTGTAAGGCTTCGCTTGCATGGTACTCACGTTCGTACGAAACGTATTCGCTCGACCGAATGCGTTTCGCTGTTTTGTCGGCTTACGTTGCAAAATTGGTTTCTACGAAAATCTTTATAATTGAATAATATTTTAGCCAATGTCCATTCTAAATATTGGTGAAAGTTTTTTTGAATCGTATGAGAAGTTTCAGAGACTACATCCTTCATCCAAACTTACGAATTTCACCTCTTTATAACCCGGATAAAAAGTAGCATGTGTGTCATTCTGATGTATAAGCTATATTACCTTCTGTAAAGTTTCATCAAAATACGTTCAGTAGTTTTTGCGTGAAAGAGTAACAAATATCCATCCTCACAAACTTTCACGTTTATAATATTAAGTAGGATTATTACATGTATATTTCTAAAATATTATTTTAAACTAACTGCGCCCCGCGGTTCCACCCGCGTAAGTTTCGATTCCGTGGGAATATAATAAATCTTTCCTCTTTATAATATTAGTATAGATAAATTGATCAGTTTAGTTTTAGCACGATGAGATACCTACGCGCAAAGGCCTAGTATTGTGTTTTACACTAGTGTGCGTAAAATACAATACTAGGTCTTTGCATCTGAAGGTCGTGGGTTCGAACCCACGACCTTCAGATTGGAAGTCGGGATATCGTTTACTAGACTAACATTGCACGATTTATTCTCTTAACTAAAAAGCTTGTACTCTAATTTATGATTATCTACTATCTTAGATGTTTATAAACCTTCCGTCCCTCCCTTTGGAGGCCTAAACATTATCAGAACAGCCCGCCCAGTCAGCAAAGAGTTGATCTCTCCTCGTTACCGCTATGAAATATTACTTACAAGATTTTCAAAATAGGAAATTGTTACGAGAGCTTCTTCGTATAAACTTCTTACCCTACTTTTCATTTTTATTGTGATGCATTTTTAAATTGGTTTTCCATTTTGCAAACTTGGCAAATTGGTTTATTATGAAAGAGATTTTATATTCTATTTTATCGAAAATTTTGTGCCAGTAAGAACTATTTTTTTGTGAAGTTTCTTTCTGAGGTATTATTTGCTTTCTTTTATTTGTAAGCAACATTTTATGGTGAGGTGTACAATAAAGTGACATATATACTCGTATCTATCTATCTATGATGATCTATACTGATATTATAAAGAGAAAATATGTTTTGTTTGTACCGAATAGACTCCAAAACTACTGGACCGATTTTAACCATTTTTTCACTAATTGAAAGCTAAATTATCAGGAAGTAGCATAGGCTATTTTTTTTTTTAATTAGAGATCCTAAGGAAAATTGCAATAATGTAACCCAAAGTAGCAAAAGTTGGCGTGCGCTGAGAAAACTATTGATGATACATAAAAAATATGTACTACATGATTAAAGTACTTATTATTGCCTACAAAAAAGTCCTCGAGGGAATATATCCAACTATCATAGTTACGGCACAATAGCAGCTTTTGGTTCTAAAATGTAATTAGTTCGCCGGTAGAAACAAAAGTTGGTTACATTTGTATCGTAGTATTTATTCTTATTCAAATAAATAGTTTTATCATCAAGGGTGTTTATGTAGCAGTCAAATACTTTTTAATTCATTCGAATTGGACATTTAATTTCGAAGTTATCGCGAGTATAAAATCTAAACTTACGCGGGTGCAGCTGGCAGGGAAGGTCCTCAAATATGCAAAGATATTTTATTTTTTTCAAAACACTCGTGAACGTTTTGCAACATTGGCTTATCAGATTGTAATAAGATTTTTTGCAATCGGTTTTATCACTTCAAGGCATTAGGGTTCGCTGCAATAGACGATGGATTGTTATGAAGGTTTTTGTAATAGTGATGTTCAATTTCAAGAAGGTTCCTAGATACGTTCTAAAGCCACACGTCAGTAGACGGTGCTGCAATTATGTTACAAGGGTTTTGAAACTCGTTTCCGATTATGTCTCGAAACTCGCTTATAATTTTCAACTTCACAGCCTGCAGTCGGTGACTTAAACTCTGTTTTCTACCGGTAGTATGTCACTACAGAACAGTCTCTTTTTAGTGTTTTATATAGATCGTTTATTATTATTCTTTCTATTGTTAAAGTAGTTCTAATAACCTATTCTCTATGTGTACAATAGATAAGCTATGAAGTCACAGACTGGAGTTAGAAAGATAGAAACCGCGGCTGACTGGCACGGAAAAGTGATCTTCACGTTATATTCATTTCTAAGGCCATAATCGGTTTTCAAGCATATATCATTCAATAAGTCACACGAGGTAAGTTTTTTTATATTCCTTTGATAATCATCTTCGAGGCTAGTAACTCTTTCCGTGTAAATAGATCTACACCACAGAAACTATCTGCAATGTTCCCCGTCATTTGGCCAAACTTATCGAATTGCGAGATGTCAGCATTGGCTGTAGAAAATTGCCCATTTGGACTGAAGCGATTTCCGAGATTTTATGAAGTTTTGGTCTCATCCTCAAACGAACTATGTAAAGAAACATTTTGATACAAAATCGTTGGGATTTAGGTGCATTATAAAAACATGTTTGATATCGTATGTATCACCTTATTTTATTATTTCAGAGTTAAGTCAATCTTTATTATTGTGTATAAAGATGGTAGTATTTTAAGAAAGTTTCAACAGCTTTCTCGTTTCGGATAAAGGTACAGTAAAATAGTGTTCTTATGTTAAGTCAAACTAAGGTTGGATTTTTTAAATAAATAAGAATTTTGGATGCGTATTTTTGGATATTCAGATGTTTGGATGTTTGTTCCCAATGGCTGAACCGATTTGGACGAAAATTTTAATTATATCTTATTACTTAAAATAAAATAAATGCTACTTTAAACCCAGTACCATTTTGGCGAAGCAATGGGCACTGACTTACTAAACTGAAACGTAGTGTGTTCTTATGAGCAAGCTCGGCCTTTGGTTTATGCATTATTAAACAAAAACAAATGCCCAAAGTAATTTACCAATAATTTTTTACAGTACTGTAGCCTAAAATATGACTGTAACAAATTAACCCAAGACAAACGACTCACAGCTCCGAAGTTATTGCTAACAACGCTCTGAGTAATGAAACGAGTAGGTACGCTAATTGGATAATTACGGTAAACACACCACGCTGACCTATTCTGCGAAATGCCTCGATTTACCTTCCTCTCCAGAAAAATAATTAGATCTCCAAAATCTAGACTAAGCGGGAAACACGATGAAATACACTAGCATTTTATGCTAACCGAGAAGCTGTTCTATTCTTTAGGCAGTTAAATAGCGCACTAGGGTCAATCTCCAAAACAAAAATTTTCTGTGTCTCAGTGGAGAAGTCCACCTTAAAGTAATAATTTTAAATAGGAGTTTTTTTGGTTGGATAGTTTGGCTTGTTAGCTACCTTGGGCACTCAGACTATTTAAGTAACTTTATTGTAAATAAATTAAAAAAAATCGAAAACCTCGATAACTTGATTGCTCTGGGCTGTCCTGACACCAGTTTGATTCAGAAAACAGTTCGTAACTTTTTTGTGTTGAAAATTTACGACATTTTATTTATTTATCTAACATAACAAAAGGTTTATTTGAATGTAATTAAATTGGATAATAACAATAAATGAATAGTTTCGCTTCAATTCGAAAAATAACTTGAGTACGCGCGTTTTTGTTCATCGCTCTGGACCAACATGAATCCGTGTTCACATTCCTAGCTGAACGCTTTAACCAATCGGTTTACACCGTGTGCGCTGTCATCAGCTGTGACCGAGGGGGAGGGACATGTTCTGCTTTGCCGTGGTGCCGAGATAAAGAGGTAAACAGTTGATTACTCTGGCTTTGGATTTGAAAATGATAGATTGCTTGAATTTTTTCTAATTTTTTGTTCACTTTGTTTATGTTTCAATTAAGAATTAATTAGAACAGTTTTAGTTATATATTTATCGTGTAGCTTTCTATTATTTTGCATTTCAGCAGAATCATTGAATTAGTTACTTTTTTTAATTGATATGGCATTGATCGCTTTGGTCAAAAAGACCAGATCGATAAAAAAATGCATTTTATGATAATAAATAACATTTTTTATACCTTAAAGTCATTAATTATTACAAAGTGCAGAATAGATGTCCATCTTATGTAGTGCTTCTGACTATGCTCTTAGACCATCATCGAAGATCTTGATGATTTGAGAGGATGTCTACCGTGCTTATCTTACGTGTTGTCGAGTTATTTACAACTATTAAGGCATTTTCAAAATCCACGCGACTTTCTCTCATTTTAACTAAAGTTGTAGAGATATAACTAAAATAAAATACTTAACAAATCAGTTTGGATTGATTCAGACTACAACAATGCTTCTATTTATAACAGACAATGTTATCTCGCTTGCGCTACAGTTTATTAATATATCTATCTATTTCTATTGTTGATTTGATGTGCACGATGTTGGAAGTTTTGTTGAGTAAGTAAAATGTTAATAAAAAATAATATAAAACAATAGTTCAGTTCTTGACTACGCGACGTTGGACGTGCCTTTTACCGTTTTTCTTCCCTTTTTAATAACATATTATTCAGCTGATCGCAATAAATGCTGAAACAACTATTTAACTTTCAGAAGGCCAACGTTAGAGATTAAGGCATAATATCTCGGCTAAATTTACTGGTCAATTAACATCAGTTGTTTGGAAAGCTTGAAAGGCCACAGAAAACAAACGTTTTCATAAACTACCATCAATGTCGCAATCATGCACGCAATTCAGCGAAATTAAAAGTAGTTCTCCGACCGCTCTATTTGAACATTCAATGTGACTAGGGTTGCCAAATATCTGGGTTTATGCATTTTTATCCGGCTAATTCAGTCTGGCTTTATCACTGTAGTAAAACTTATCGGTTGCATTAACTATATAGTTAAGGTAGTAATAGGCTCTTGTGAAAGAGCTCTTCCGAGGAAGAACTACTAACATACCTATTTCTGCCGCCAAGTAGTAATGCTCTCATTACTGAGTTCCGGTTTAAAGGGTATGGGTGCCGGTGAAATTACAGCCACATGAGACTTTTCACATGTTATGTCTCAGGGTCACCACTTACCAACAGGTGGGCCTAATGCTTGATTGCCATTTTATAGAAAAAAGTAGGTTAGTTCCATTTATTCAAGTACTAGTTATTGTCCGCGGCTTCGCCCGCGTGGTATGTTAATAAAGGTAGCATATGACCGTCTCCAGGCTTCAAACTATGTCCACCAACTTTTGAATGAATCGAACCATTACAATTTATATAAAGTTTAGAACTCAATTGCACACTCCAAAGAGTAATTTTGAAAAAAAAAAACATATTTCATTATTTACTTTAAAGTTTATTTGTACAGAGTTTTGAGCGAATCAAACAATTTTTTTTTTCATAGATTTACCGCCCTATTTAACCCATTTAGGGGTCGATTTTCGAAAATTAGATTAGTCTATGTATTATTCCAGATCCTAAACTATCTAAATTCCAATTTCATTAAAATCAGTTTAGTAGTTACGGAGATACGTGCTAACAAACATTCACACACACACACAGTCTTTCGCATTTATTATATTAGTAGGATTGCAACAATATAATATCTTAAAGTCTCCTTGGAAGTTGTTGGTGAAAGTGGCCTAAGACTGTTCGTCATTTCACCCTACAGGCAGCATTTAAATGTCAACCGTTATCAGAAAGATTCAGTGAAGTGAGTTAAGTATAAGTAGCCCATGGATATCATTAAAAAAACGTGAACGATTTCAATTGCGATTCAGCGGTACTCGAATCCGTATCTTCGTTTGTAAATGTGTTGACCAGTTCCGCAATGAATTGAGAAACGCTGAAACTGAAGTTTTGGAGCACATTTAAATGTATTATTACCTACTGATTTTAAATATCACAGCCCTCCCTAGTGCAACCGAGCTAATTTCCAACTTGAAATCTCAATAGAGCACGTAATCTGGTGGCTAGTGGGATCCTTCCGGTACAGCCGCTCGCTACTCGTGCCACAGTGGAGACAAATAAAGTAGGCTTTGGAGTGCTTCATTTTTGCATTTTAAGTGAATTAATTATTCGTTTCAATTTTATTTTATTTTTTCATCATCACCATCTTCTTGTCCTTATCCCACATTACGTGGGGTCGACACAACATGTTTTCTTTTTCCACTCTCCCCTATCAGCTTACATCTCGGTACTCAGTCCTTTATTTTATTTTTATTTTATTAAAATTTAATTTATGTGTCCATTTCTATATAATTAATGTTAGCAGAAATAAGTACTCAATTATAAGGTACTCTTTACATGATAATTTAATACTAGCTAATGGGTTAGAAAATTGATATCAACAAAATATTCTCATGATAATTGATAAATAAAAATAATAAAACATCTTGAATATAGTGTGAAGTCGGTGGATCAAGTTATCTACCGATCGTTAAAGGCAAAACAAATTGTTATAGCTATAAAGTATAGTTTTTTTTTATTGAAAGTAAAGTTTTTTATTGCTTGGTATATACAATTGTAGTTAATCTCTATATTATGTTTTATACGTACTTACCTTATTGGCGCTTAGAATAAGTGTAGGCAAATTATTTTATATCCTACTTGATGTCTTACTGTATAGGTTAGGTACTGTGACTAAACGGAAACGTCTAGTGAGCGGAAATGTGCATCGGGTACAATATTCACTGTACTGATAAATAATTGATTTTCTGTCTTCATTGCATAAACGGTAACTCAGAGATATCAACATATACTGTTTATTTTATAATAACGTTGAAGATCCATAAATATGAATCTTTCTTTGAAGCGCATTGAATCGATTCACCACTTTGGTGCTTGGCCACCGTACCCCAGAATAGAATGGACATACATATTATAAAATAACTTAATATCTCTCCACATACAACACACGGGGGAGGAAAGTTAGAATTAACGAAGTTACCTGGTTTAGTCTTTACTTTGCCGTTAATCTCTCATGTACCGCTTAAGTAAGTCAGAAAAGGCAGCGGAACTTTTAATAGCGTGGTTCTAAAAACGGAACTACGTAATAGAGATACTTCATACCATATTTTTAAACTTCAAATCTGTTTCCCTAACATACAAACTACATGCTGACATAAATAATTATGGAGATTATATTTTGACGATATGAAAGCTTTTCCGCGATCACTTTAACTTTACTCGACAGGTAAAAGTCACGGTGGTTAAAATATGTTTGCTTTGAAATAAATAAATACAAAACTTGCAAATCTCTACGAATGGGTGGACCCACTTAACCACCCATTGCGAAAAGACCCTTCTTTAGCGATAAGACCGCCCATTGTACTTTGTTTATTTAAGAATTCCTGTGTTTTGCATTTTTCTTTGATGTGGAATAAAGAGTTTATCTACCTATCTATCTAACATGTATTTTCATCATTAATTGCAGCGTTAGTGGCTTGTGGTGATAAAATCTTTATAAAAACTTCCTGGTTTTGGAATCAGGATATGCCATTTGGGCTTGCCAACTTTAAAATACTGTCATAATTTTTATATGCCCAAGCTTTTATCTTTTAACAACCATAGATAATGAAAGTGTGGAGATAAGCAGTGGAGATGAGAGCTTTGATAAGTAAATAAGGCACACCACATATACTTCTCAAAGCTCTCATCTCTCTGACATGCTGTTTCTCACTCTCAAAGTTACAATTTGGAGAATGAGAAACAGCGTGTTCTTCAACGTAATCTGACCACATTGGAGATGTTTTGGAGAAAGGCTTAATCATGAGTACACTAAACCGACGAGCTTGAATGAAGTATCTGATAAGGGTAAATGAAGCGGATCGTAGCAGGTGGAAATCTGTGGTCTCTACCGACCTCTCCGAAAACAGGTGTGATTTTAAGTATGTATGTATGAACTTGATAAAATCATTTTATTACTAGAGAAGTCCCAAATGCTCTACCAAGTAGGTACTTGAACCGAACACAATAAAACGGTTCAAACCTGTCCAATTAGCATTTTATCTTACCTACCTAGACGTAGATATTCATTGCGTCTTAAAAAGCAAATCCAATCACAGTCATTGACTAAGTTATTCTATACCAATCACAGCGCCATCTAGCGTTCGGAATTTAATTTAAATTGTGCCAATTAAAGGCCTGAGCGCGGCCGGAAGTGACAAATTGCAGAGCGGAAGCTCCCGACTCCCATTTTCCTCCATTGTGAGTTCCAGTTGGCGTAGTTACCTATATAATGCCACTTCAAGTCAGTTTTCAGTGTAAAATGAACGTTAATCCGCTGAATTAAAGTTCAAAGTTCTTGGCGATGATCGTTCTCATTTGTAAAAAAAACGAGGAGTCTGTCAATTCAGGCTTTTTTATGTACTTGTTTAATGTATCTGCACCGTAACGTATTACTCTTTTATGGATAGTCCTACTCAAATTGCTTTTTCTTTACTGTATTTCAGAGTGGTAGTGTTTTTATCTAAATCTATTATTTTTGTAAATACATACATATTATACATAGAAAAAACCCAGATCCGAGACAAATATTTGCAGATAAAAATATTTGTTCCACGGCGGGAATCGAACTCGCCACCTTCTGCGTCTCAGGCGAGCCTTTGCCCACTGCGCCACAGGTCATGTTTATATATATATATATATATATTTAAAAAAAATATTTTCTAATTAATTTGTCAATTATGCCCCGATATAGACATTTTGCAAGTCATGTTGCGATCTGGTCTATATGATACTTGGACGTTACTACCTGGTCATTCCGAGATCAATTTATTTGTGATATGGTTATTTTGAGAACTAGTATTTTTGAGACCTAACCCAATTGCAATCAAGTCGTTCTGCGCCCGACGCGATGAAAATGAAATTTAGCTGATCTAATCACGGTTTTTGGTAAACGTCAGAAGAAAGTTGGGTGTGCGGGCAAAGTTCAAAACAAACAACAACATATGTAGGAAGGAATAAACGTAGGTACACCAATGCAGATAACATCCTATTCTACTAATATAATAAATGCAAAAGTCTGTGTGTGTGTGAATGTTTGTTACCACGTATCTCCGTAACTACTAAACCGATTTTGATGAAATTTGGAATGTAGATAGTTTAGAATCTGGAATAACACATAGGCTAATGTTCGAAAATCGACCCTTAAGGGGGTTAAATAGGGCGGTAAAGTTTCTATGAAAAAAAAATTTGTTTGATTCGCTCAAAACTCTGTACAAATAAAGTTTATTTTGAGTAAATAATAAAACACGTATTTTTTATTTTTTCAAAACTACCCTTTGGGGGTGTGCAATTGAGTTCTAAACTTTATATAAATTGTAATCCTTGGTTCGATTCATTCAAAAGTTGGTGGGCATAGTTTGAAGCCTGGAGACGGCCATATGCTACTTTTATTAACATACCCAGTGGGCGAAGCCGCGGGCAACAACTAGTAAGAACATAATTCTACGAAGTGTGTCGCCTACAAAAGTATACTTAAAAAACCAAATGAAAGTCGGTTTGTACATGACAATAAATATACTAAAGCGAATTAGTCATTTTGCGCAATTATACGAATAAATGTAACTCTTAAAAATATTTTCTCCCAAACACAATTAAGCTCTATAGCCTCTATAGCACGTAAGGCAACCAATACAAGATTGCTATCATTTTTAAATTGGTGAAAAAACTTTTATGCTAATCAGGACTTTTAGGACTAACAAAAATATTCTACATAATTAATTAGTCATTCTGGTACACTTGTCAGGTGTATGGAATACTTGAAATACTTCCAATAGTTTCGGGGCTTTTTCCAAACACATATGCCGACTCCTTGCCTTCCTAGGTTTTTAGTACGTTGGTTTGTCTGATCCCATTTTTATATGAATAATATCATAGTCAGAGGCAATATGTTGGCCCGTAGGTTTGCTCTCTGTAGTGAAGAAGTAATAATAACGCTTTTCAAGGCGTTCTATAAGAGCTTCTACACGGGCAACCTATAAACCAGCTATACCAAAAAATCGCTAGAAATCCTACGTATCCAATATGATAATACTTTAAGGATACTGTTGAGGCTGCTACGTTTTTGTAGTGCCTCAGAGATATTCGCGCAGGCTAGGACGGATGGCTTTCATACCATCATCCGTAAAAAGAAGTGTAAGATGGCATCTCTGATGAGTAGAATTCGTGGCAATCACAACAATATCCTCAAAACAGTTTCGGAGAGGTGTACCTCTCCTATTTGGATATATTTTGTACGGAGGGTGGTCAATCGGTGAAATCAATATGATTCTATTGTTTGATCATCTCCTGTCACAGAATGTCTCTATGTACATATCATCACTTATCATCGCATAATTTACAAAAAAATTGTCTTAAAGTATCTATTAACAAAATGGATTGTGTTGTCTGAAAAATAAACTTTTTGATTTGATTTGGTTATCAACAACGGTTATACTAATTATCATACAGTTATTCATAATCATTTGTATGACTTTTAAAAACGTTCATAGATAGACCATGCATCTTTTAGTACTTTTTAATATCATGAAAATGGATGAGATAATTTGACAGTTTATTCCTCAAAATCGATGTTATATAAATAACTTGTTTACAATATTTACGAAGTATGCTCGTTCTCATTAATCCGTTCTTCACAATGAAGATTAGGCTAAACCCCTAATCCTCTGAGCTCCGCCAAAGTCACGCCGTGGAAAAAGTAAATGCGTTCCTCTTGACGTCGTGCTTAGTTTTGATTAGTGAATTATATGAAGGGTTATAGGGATCTGAGAGAACCGCCTTTATTTATTTCTTAGAGCATTATTTCCTAGAGCTGCGAAATCATGAAGCTTGTTTTCACCATAAACATAATAATTAGTAAATTTTGATCGAATTCCTGCGATACAGGCTAGCCCTAGTGCGGGATCCACTGAAATATTGTAAACAGTTTTTAATATTTTTTGAGAAATATATTATTTGTTTTTGTATTTGTATCATGGCTTGTACAAAAAGCAAATAAAATCCTGAACTTCAAACAGATTGATACAATATGATTGCAAGTCAAAAACAGACTTCTATACAAAAACCAACAATTATTATTCTGGATAAAATAACACCATACACGCCATCACAGCAAAGGCTGCAGCTGCATCCTTAACTTTCTGTACTCGGCAAAGTGTTATTTATTTTTGAAACTTAAGGTGAGTCCAGTTTAAGTAAGGTGTTATAAAACTTTGGTTGTATAACACGTCCACTTTGTTTAACATTGTAACATATACCAAGACTGTACACATTAACAAAAATTATAGAATATTGCTGCACATATTACATGTTATATAACTTGTTTTATTTACACATATCGTCCACACTAATAAAACATGCTTATTAACTTTGTTTTATAGCGTGTTATATTACATAGTCTGGAATCACCTTTAAGAAAAATAAAAGTTGCAAATAAAGATCCCTAAAATAATTCAAACCTTTGCGCACCAACATTGATTCCGAAGCTTCTAAAAAGATGGTTTCATATTTTCCTGGGAGGGTTCAGCTACAGTCCGTTTTGTGTTTATCACTTCCTGGTTTTGTGTCTATCAACTTAAGTGTCAAGCCCTTGCAAAGCTTTGTTGATTAGCAAATTATACGAGGTAAGAAAAGTGGGGGCTTATTGGGACGTTCCAGCTCTGTATGAGACAGTGAGATATGAGGGCTTCCGTAGAGTTGCAAAATGTTTTATTTCTCAGAGAATCGAGTCATATTTTAAATTTATGGCATGAATAAAACGTTTATGTAAATTGTTGGTTTGTTCTTCACCGTTCCGGATGTGAGGTGCAGTAAAAATCATAAAAGCTGACACAGAGTAGACATAACTGTTCTACTTGTCTTGCCAAGTTAATTTACTCGATTGCAGTGCCCCATCGTGACTTATGACAATAAAACCTATCTATCTAAGAACCATACTTGAAGTCATATAATTTGTTTGCCATAAACTGCATTACAATCTGATGAGACGTTTCAGAGATAAATGGTAAGGGATAAATAAACAAACAATCTCTTATGTCAAACACATAAACGGGCTTCTGTCTTTACGGGCAAAAAGTATTATAATGTTTTACATTGGATAAAAGACACATAACAGGTACGAACACTTTCCTAGAAATACCTGTGTCCTAATATACTGTCGGGAACTACGATTACCACAATACCTAATCCAGAACAATATTTGCAGATCATGTTAACGTTTTTCCGACAGAAAAAATAAAACCTCTCGCGTCAGCCGATTATTAATATATATTACTATTGCCCACTGAGCAATTGCGATCATGGATGTTGAAGAAACCGTTTCATATAATAGGAAAATTAACTTTTTTAACTGGTTTTTTTCCCCATCCGTATTTATATCGTGTCATCGGTGTTGTCTTAGTCAACCTTGGTAGAAGAAAATTCAACAAATCTGGTTGTAAAAGCGTCTGTATAAATATCTTTAAAGCTATAAAACACCTTGCAACATTGTACTTCCTACAACGTTTAACGATACAGTGAAATGTAAAATAAAATAAAAGACTGTAAAGAAGATGCGCATAAAAGCTTCAACATTGTCTTACGTGCGAAGCGGTCATGTGGATTTGGACTCGTAACCATAAACTTATTCATAATCTCTAGAGCGCCAAGCGGGTTGGACTCATGATAGTAGTAAACGCAAGCTTAAAAATGTTGACGATAATTTCGTAAGTATGTACAGTCGCAAGCGATAATATGTATACATCAACTTATTTCGAAATGATGTCAAAGTATTTTAAGATAAACAAAAGCTTCAAGTTATGTAATCACATCAACGAGTGCCGGAAATTTTATACTGTGATATAATTTGTTAAATAAGTGGTGTAAGTTTGCGACTGTACCTTTCTGAGTATTATGTAATCAGCTTGTTAGTTGTATGTATGTAGGTATCATTTGTCTGTACAGGGTTAACAAGATGACTCCCGAAAACTTAAAAAATACGCTCAGACAAAAGTTTTCCAAACGCTGCCGTACTGAGTGGGATCTGTTGGCTGACCTCTTTGTCGAACTACTTTTTGACACTGCTGCGTAACTTCTTCTACATGGTCTTATCGTAATAATAATTATTAGGTCTCATATGAAATATTTAGACTTTTCGCTTATGTTATTTTTTAAATCTCTTAATCTGTATGAAATTTAAGTAAGATTGATTGTATTTAAGTTATTAATACGATATTTAGACTAGAATTTAAAAATAGTCATATAGTCTTCAGATTCCAGTTTACACCTAGCTAGACCCTACTCGTATGTAGTTTTATTACATCTGTATATATTTGATGTTCTACTTAATGTATGTATGAAAGCAGATAAACAAATATAATACTGTGTAAACTGACATACTTAGGTAACTTCCTATATGAGCACGCTGATAAATTTTTGAAAGAACTCATTTACAAAGTTCTTTAGTCTGGTCAAATCGTGACCAAATAGCTGGCTCTAATCCGGGTCGACGCATTTATAGCCCGCATGGGAACGCTTCCCTCTGGCAGTGATTTGGACCAGTAGACCTATCCATAGATCGTTAGCAAAGGTCTTTATATGGCCCAACTGTTTCATATGTATAAAATATTATGTATACTTACTCGTAACTAATTATAACTGTATTATTTCTGTAAGTATACATTAAAACGAGAGCTGAATTAATGAATGAATGAATGAATTCATGTATACTGAAAGCACATTGTAACAACCTTCAACTATTTGTAGCCTTAGGTGAGGCTTAGCTAAGTTGTTCAGATTGGCTTTGGCAACGACATATTTTATCTAAGCTGAGATTAACACATTGTGAGCTTGCATACATTTTCGAGATCTAACAATTGAGATCACAGGCATAAGGATTAATAGATAGTATGTATACAAAGTAGACTTACTCTTAACGTACTGTTTCAGTCTAACTTAGACTAATTTCTCTTAGAAATTGATTTTACAAAACTAAATAAGCTTTGTGAAATCAACAAAATTTGCAAAAATCTGTGGCCATATTTTGTTTTTTAAAATGCCTGGTCAAATTAACGCACTAGCAGTGGCAAAGGCGGTTGTGATCAGTACATTTACGCATACATTTAACATAGATATTAAGACAGCTCACTAACAAAAAATGGACCTAAAATGTTATCTGATTGAATAAATTATTCATTCATTCATTAATTTAATTTAAAATCATTCCCCTTGGATTGTCACCACCAGTGTCAGTTTGACCTCTTTGAATGATTGTTGCTGATGATTTGAATGGAGTTTGGAACAATTATAGTTCGTGACCTAGAAAACCTTGTTAAATATTACACGTTTTTTTTATCCAGGTACCACGTGAAACCGTGCGTTTTACATTTAATGTCATACTAGCTTCTGTCAACGGCTTCGCTCGCATGGTACCCGGATAAAAAATAGCCTATGTGTTATTTAGATGAATAAGCTATATTACTGTTAAGTTTGATCAAAATCCGTTCAGTAGTTTTTGCGTGAGAGAGTAACAAACATCTATTCTCACAAACTTTCGCATTTATAATATTAGTAGGATTTAGATTACGAACGGTACATTACGTAGCAACAGTAGATAAAGTAAAAGAAGCCAAGAAGATAGAAGTCCTGCGATGCTCCGCTCCTGAGGCCATGTAGGCGAAGGAATATGTGCATACCACTTTGTACTCTCTCGCCTCCATGACCTGAGGAACTGCGCTAAATCATCTCAAGATACGACTGAAGACAGAAAACCCGGCATTTTAAGTCAGTTTCTCGAAACATGTCCCGTAGACTTAGAGCTAAGGTCATCATCATCATTTACAACCTGTCTCATCCCACTGCTGGGCATAGACCTTTCTTCGGTCGTGCCATTTGCCTTGATCTTGCGTCAAGCGGAGCCATGGAATAGACAGAGACAGAGCTAAGGTGTTTTTGTTAATTTGCCACTATCTGATATTAACTTCCACAAATGCTGCAAGACTTGTTTTGTGAAACGGTAACTACTTTTAGGTTTAATGTACTTTTACGTAAAGCTTTAGGTTGATAAAATATGGCTATAGTCGTTATTTTTAACCGTGAATTCAGGAGCTTGTATATGCGTTTGAGATGGTAAGATGATGTTTATTTGTTGTTCTATTACCATTTATCTTCAAAACGGCTTATCCGATTGAAACGCAGTTTTTTGCAATATATTTTTAAGACTTCAAGGCTGGTTCTTATATAGATTTTATTGTCACACGTCGCTAGCGATGACGACATAGATGATAGAAAACTCAAAATTTTATTTTATCAGTACACCTGCCAGTTATTACTGATGACCTTGGTGGCGCAGCGTGAGAGCTGGCTGAGACGCAAGAGGTCCGTGGGTTCGATTTCCCACTTTACAAATGTTTGCATGTTCTGCAGATATTTGTTTCGAATCAGGGTGTTGTTGTACTACAGTACTCATGGTTCCTGATTCCCATGACGCAATAAATTCTAATGGGGCACAAAGACTACCTATATATGTGACTGTTATGTATTATTTATTGTCTATAAATGATCATATTTTCTTATTGAATGTAAGATAATGTTTAATAATGTTTTTAAGTTTGGTAAAATCAGATAACCAACAAATTAACAAATACGAAATTATAAAAAATCACGTAACTGTATTTTCTTAACTGACGCGTAGTAGTATGTATGTATGTCTATTTATGATATTTTGTTAATGTGTTACTAGTCAATAAGTTATTCTATTCTATTATTTTAGTTCATAGCATCGTCCACGCTGCCTAGCACTCATATGAGAATGAAGCGTTTCCATAGGCTTTTTTTTTGTCTTGAATACATATTCGGTCTCATTACGAAACGTGGCCTACACTCGAGGTCAACTCGAGTTCTGTCAAAAACACTAAACCAAGGTTTAAATATACCTTGTCGAAAAAGTAATATTATGGCAAAGCGAATAAGGTCTACATCCGCGGGATGTCAATATGATTTACAAACATTTAAAAACCACATAAAAAATACACATAATTTTGATTGGCTACCAAAAGAAAGTAGGTTCTCAAAAAGAGGTTGAGTTATGATAGAAATAAACTAGGTGACCGCCTGGTTTATCTTTTAGCAGTAATTTATCATCAAACCTTTTTTTGAAACGTCAAATAGACTGTCAGCAATTTTATTCAATTTTAAACCTTGTATGCTTAGTTATAACAATTTGTCATGAAAAATCAGAATTCAAAAGTCTGATCTAACTTTGAGAGATAAACCACCGATTTAAACCACGTTTCGTAATGAGACCGATTGCGTTTAGGACATGCATTGTTGAATACCTAAGAGTATCTATCTACGAGTAGTACCTAAAGCTTCATGTGAAAGAGCTCGTCCAGGGAATTACTACTATCATATGTATTTTGAAGCCAAGTAATAATGCTTATATTTATGTGTTACTAGTTTCTGCCTGCGGCTTCGGCCGCTTGGTTTGTTTGTAAAAGTAGCGTATGACCTTCTTTGCACGTCCCTAAAGGGTACTTTAAAAAAAAAACGTTTTGCATTATTTACTTTAAAGGATATATATACCGAGTTTTGTGTGAATCGAAACAGAAAAAAAATCCATACAAACTTTGAATGAATGAATGAATGAATGAATGAATGAAAATACTTTATTATTTATTTTTTTAAACTTTATTACTCTCTTGCACCGCCCACCGCCTCACCGGGTAGTTTTGAAAAAATAAAAAATACGTATTTTATTATTTATTTGTACCAAGTTTTGAGCGAATCTAACCAAGAAATAAAAATTTCCATAGAAACTTTACCATCCTGTTCCCATAGGTGTCGATTTTCGAAACTGTATTAGCCTATATGTTATTCCAGAACCTAAAATATCTTTATTCCAAATTTCTTAAAAAACGGTTTGGTAGTTACGGAGATACGTGGTAACAAACATTCACTATTGTCTCTATTAAGTTCAGCAACACTAGAGCGATAGCAAAACTTAAAAACTTAACGTAAAACTTGACCTTTTTATAACTTTGACAAATAATTGATGCTGGATCGGCATGCGCTAGAAACGTGGCCTGTTGTCCAACAAGTTTGAGGCACGCCTTAATGCATGCGTTTTGGCATTAGATAAGATAGGCAAGTTTAAAGTGAAAGCGACATACGAGCATATGGACAAAGAATATTAACTGTATTTTTTTAAGTCCCTAATATGTCTTTCTTAATTAAAATACTTTTAGTATAATACCCGTGTCAGACACATAAACACACAAAGTAAGTACACGATAGTGTCATGCTGGTAGGCGCTTATCTGCGCTTAAAGGACAGGTCTACGAGAGTGGAAATGGCCCTATAAATATAAATATACAATAAGTCCACTTATTTACTACGCTCAGGAACTCTCACACCGGACAGTTATCTTTAAATTTCCTCACAAAAATAAATAATTTCCAAAAGCTCTGAGCTATTCTAATTCAATTCAGCCGTAGTTTATAATCCGTAAACTTTCATCTCCCAGCGCTATAAAGATCATCTCGTAATAGTTCACTTGTATGAGCCGATGTCGTAAAGACGGCTCCTAAGGCGGACGGTGTAAGTGGAAGGCTTTAGCGGTTACACCCGAATTATTTATCTTTATAAATAACAAAAACTAAATTAATACTTGCTGAGGAAAAAAGGTCCTTTAGTCCTTTTGAAAGTGATTTTGGTACTTACCTACTTTGATCAAATTATATTAAATAAGTTTTAAACCCCCGACGCAAACAGAGGGGTGTATCTATATATACTCGTATGTCTGGGGTATCGTAGCTCCCTAACTGATGAACCAACTTTGTTTGTCTTTTTTTCTTTGTTAGGTGACTTAATTGAGCTAGGTCATTTTTCATCCCACTGTTGGGCAAAGGTCTCCCCTAGCATGTTCTCTTAAAAAATAAACGCTTACAAATGTATTCATAGCGCAAGCATTTTAGAATATGAAATAGGGCGCAGACAGCATGTCCAAACTTTACATTTGATACATGCTCGTGTTTACCCCCGTGTGTACTTGCAGTACAAACTGTGTACTGCAAGTATACAGTTGGTTCATGCCTTTGAAGTATTAGTTTTAGGGAACGCTAGTTTTCTTACGATGTCCTTCTCAAACAGTCTAAAGCTAGTTTTTATTGTCCCCATGACCGGTCAACAGAGGCTAGATGGCCACTTTGGTAGTATCCGTTGTCCAATTAAGGTTAAACGCTCCATCCTTTAGATTCGGACCATCTTCTTCCAACCGGTGCCGTCTTATATAAATCCCAACACGGCTTTATTGTTTTTTTTTCGTATTTGCTTTTAGAAAACTACTACATTGATTCAAAATACGAAGGGTACATTCAATACAGTGTCTTTATCATATATTTTTTTATATGTACTGCAAATTATTCAAATCTATACTTATAAAATTGTTTGTTCTGACTGACTGACTGGCTGCTCTATCAACGCATAGTTACTAAGTCTAAAAAGCTGAAATTTGGAACATAGCTTATTTTGTAACGTAAGCAAGATTTTTGGAAATTTTCACTTTAAGGTGGTAAATGAGGAGGAGGGGGTGAACTTTGTATGAAAGTCATTTGTTCTTTGAAGTTAAAAACTGAGCATGAATAAATAGTGACGTATATCAGGGTTTGGATTTTCACATTTAAAGGGGAAAATGGGGGTAAAAGTGTGTATGGGAGTATGTTTTTTTTAAACACGACTCCACGCTTGCTAAGTTGCTGGCAACAGCTGAGCTGTTTATTTTATTTTTTTATTTGTTACCATTGTTAAATCAAAATTATTTTCAAAGTCTTCTTCATTGCTGATCTAAAAATATTATAAGATTTAAAGATCTAAAAATAGTCATCTAAATCTTCGAGGCTTTCCGGTTTCTTCTCGCATATGAAAGGTAGGGTCAAGTCACATGCTACGTCATTAAGCTTGCCAGTTCTGACTATGCTACCGCAGAGCTCAGAGCTGAAGCTAGGAGCTCGCGTTACATTGTCAGGCCCATGTTCATGCCATCGGTTGAACCCTGCTTGCGTTAGGGTTTCACCTGCAAAAATAGAAGAAGAAATATATTGCGTGAAAAGATGCTCCTTAAAGCCTTCCACTGCACATTTTCGTACGTCATAAGCCGCAAAGCTTTTTCATTACCACTGTACCTGTAGGTGGTTTCAAACTCACCATGAATAGTCATCCAAGATCCGCCATCTCTCCACTCAAGGAACCCGATGGAGGCGATGTGTGGATTTTTTGAAAAGATGTCGTTGTCCGGATTCTTTCCGTAAAGTTGCATTAGCAGGGTTGACTCCTGCTCACTGTTAATGATAGCCAAATACCCTCCCTCAGCCATGCAAGTCATGTAAGCTCGGGACCAAGTAAGGCCTCGACGGTGGAATTTGTAGCAGTTTCCAGTGCGTGCGTCTTGGGTGTATTCTGTAACAACATTATTCCATGAAAAAATAGTCAACCAACACATTATTGTTAAAATTAGTGGTGTTTAGATCAATCTAAAGCATAGACAATAAAAATAAAACAATACTTTATGGTCAGCCAATATTTGTATTGTGGCAATTTTTTCCTGCCATGTTTCTTTTCCTAAGACTTCCTGTGTATGTAATGGAGATAGCGGCTGTGTCTGCCATTGTATAAATTAGATTTACTCAAATAAACAGTGTAAAAGTTAACCACGCAAGTTTTATTTTGTACATGCGTGTTGGTGGTCCTTCGAGTAACAGTAAACATCAGTGCCGATCCAGTTTGCTTGAAAACGTGTTCGCCGAAGCCGGCCGGCGTGCCATACAAGTCGCCGCCATTGTGTGGGCTATTGTCCGAGGCTCGCCCGCCGCAATTCCGTTCTATGCAATAATAGAACGAACATCAACGAGTCTACGTGACATCAACGAGCAATCTTCGGGTCCCTAAGTTCGTCAACAGTGAGTGCGGCTTAGGAAATAAAGTGGTGTGCAGTGTTGTTTTTTTTTTCTACTACCTACAGTAAGCGATATATAAAAAGTTTGTGCCTAACCGAACGCGATACACACGCTTCAACATGGCCGAGTCCAAAGAAACTTTGCGTAAACTTCGAATTCTTCGGGGCCAATGCAAAGCTACCATAACACGGATCCAGACGTTCGTAAACGACCCCATCAGTTTTGCATCTGCAACCGTGGATGTTCTGGAAGCGCGGAAAGAAAAACTCGTCAGTTCGCTCAAAGGGTATGAAGCGGTACAATTGGACATCCTAAGCATCGACGAAGGTGACTCCGAACAGGTTGGTCCATTAGAAGAACAATACTACTCTGTACTTGCGAAAATTAATGCCTCTATAAAGGTTATTGGAAAAAAAACCGTCTCAGAATGCCATAATGTCTCAACATGTAAATTGCCAAATATTGACATAAACCCATTTGATGGGAAAGATTTTACTAAGTTTAAACCATTTTATGATTTGTTCATGGCTGTAATAGATAATAACAGATCATTGTCCAATGTTCAAAAATTGTTCTATTTGAGAAAATATGTAACAGATGATGCTTTGGCAGTCATTGTCAACTTACCACTGGTAAATCAATCGTACAAGGAAGCATTACATTTGTTGGAAAAGCGTTATGATAACAAAGCGCGATTAATAGGAAACCATATAGGTGTTTTACTAGACTTGCCTACAATGCAAAAGGGCACTGCAGCCTCTATAAGATCATTTGTGTCCGAAGTGCAGCAACAATTGTATGCATTAAAAAATCTGGAACAACCTGTAGATGAATGGGATATGCTATTAATTTCAATTCTAACAAGAAAATTAGACCAAATAACAAATCGTGCTTATCAATTAGATAGGGATTTGGAGAAAATGCCTTCCATGGTAGACTTCATGAGCTTCCTCGAAAAGCGTGCTATAGCGTTGGAGGATAGTTTGCCCCCTAAGAGTACTTGCTATGAAAGTACAAGTAGGTTCTATAAATCTACACCATCAAAGGTAACCAATGTTGCCGCCCAAGTTAAAAAAATATGTAAATATTGTAATAAAAATGACCATGCTCTTTTCAGCTGTCCGGAATTCAAAACGGCAGCACTAGAGGACCGCCAATCATTTGTGCGGACCCATGATTTATGTACTACATGTCTTAAGCCACATAGCGGTAAATGTAAGTTTATTTTCAAATGTTAAATATGTAAACAAGGGCACAATACACTATTGCATGAGGAACTGGTTGCCAGCTCTATAGAGCCTGCAGTGGCCTTAATGTCAAGCCCTGTTTCTAACAATGTATTGTTTCCTACTGTGAAAGTTAATTTACTCAATCAATATGGGGAAAAACTTACAGTCCGGGGGCTCCTAGATACAGGCAGCCAAGCATCATTCGCTACAACCAGCCTTGTAAACAAACTTGGGTTGATTGCTATAAATCAGCACCATAATATTATAGGGATAGGTAATAAATCAACACAAGTTAATAAGCTTGTGAACATAAGTGTATTACCATACCACAACAATGTAAAATTAAATTTAAGGTGTCATGACAAAATAACAACAAGATTGCCCCAACAATTTATAAGTGTATCCGGGTGGAATTTACCTAAACATATAAAACTTTCCGATGATGAATTTAATATTCCAGCAGATATTTCATTATTACTGGGCGCAGACATTTATTACAATGTTTTATTGGAGGGTTGCATAAAAATTGAAAATGGGCCGGTTTTGCAAAACACCCTATTTGGTTATGTAGTTGGTGGCAACATTCCTGAAAATTGTGAAGTAAGTAATGTCACATGTGAAATTGTATCCAATTTAGCTATCCATGATCATAAAAAGTTAGAAAATGTTATTGAAAATTTTTGGCTGTCTGAAAAGTTACCAGAGCCTGCAAAGCCAAAGTGTAATGAGTTCGAAAAGGCTGAAAAAATGTTTCAGCAGTCTATGAGTCTTAAAGAAAATCGCTTCTATGTTGACATGCCTCTCATAGCCCCTCTGGAAGAATTGCAGCTTGGTGACTCTTTTTCAGTTGCCTATCAAAGATTTCTTATGTTAGAAAAAAGATTTAAAACAAATCAAAAATTACTAGAGCAGTATAAATTATTCATAGATCAGTATGTGGAACTGGGACATGCTAAGGTGGTTGATATTAAAAATTATGAAATTGACAAAGATCCTGTTTATTTTCTAGCACATCATGCTGTAATCAATGAGGCAAGTAAGACAACCAAACTTCGTGTTGTGTTTGACGGGAGCTTGAAGTCCCGCAGCCAGGTGTCCCTCAATGACGTCATGCTGAATGGTCCCGTGGTACAGAGTGAGCTTTTTGACATTCTTCTATTATTCAGGACCTACGTTTACACACTAATTTGTGACATTCAAAAGGCATTTCGCAATGTGTTTGTTAATAGTCACCAAACTTGCCTTCAAAATATTCTTTGGCGAGATGATCCCAAGAAGCCCATCAGCTGCCTTCAGCTTCAGACTGTAACTTACGGTTTAAAAGCCTCTACCTACTTGACCACTCGATGCCTATTGGAATTGGCGCATAGATATAGAGAAAAGTGCCCGCTTGCTGCCCAAGCTATGAGGTTAAGCACTTATGTAGATGATGTCTTGTGTGGTGCAGATAATGTAGAGCAGCTTCATGAGCTAAAAAATCAGTTGGTAGAGCTGCTTAATTTAGGTAGTTTCTCTTTACATAAGTGGTGTTCTAATTCCATAGAAGTTTTAAAAGATATTCCAGATGAGAAAAAGCAATTTGAAAACATGGACATGAGTAGAGACAATATGGTTAAGACTCTAGGTTTGATGTATGACATTACTTCAGATACTTTCACTTTTTCAAGTCCCAAATTTGAAAGGGTGCCTAATTTGCATTCAAAAAGAAAAATACTGAGTTTTATAGGAAAAATGATCCACTTGGTTTAGTTGGCCCAATAATAGTGGTAGCTAAAATATTCATGCAAGAGCTATGGTCTTTGCAAATAGGATGGGACGCTATAGTACCCAATGAACAGTTTCTATACTGGGATAATTTTCTAAATAAATTAAAGCTAATGGGCAAAATTACTGTAAATAGGTGTGTCAGTAATAAAGATATTTCTACAGTAGAGTTGGTAGGATATTCTGATGCATCAATAAAAGCCTTTGGCTGCTCTCTCTACTTAAGAACTTTAAAAAATGATGGTTCAGTGCAAACAGACTTGCTATGTTCTAAGTCTCGTGTAGCTCCATTAAATAAAAGTCTGACAATTCCCCAACTTGAGCTCAATGGTGCTCTCCTTTTGGCCCAACTGGTAAATAGAGTTGGTAGAGTCCTGATGGGTAGGTTTTCCCTGATAGAGTCATATTTGTACAGTGACTCCCAGATAGTACTATGTTGGATCAAGTCAGGCCATGTAAAGTCAAATGCTTATGCCAATAATAGAGTCAAACAAATCATAGAGCTGACTGAACAAAAACAATGGGGGTTTGTTAGAACTTGTGACAATCCAGCTGATTTATGGTCTAGGGGAGTTTTGCCCCATAAGCTGCAACAAAGTTCTATATGGTGGCACGGGCCAGCCTTTTTGTCAGACAGGAACCACACTCACACTTTGAAAAATGTAATTTGTCTGATTTGCCCACAGACACAGAATCAAAATTAAATGATGAGCCAGAATCATTGTGCAATGTGACACTTGCAGAGCCATCATTCTCAATAAAATTGTTTGAGAAATATTCTAGCATTCATAAATTACAGAAAGTGATAGGATTCATTTACAGGTTTTATAATAACTGCTCAATTTTAAAAAATAAAATGATGGACAGTAACCTTACGCCTCAGGAGCTGCGCGACTCTATGTCAGTCATTGTGCGTTGTAATCAAATGCAACATTTTGCTAGAGAGATAGAGTTACTTTCTGCTGGAAAAATTATAAAAACAGGAATAGGTAGTCTCCATCCTTTCCTTGACAAAATAGGTATTCTTAGAGTAGGAGGGAGGCTCCATAATGCCAAAGAGATGTCTTACGACAAAAAGCATCCTGCTGTCCTTCCAAAGAACTCGCATATAACAAATCTCTTGATACATAGAGAACATTTACGACTCTTGCACGCGGGGCCCAGGTTAGTTTTGAGCTCTCTTTCCCAAAAGTACTCTATTGTCAGTGGTATTCGAGAGGTCAAGAAAATTGTGCGTAAATGTGTTAAGTGTTTTCGTATAAAAGCTGAGGCTGCTAAGCAGTTGATGGGTTCTCTACCACAAGAAAGAATTACAGCGTCCAGGCCATTTCAGCATGTCGGCGTTGACTTTTGTGGACCCTTTGACACGAAGGTTGCTCGTATTAGAAAGCCTGTCATTAAGAAAGGTTACATAGCACTGTTTGTTTGTTTTGCTATAAAAGCTATTCATGTAGAGCTTGTATCGGACCTGACAACAGAGGCCTTCTTAGCATGTCTCAAGCGCTTCATTTCAAGGCGCGGTATGCCCACAAACATATTTTGTGATAACGCTAAAACATTTAAAGGAGCTTCAAATGAAATGAAAAAATTGTATAAACTACAGTCCTCAAAAACTCACAGGGATGCTGTTAATGGGTTTTGTTCACAAAACTATTTGAAGTTCCGGTTTATCCCCAGCCTTTCCCCGGAGTTTGGAGGACGGTGGGAAGCAGGAGTCAAGAGTGTGAAGTACCATTTAAAGAGAGTAGTAGGGAACCTATGTTTAACATATGAAGAGCTCAATACAGTCATTGTACAAATCGAAGGAGTCTTAAATTCAAGGCCTCTACTTTCTGCAAATTCAAATGATTGTGAATACTTGACTCCTGCACACTTTTTAATTGGAACTGCTCTGATAAGCTACCCCGAAGTTGATTTAACAAATGTTTCAGTCAATCGTTTAAAATTCTGGAATCTTTGTACTAAACTTAAACAAGATTTTTGGAAATTATGGTCAACTGATTATTTAACACAGCTTCAAAGCCGTCCCAAATGGAAATATCCTCAGCCAAACCTCAAAGAAGGTGATTTGGTAATTGTAAAAGACTTTAACACTGCTCCATTAGAGTATAATATGGCCCGTATTGTAAAAACATATCCAGGTATAGATGGTAGAGTACGAGCAGCTGATGTAAAAATGAAAAACAAAGTTTATCGAAGGTCAATAAAACGGCTGTGTCAATTACCTGTAGAATAAGTTAATGCCGGGCCCCAATTATGTTTAGATCAATCTAAAGCATAGACAATAAAAATAAAACAATACTTTATGGTCAGCCAATATTTGTATCGTGGCAATTTTTTCCTGCCATGTTTCTTTTCCTAAAAGACTTCCTGTGTATGTAATGGAGATAGCGGCTGTGTCTGCCATTGTATAAATAAGATTTACTCAAATAAACAGTGTAAAAGTTAACCACGCAAGTTTTATTTTGTACAAGTGGAACCGCCGGTTGATAAACTGTCACTCAAACTATAACGTACTTATACATCGAAGTGTTACCCATCTTTCATTTCATTTATATCGTGCTAAATAAATGTTTTTCATTTCATTTTCATACTATTGGCATGCAGCCACCATTTTGCAGGAGCTTCCATCTGGTAGTAATCTAGATCAGTTGGAACGTTCTTTGGTTCATCTGTTTAATCTATATATTTTGTATATGCTTATATAGGTAGTTGTGTGATTCTACCTGTTCATTATTAAAGTTTGTACATGTCACTATTATAGTAATTGTCGGACATCTAACATCAGGAGCTCGACAGGATAAACATAAATGATCTCATTTTTGTCCTGTCGAGTTCTATTGCCAAGATCAGTTAAACATCGACATTCAGGTGGAGGTATTATTATTACGTAGTATCACTAGACGACTGTTGATTTATAACTATAGATGGATAGATAAAAGAGAGGAACCGCAAGTATAGTGGCAATAGGCAGACCATACAGATCTCGTAATCGACAAACACTTACCAGTGGTTGATTAATTATGTGGTTTATTTCCATAATCTCAATGGGCAACCTCGTGGTTGCGGTTATTTCAAACAACACTGTAGAGGAAGGTCCAATGCATAATCACATCTTTAAAGTTACAGGAAGTCTATGAATAAAAGTAGCTCAAAATTGCACTCTTGGGGCCTATGATCAGCAGTGGACTTTTACAGATGACGATCTAGGAGAAGTAGTCCAGTTAAGTAGACTGAATGAAAAATGACACGTAGAAATAATTGGAAGAAATCATGTTGCCAATTGGGTTGTAAGTAGTTCAGGGAGATTAATCATAGAGATAGCTTTAACTACAGAGCACTTCACCTGAATCATGGGTTCCACATCCAGTTATCACCAGCGCCGTTCTTTTTTTATAACAGACGTAGGGTAAGATTTCGGTGCATCTCACGTCTCCTATGGTACCGTTGATTGATATCAACATCGCAAGACAGCTCTCTGAGTTGTCGTAGTTGTCGGGCTCACCTGGTGCCCAGGTTATGGGCAGACGAGACAGTGGTAATCCTAGAAAAAAAAATATTATCATCAGCCAGTATCCACTGATAGACATAAAGCTCTGGCTAGAAAATAATTTGAGCCGCCCAAGCCGCCATCTACCAAATGTCTGCAACGGTATCTGTTTTACTACCAGTCATTTCTTTTGAGTCTACGGATAGATTCTTTTTACCCGCGACGTACGGAGCCGTTTATGTGTTTGTCATAAGAGGTTGTTTGTTTGTTAGTCTGTTATCATAATGGCCTATAGGATTATAGTACGGTTTTTTGCAATAGATTTGTGTCTTCGAACTATAAGGAATAGTGTATAAGGATTATGTATATAGTGCCGCCGTCCGTTGTTTTTCGGTATGTGAAAAATTCACAGCAATACCTAGTTAATAAAATGAAGTTAAAAGGAAAACTATTACAGCTAAGCAGGCTTTACAAGTTAACGAGTAATAGTCGACCAACTTATAAAATGTATATCTCCTCGGAGAAGTAAAAAAGATAATTTCGTACAAATGCTATTGAAAATTACTTAGATAAAGTTGTTTAAAGCAGATAGTATATATAAGTTTAAGGCAACTACGAAACAACTACGCGAGCCCGACACGCACTTGGCTGTTTTTATGCCTACGTAATACCTACCCAGAAAAATTTAAAACAATAGTATTAAAAAAAAACGAATGTGAGTAGTTTAACAGTCATTTAGTTTCCACAATCCAAGCTTTGCTTAGTTTGGGGCTAGATGATGGGTGTGAAAAATGTCCAGCATCACTTGTTTATTTATAACTGATACTAAAATCTAGAAAAGTGCAGTCGTCCAAATCATACGATAGAATAAAATGATAAGATTGCATTTTTTTGCAATCTTGTAATTTTATTTTATTACCTTCAATGGAAGCAAAGTCCCCCACGGAGAAAATAGAGTGGACGCCTATGAATATCGTACGTACTGAAGACTGTTGCGTGACGTGGTTTAATATAGCGTCTCGTAGCTGAAAAGTCAATGGAGAAGCTAAAACAGCCCCTGAAACACAAACGATAATTAAAGCAACCACTTTACAATATTAATAGGAAATAACCTACGACACAAATTCATATATACAACATAATTTGGTTGCACTCGTAAAACCACCATTCCCAAATCTGGTCACTGATCTAAAGTTAGAAGAACAAGAAACAAAAACTGACTCAAAGAAATTGGTAAGACAGGAAGAATATAATGTTTTGCTTACCTTCAGCATGGCACCGAAGCCTCGCATCGCTCCATGTAGCCGGCACTAGATGTAGTTTCAGCCATCCTTCTGCCTGCGTACTGAACGCGTAGTCGAATCTAAACTTGATGCCTGGACAAATAATTACTAAGAATAATGATAGGAATTCGGTGGAAGGAGGTAATCCATTGCACTATTTAGGCGAGGCATTATTACGTCTAGCAGTGGCCACTGCTAGACGTAATAATTCTGTACAATTAAACACAAAAAATATATATTTAATTATAAGATAGAGATTCTTGTTGTTTGTGAGTCACCAATCATATGTAGCTGTTGGTTGTTTTTAGAATGAAGTTTGCACGTGAATGATCTAGTTTTTTTTTTTGTAAAAACAACAAAGTTTTATTTTAGGACTGTTGAGCGTGGTTTCAGACTATGCGCATGAGGAAGGACCAAACTGTCAACGAAACGTCAGCAGGATAACAGTTTCTCGTACTTAAAACATTCAAAGTAAAACCTCAGTATGGTAAACGTCAAAATTATTATACCCAAAATCAGTTGACAATAATCAACTGGTTGCGGGAACCTTCTGCGGATCAGGCGGACCTTGGCTATTGTACCAGAGGTCGTCAGACATGGAAAGTAATAAAAATATGGTGAATGAAAGTGGACCAAAAGTAAACTGGCATTGTATTATCGAAACTTGGTTGAGAGTTATTGATGAGAATTAGGCAACAAATGACAAGAAAACCTCGTAAAACAACATGTTGTACCTGTAATCTAAAAGAACTCACCTGTGGTGACTGATATACCGAGGAAGAATAATATAACAATATTTCTACATAACATGATGTATTTACCCCATTCACACTACCGGTTTGAATGAAAACATGTTCAATATGGAGAAATATATCAAGCAATTTCTCTGTTTTGTTGACGGCTTAAATTAGCATCACGAGAATTCACGAGCTTCGCGTGATTCAGAGCAGAAATAAACGAAGGTCAGTAATATTTATGTTATTCTATTATAATCGCATTTAGAAGTTGATCATTTACATGCAAAAAGTACTTTGGTATCATTAATAATGAAGATACAAACTGTATCGTTAACACCGTCTTGTATGACCAATCACCACTCGAGAACTTACGAGATTATTTGAAGAGTTTAGTTTAGTTGCTATACTAAATATTCTTTTGTTTTAATGGACAGCTAGAAACCAATTGATTAAAAGTAACTTTCTGCAAAAAATGTTCTCTAAAAATCTTGAGTAGATTCACATTCAATATTTTTTGCTTGAAGATTTCAATAAAACTGCCTAATTACATGATAATGCGTATCAAAAACTCAAGATATCCATTAACTCGATAGCATTGCATAAAGAGTCCATATTTTATCCAAGTTATTTCACTTTCGAGATTACTATATTATCTCGTATTTGCATTTAAAGGATAGGCCGGGTGGTGTTTACCCAATTTGTTCAGAATGGTGAAGCAATTTCAATAAATTTTCATTCTTTTCTTGACTTGGAAATTGTGCGATTACTAATTTTTCTATTAACTTACTTATTTAATTACTAACTATTTCCTATTTCATCATCATCGATAATAGTTCAAAAAAAACCTTGCTAGGTAAATAATAATATAGACATCCCCAAAAAGAACAAACAGTCTTGAATCTCCATCGGTTGGGAATATTTATTTTATCTCTAGTTCGGTATTTTTTTCGACAAAGGACCATTAAACGGAACTTTAATGACTATTTCACATATTTTTTATGACTGCAACGCGTTAACACGTTCGAGTTTGAAGTAAAATAGGTAGCCCCATATATTAACTAAGCATGGTTCTTACCTGAAAGTCTGAAATAATTATCCTACTAATACAATAAATGCGAAAGTCTGTGTGTGTGAATGTTTGTTACCATGTATCTCCGTACCTACAAAACCGGTTTTCATGAAATTTGGAATGTAAATAGTTTAGATTCTAGAATAACACATAGGCTAATCTTATTTTTAAAAATCTATCCCAAAGGGGGTTAAACAGGGTGGTAAAGTTTCTATGGAAATTTTTATTCCTTGGTTTTTTTCGCTCAAAACTCGGTACAAATAAACTCGGTATAAATATGAAACACGTGTTTTTTATTTTTCCAAAACTACCCTTCGGGGGTGTGCAATTGAGTTCTAAACTTTGTATGGAAAATTGTAATTCTTGGTTCGATTCACTCAAAAGTTGGTGGACATATTTTGAAGCCTGGAGACGGTCATACATTACTTTTATTAACATACCACGCGGGCGAAGCCGCAAGCAGAAACTAGTAATAAATAAAAGTAAATCAAAAAATACCCAACACTAGAATTTCTTATACTGGGGGTATCAGAAACTACGAGCACCTTAGTACCACAGCCCCCAGACCTGGAATAAATATTTGCAGAACATGCAAACATTTCCGCAACGAGAACCGAACCTAAAAATTATATAATCAATATCGAAGTTATTAGGTCCTTATCCATTTTCTGCATTATTATCCAAATTATATAAAACTAAAAATAAGACTTTTTTCTGGAGGGTTAGGGTAGGGGGTACCTTTATACCTTTTGCAAAAAATACTTTAAAGAAAAATAATGTCTTAATCAAAATAGATTATAATCTAATAGATGATGTAAGAGCGGCATGGCCATGCATATTAATGAGGGATGAAGCACTTCTCAAGTTAACTAACTTTGACTAGGCACTTGTTTAGGTCTCAAGGATTTGCTGTCAGACAGAAATGGCACAAAGATAAGACAACTACACAGATTTATTAAGCAGATGAAATTAATATATTAGAAGTTAAAAGAAGCATAACAAAAGGGTCAATGAGTACATTTTAAGCATACAATATCAAATCCTTTAAATGTTTAAATTCCCTTTAAAAAAAGTTTGTATTATGGTGTTTACTCGCTACCATTTTTATAAGAGAAAAGATTAAAAATCACACTACAAGACAGAAAGTACGATCAAGGAGCCCGAGTGCGCTAAAGTTCAGACTTTTCTTCACTGGCTCATCTGAATGAAGTACCTTATCCTTGCAAAATACTCTTTTGATTTATGGTGTGTGTAGGAAAAGTATACACTAAACTTGCGCAAAACTTCTAAACAGAATACTGTTGATAAATGGGATGCAAGACGCGAGCAAGAATGATAAGTAAGATCCCGTATTTGAATGTTTTGTAAGCAAGTAGCAAAAAGTAACTACACTTCATAGCTAAGGAACCATGGCTGAAACTGACGTTACATGTTTGTACTGTTTGATGCGCCACGCAGGTTATTGCAGCAGCATCTGACGGGAGGGCAGGAAAGGAACTTATTACACTTTTTAGGGAGATTCACTTCTATGTCAATTAATATATTTTATGTGAATAGTATGGTTGTTTTTGTCCCAGTTTTTCCTATGTTTGACCTAATTTTATAACTTAATTGTTTTGAAACTGATGAAAATACTTTATTACAAAAGAATAAAGCTGCCCAAAATGTGGAGGCATGTAATGTAAGGGCATGTATCATAAAGTGTTAAACTTAATAAATTTGTTTCCTTATTTCTAGTTAACAAACGTCCGTATATCAAATTGTACCTGCACATATTTAAACGACACGTTTATAAGAGGAAAAAATCGGGATATGACACTCGGACTATTTTCGGCATTAGGCTTTTTCAACGCGATAAAAAATAATCAACCAATAGTGATAAAATTTTCAAGCTTTTAAGAAAATTATTTAAATAAAAACTGGATTGTGAATATACTTATAATAAAACTGAGGAGTTTGTTTGTTTTTTTATTTGAACGCGCTAATCTCTGGAACTTCTAGTCAGATTTGAAAAAATATATTTGCATTTGGTAGTCCAATTCTTGAGGAAGGTTATAAGCTATTTTACATCACACTACAACCCTAAAGAACCGAGCAAAAGGAAAACAGTCACGGGCGGGCGATGCGACGTGGTGTGTCGGGGCCGAGGGCGGCCGTGGCTTAGCTAGTATTGAATAATATTGTGAAGAGTAGGTATTCCTAAAAGATAATTTGGCATAAAATGTGTTGATTATCTTCCAATCATTTAGTGGCAAATGCTAACGACTGACTAAGGTAAGTCCAAGAATCATATTCCTAACAAAGCCCGTATCAAATAAACTCCATAATTTCAGTAAACCCAGCGGAAACTCCATGATTGCTTTTCTCCTGTAAACACTGTGATTGTTTGCATACCCAGCTTTGGCTAGAGAAGAATCATAAAGGAAAATTCAACAATTAAGCAAGTAAGGCAGCTTAATTTAATTTTCCTAAATTATAGAATTAAGTAGTAGTAGAATGGTGATCCAAAGAGAACAGAATGGCAGATCAAAAGAAAAAACAACAGAGAAACAAACAAAAAAAACACTCAACGTCTTTGTTTGATATTATACAAATTTGGCAAAAAAAATATTTAAAAAACGTCAACTTTTTTATAACTTTTGTTTAGAATACATAAAACTCGGAATTTTCTAAAAATAATTTCTAATTTATTTGTATCTATTTTAAAGAAATTTATTTTGTTATTACGCTCTCGTGCTTTATATTTGTTCTTCCCGCGCTGTTGTTATGCTCGCTTAGACAGTGACATATAAGTCAAAACATGTGCATACATCAAAAAACTTTTTGAAAAGTTGAAATAGTTTCCGTTTTATACTAAGCGAGCGATTTTCCATAGAAATTGATAAAATTCATTTATTACACAAGTGCAATAAAAATAAAATGGTTTGTTTTTATACTTAATGTTTTATTTTTAAGTTTTAATAAATAAAATAGCCGAGATAAATAATTTACAGGTGAACGAAAAAGTGCATCAAGATCCGTTGACTAAACTTTTATTTTTATTTTTTATTTTATTTTTGATACTCTCAATACATGTCCTGTCGCCAGTTTGGCGAACATATCTAGTGTGTTTTATTCTGAATGATAACATCCAGAAATCAGTTATCATGAGAGGTAACAATGAATGAGTACCAAGTATGATCGAATATGTTGCTGGAGTTGAACCATTATTCGAGGTTTCGCATATTATTTAAGGCATTGTTTGAACTAATAACAATAAACCAGAAATGTAAACTGCATAAGCTTTGATCGGTTTTGAAACATATTTAATATATTATTATATAGTTTATATAGTTATATAGTTTATATTATTTTTTAATTTTAATATCATAGAGCAAAGCAAAGTGTAGAAAAAACATGATCACGACTGTAACCACCATGATGAACATCCTTAAATTCTTAGTAGCGTTTCATCTTTCGTTTCGTAAGTTTTTTTATACATCTTGTTAGCGCCATCTATACATCATATCACACAATTACAATATAGTTTATCGATATCCTTCCATTCACTCCCTCCTTTGAACGAAACGTGACGTCACACGCAAGAAGAAATTCGCCTTCATCGTCGTGCCGTCGTGCACTCACTCAGTTCGTTCACCGGCATTCCGTAACTTTCTTGCTACGCTCCGCTTCAAATAAAAATAAATTAATAAGTAAATCTAAACTCCCTCCGTGGACGTGGACACTCACGATAGGGCTGGTCCACCAGTTCAAAGTCGCTCAGCGAGCTATGGAAAGAGCTATGCTCGGAGTCTTTCTGAAGGACAGGATTCGTAACGAATACATCCGTCAGAGAACCAAAGTTATCGACATAGCTCAACGAATTAGCAAGCTGAAGTGGCAGTGGGCTGGTCATATCTCGCGAAGAACCGATAACCGCTGGGGTAAACGTGTTCTTGAGTGGAGATCGCGACTCGGCAAACGTAGTGTAGGACGCCCTCCGGCCAGGTGAGATGACGATCTGCGAAAGACTGCAGGCAAATGCTGGATGCGGCAAGCTGAAGACAGGGCGTTATCGCGCTTATTAGGGGAGGCCTATGTCCAGCAGTGGACTAATATATGCTGATGATGATGATAATGATGAAACTCCCTCCGGAGGTACCACATAAAACGTGTCTGGAAGAGATCGCTTTTAAGCGATAAGACCGCCCATTGTACTTTTAGTTATATTAAGTTTTTGTTTATTTTGTTATTTTGTGGTGTACAATAAAGTATTTTCATTCATTCATTCATTCATTCATTCAAAACGAACGCCTTCAGACAATAATAACTGTGATTTATGGTGGTCATTTCGCGAACCAGCACTCATCATCAAAAGGACGTTGCCGGCAGTAGCCACCTCAGGATGTTCACGTAAGTTTTCGTTCTCCTATCCTATTCATCACCACATCTAAAGTAGCAAACGGCTGCCGTAACCTATGGACTAGAAGTATCACTCAGGTGCGATGTCGACCTTAGGAGATAACAGATGAAAGTTTCATGTACCTATAATTTCACCGGCACCCGGCGGTAGTACTTCCCCGGCTGTTATCATTGAAACCATTCATTTATTGTTAATGTGGTACGATACAGATATATAGTGAAATTGTTTGGTTATATTACAATTTACTCTTTTGAGTGTACAATATTCTTATTACCTATGTAATCTCCTCTTGCTTATTATTAATTTCATAATTATTTAATTAAAAAATTTATGTAATAAATACATCCCACAAAGTAATGCGTACACGCATACATAAAATTATGAATTATTTTTTAATAGAACAACATAATTATAAAATGAAAAAAAAAACACGAAAATGAATGGCAGGTACAATAAAATTATTGTAAACTTTCAGGAACTAAGAAGCATATTCACATCATAAAAACAATAATACAAAAACCTAATGCGCATTTTAACTGTGGCAGGGTGTTAGACAAATACCACTTTCTGTTGGCGTTAACGCCTGCGGAAAGATTGAATTGTAAAGAAATTAGATTAGCTGTGAAAATGTTGACTGCTGCCAAGTTTTACCTTGAAAAATTTGCGTTAGCGTGAAAGGAAAACTAAGCGTATGGTATTTGTCTAGTACCCTGGTATAGAAACTAGTAAAATAATACCTTGACTATTTACCATCCAAACAGACAAATAACACAACCATCAAGCAGTGACAATTTGCAGTAGCCATTTGGTAATCATCATAATAAAACCATTCTCCGTTTATTATCACTTTGTTTAAGTATATGGTGTTCTAAATTAGCCTTTTTTAGAATCTTCATAAAATGAGGAAAAAGAGAAACGTAAACTTAGTATGGTATGTTAAATGTTGTGAATAAGGAGAACATTATGTTTAGGAAGGTAATCTCATAAATCTGAAAAATAAATCTAGATAAAACTAGACACAAGTATGTAATTTTAATTATCGTGGTTTGGTATCATTTGTGGATTATACTTTTATAATAATAGATTCTAAAAAAAATTTTCACAAAATTTAAAAACACCTACGTATATTATATCACGTATTGCAGTACCCCTAACGTTTTTCATTGAAACATTTAAAAACCTTTCTTGAAGTCATACAATGCGATTACAAAAAACTTCATGACAATCGGTTACGCCGTCTCACATTCCATCGTCTATTGCAGAGCCTCTTGTGACTTGTGGCTATAAAACCATTAAATACCACTATTGAAGTCATACAAAGCGATAAAAACTCATATTATTCACACCATCGAAAGTAATATCATACGCTTAAAAATGTTAATTAAATACTGCCAAGATTCAGTTTTTATTCGGATAAGCGTGGAAAAAACACACACGCACATACAAGTGCGAGTCTAACTCTCGCACCGAGGTTTCCGTTCAAGCTTTTAAAGCACCAAAATTGCTGTATCGAAAATATAATTTGGATGAAATGACAAACTTAACTTTGTAGTTGAAAAAATGTTCGCTTATATGTCGATATACGTCACGGTCAATTATCCAACTGCAAATGTAAGTTTGTAATCACAAAAACATTCTTTTATATGATATAACTAAATGATATAAATTAACAATTTTCGGACTTTTTTCCTTTACTTGTGCTGTGAAACCTTGCTTTTGGCCAAATTCCATGATTCTAGGTCAACGGGAAGTACTTACCCTATAGGTTACATAGGTATAATTTTGATTTATTTGCGAGTATCAAAATATGTCGCAGAAAAGGCCATTTTTTTATTGAATTGATTTAGAAGATTTATTTTTTAAGACCTCTAAGGTACCGTAGACTTACGTATTTGATATTAATATCTACTTGATACTTCCACGCGTGCCTGAGAAAAATGGTCTTGACAGACTGACAGACGGACAAACAGACAGACGGGCGGACAACGAAGTGATCCTATAAGGGTTCCGTTTTTTTTCCTTTTGAGGTACGGAACCCTAAAAATAAATATAAGTAATCAATTTCTTATTTTTTCCGTCATAACTTGTATAAAAACAATTCATTACTTCTTGGCTCAAATTCAAGCCATTTAGTTCCACAATATTGAGAAATTTATCTTTCCATGTGTCTCAAGTACTAAATTAATGTATTGTATCGTAACTTCTGAAATTCCTAACCAGGCGGGAGTGTCACGCCGCTTAACGACCCTAATATGTCACAGAATTCTGTCTATAAAATAAGTTTTGATTGTAACATATAGAAGCGAGACTCCGCATTCATTCTGCCCCTCTATATGTTCGCCTGTGACGCGTAATGTGTGAAGTAGCGCTTGGGTCCTACTTCACACCTCGCTGACAGTGCGCGAAACAAACGAACATATGTCTATATATACCCGGATAACGAAAATGCAGGTGTGCGTTAAAAGTACATGACCTTGTTCCCAACTACCTGAATTATCGATAATCCATACCGCCATATTAACAAGTCTTGCATCAGCGCACCAAGGTAGCGAGTCTTGGGCCCAAGGTACACTCATTTCAAGGAAGTTTTGTCATTGTTAGTTTTTCCGTGTACCCACACAAATTTCAGGAGTGATTGCACTAAATTATATGACAGCTGTGCCAACTATACTGTTATTGTATAACTATATGTGTTATTTGTTGTTGTTGTTATGTACTGTTCTGATGAATAAATGTTTTTTCCTTCTTCTTTCCTTCTATATTATTCTCAAGTTGCATGCCTCAGAATTTAGGAGTCTCACTTCTACACGATGATAACATTTATGTTTCTGCCATGGTGTTCTTTGAACACTCACATGTCAAAAAGTTATCCTTGTCAAGCACTCATTTATTACCTACCTGAACAATTTAAATTACACATTTTCAACCTCAAATGAGACACCGGGAAACGCATTTGGCATCCCTAAAAATTATGTACTTATTACCAGTTTAAAACAAGACCCATGCAAAATGCTCATTTACTGTGTAAAATGGACTGAAAATTAGACCTTAAATACAAAAAAAAGAGACTCCTATAACAATACAATAATTATGTACTGGTATTGATAGTGGTACGAATAATATGGTTTTTGGTGTAGAGTAAGTAACATCTATATTTTATAGAGAGAATAATTGGATCTCCATTATTCCTATTTATCAATATGAAGTTTACCACAAAATATTTATCTAGATACCTACCTACCTATTTCTATTTATCCTTCGCACCTTATTAATATCCAATTTTGGTAATGGAACCCAAATCACTTTCTGTGTAAATATTTGACGAAATAAGCATTTAGAATTGGGATGTCTGTTTTTGTCGTTGACCCTTGTCCTTGTTTTATAATCAGATATCCTACAAAAATGAATTGATCAAGCGAGCGAAGATCTTCGAGTCAATTTGAAACAAGTTACATTTTTTTACAGAAAAATAAAACCGACGGAAAGTTGATGAAAAGTCCAATATAAAATTTCAACTCCCATTTTTTCACTCTTAGAAGTAGAATTTTTCCATAAAATGTATATGGGAGTATACCTACTGTTTAAAAAGAATCATTAAAATCGGTTCACAATTAGCGAAGATATCACGTAACTAACTAAACGCTAACGTTTTAACGTTACTTGTTTCTAAATTTTTACATGAAATCCGTAAAAACAACTTTCGAAGCAAATCATACATCTAACCTGTGAGTAAGATAGCGCCATCCTGCGGGTGAAGTTGGAACTACGAAGACAACGCGCGAAGGAAAACTCGACAGACAAACTTGCGAATGTTGTTTCTTAATTTCAACGCTAGGTGTTAATCTTGAGTGTCCGTCTAGCATCACACGTTTCTTATGTAGCATAATTATTGTTTTCGTTGACATAAGCTTGCTTATTTATGGTTTGTTTACACCTTGAGACAATACACAATAGTGCTTTGAATTTAATAGTAGGTATTAGGTACTTTCAATGTAATAATTAAAAAAAACCCTAGGTACCTTTGTTTTAGGAATAAATAAAAGAAAAAGGATTCTCATTTATTCTGATTTAACAAATTTATTATAGGTATAGTACCTAACAATGTTAAGCAAACTTCTAAATTTTGAAGAACAACAAACTAAAAACAAATACAAACTTCGTTATTTAACTTTTGGAGGGACACTTAAACCGCCGCGCCGTCGATTCAAATTGATTTCTACTCAATTCCGAACGTTTGTTTGTTTTAAATATCCAAGTTTCTGTTGAATTATTACACGATCAAACTAAGAAGGTCAGTTTAGAAATTCCTTAATGTTATTGTATCCCCTACAAATAATTTAAGCTCGTAACGTTTTTTCCATCGTTTATTACAGCACCTCCTAGTCACTTGTGGCGATAAAACCATCTAAGAACACTTTTTTCTTGCCTGTACCTAATATGCACACTATACAGTTTCTCCATCAGTTGGCTTAATCTGTTATCAGGCTTGATCATCAGATCTATTTCTCCGGACTCAATAATTCTTGAGGGAAGTGCGGGTAACTAACTTAGAAATCCGAATCAACCTAACGTGTAGGTACGACAAAGATACTCGTAGCTCGCTGTCGATCGCAGACGGGCTCGCAATAAGGTTATGTTTATTTTCGGCGCAACAAAGGTCGTGGTGAAGGCTGTATCTACTAGATAGACCTAACTAATAGATATGGATTGTCGAATGTAGGAAGGTCCGCTTTTAAAGCGGCTATAATATTCTAGAAAATATCTTCCTAAAGGTTGTAAAAGTTCATTTTATAATTATTAACCTTGTAAATTTACTAAATTACTGAAGGCCGAAGTTTTCCACAAGTAAGGATTTTAAAACTTGCCTGGACTGGACTAAAAATTGGTGACGCGTCCATTCCTCGGTAATCTCGATGACACTAAGCCATTTTCCTGCAATACGGAAGGGAAGATGAACTGGCCCAGTCATAAAAATATGCTGACCAATGTTTTGGCAGGTGATTCGGGCAGAAGTTATAATAATTTCTCTTTTTTTAGGTACAGTTACTGCACGACAAAAAAGAGCTATCTTGACTGTCTACAGATTTAATTCTAGTAGGATAATAATTTCTGCTTGCTTATCATAACTTGTGTGGGCTATAGGTATTTTTGACAGAAACATACGACTATACTAAACTTAAAAAAAAGAACCATGAGACTCTGCAATTAGGTAGCATTCATCTGAACAAACACATAATACTAAGACCAGATGAACTAAACTCATGATTCCTAAGAAAAGTTTTCCATTCATAACAGCAACATAACAAGGTAATTGTGAACTTCGAGCGCTCCCAAAAGTATATTCTGATCGAATCAAACAAAAAAGGTGATCAGAGTAATTAGACCTGGCACTGTCAGAGTGATGCTATAGCCTTACTCGCGTAGGGTAGGTAATTGTAAGGTGCAAAAATAATTGCATCTTTAAGGGCTTTTTTTGTATGCCCTGATACGTAATCAGTTCTTTTGTATTTTAATTATCCAAACTAGGTTTACACCAAATCGCACCACGTGCTAAACATTTCCCATACAAACTTAACATACCATCGTACCCTCTTTAAGGATAGTTTGGAATTAAACGTGTATTTGTCTGTTATCATTTGTACCGAATAATATTTATACCGAGTTTCAAGCTAAGTGGACCACCTGTTACTATAAAGTTACTACAAACTTAAACACCCTCTCACACTCCCTTTGTATCCCTCAAAGTTTGGGGAAATTATTATATTAGTCTTATATCATTATGATTGAATAATATTTATGCGTTGTTTCATGTTTGGAATAAGATTTTTCATAATAAAGTGTTCAGCTTTTTGCCCGTCCAGAGGTAGAATTTTCAAAATTCCTTTCGTAACATGTACCTACAACCTACATGTCTCACCGTAAGAGAAATATACCCTCCAAGTTTCATGCTTATAGGACTTATGGTTTAGGCTGTGCGTTGATCGATTTATCAGTAACGGAACAGTTTTATATATTTAAAGAAGAAGATGAATGAATTAATTAAAATAATTTACTGTATGTTCACTACAAAATAAACAAAAACTGAATAAAACCGAATTCACAATTGATGGTTTTATCGCTTAAAATAGATCTCTTCCGGATAATCTTGGGATAGAGCGAAATCGATGTATTTGTAAGTAGTATTTTATTATCTTACAAAGAACGTCAGACGATGGAATTTCAATATAATTGGATCCACAAAAGAAGCATAAGTATACTTACTGATGCCAAATCACCCCTATTCGCAGAAGCTTATGCGTCAAGTCCGCTGCTCGAGCTAATTCTACGTAATGAGAACAAGACAGTGACATTAGCAGAGGGCGTAAGTGCTATTAAGATGTTCACACGCGCAATTTCGAGAAAGGACTTCATTTGTTGGATAATAAAAATAGTTAATCAACCGTGCGTTAGTAACTTAATAAAACTAAACATTGCTTTTCGTAATAAAAAGTAAATCTGTTTGAAACAAAAGCGAATGAGTATTTTTATTGAAAAATATTACACACAAACTTTAATGCAGACTCATAAAATAACTGTTAGTTACATACCTACTATGAACAATTTTAAAAAGGAGCCAAAACCACATTCCCAATTCATCACCCAATTCCATCAATCTGTACCGATCCGTTGTGATCTATCATATACTTTCACTAAAAAAAGTTAGCTGGAAGAAAATGCTAACAACTTAAAACAAGTACATAGTCGGACTTAATGCTAAGTCCGACAATGTACTTGTTTTAATTGTACATATCAGGCTTTGATCATGAAATAATAAGAGCAGATCTGGAAGCAGATTTAGAAAGATAGATAGATAGATAGATAAACTCTTTATTGTGCATAATACCAATTTACAATATATACACAGAAACATAGTAAAAAGAACAACAAAAAAGAAATGCACAATGGGCGGTCTTATCGCTCACTCTTTTATTGCGAAAAATACCACTACCACCGGTTCCATTATCACATTCGAGTACATCTCGGTTCCGACACACAACACTAACAGTATCCTGACACATAACTGGTATCATGTTTTTTCGATTTTTGCACAATCTCACCACAGGATTCCAGACTCCAGATAATTGAAAACCATCTTCTCTATTGAAATTCCTGTGCTTGGTAATCTCAATCGCCTCCTGAACCAATCTTGGTATGTAGTGGCTTTCTGTTGAGATTACCTGTGGATTATGCAACTCGATCCAGTGCAACTGTGCCGAAATATCGGGAAACATTCAAACTCACAAATCATGGTAAATATCCTGATTTTTAGTAAAAATTACGGTGCTATTGCCTTATTTATCTTATCATATTTTCCCTTTTGTACATTCTGTCCGATTTTGGTGTCTCTGTTTTCCGATCCCATAATCGGACAGTGGAGTATAGGATTTTTAAGTCCTTGCAGTCCATTTCAGGCATAGATAATAATATTGTATGGATTTTTATAATCTGAAATAAATGAATAATAATATCTGTCACATATCCTCTCCTACTACTATTATAAACGCGAAAGTTTGTGAGGATGGATGTTTGTTACTCTTTCACACAAAACTACTGAACGAATTTTGATGAAACTTTACAGTAATATAGCTTATACATCAGAATAACACATTTTATCCGGGTTTTTATCCACGTGAGCCAAGCCGTAGACAGAAGGTACTATGACATAATTATAAGTAACAAAATTTCGTTTGGCATTTGGTAGAAACGGTACAAAAGATTAAGGACGCAGCCGAATCGACTCACTAAAGTATCTGTTACATGAAAACATACACTTTGTTCCCTTCACAAACAGAACGAAAGCCATTATTCTCAATAGTTTCCATTCCTCACAGCTGGCAACTAACGATGTATTCAAAGTGTCCCGCCGTGAACGCTTGTAGACATCCGATATACACTCTGTATACTGAGTGCCTGTTGCTAATTATCTCTTGGAACTTGGGAACAATTGTTTGGATAGTAAAATGCAGTTGTATTACAACTATATGGTACAAATGGTGGTCTCTCGACTGAACTGCTCAATCTCAAACGGGTTAGTTAAAAATAATGATATAGGGACCTTGTGATTATTTTATTATTGATTGGTATTTTTATCATGTAATATGTTTGCAATTTTTATTTTATTGATTTTAGTTTCAATGTGAATTTGCGCGTTTCTTTGTAATATCTTTTTTTATAATGAATTTTTGTTGTAAGTAGTTTCAATAAATGAATTATTAATCATTATTAGTTTACGACCGCTGTGGTGCAGTGGGCAAAGGCGCGCCTGAGATGTTTGTATGATTTGCAAATTTTTGTCTGGACTCTGGGTGTTTTCTATGTATAATAAGAACATATTTACAAATAAGAAAAATATATAAGTAATATATCAAGTCATGTTTTCTCATAATACAAGCTATGCCTTGTTTGTGGCTAGATGATATTGTATGAAAACAAAATAGGATATATAGGAAAACTGAGGAAAACTAACAAAATAACTTTATTTCTGTTGGACGATTTTCTAGCTCTTATACAATGAGATGATATTGTGTTTGAATCCCCGTTCAAACGAATTAGTTGTCAATCATGTTTGGGCATGACTTTTGACTATTAACATAGATATTATAATGTTATACTAGTATTTATTTGCCTAGACCGCCCAAAATCTTTTGAGTCAAAACCCAAACTTATCCGATAGTTTAACTCGAAAACAACACAGATAATGAAATAGAGGAGTTTAATTTTAAAATAGACTTCCGTGTGACATAAAATTCACGCTATTAAAATGACTAGTACCCGCCGTAACACCCAGATTAGTCATAAAACTAAAACTTATTGCACATACTCAACGACATAAAGTACAGTCAGTGAATGCGCTTTGCCATCTGAGTAAAATTTCAGCCATATTGACTATGCTCTTATATTTAACTGAGCTATTTTTTTCAAAGTTTTTAAAACCCGTGCACTTAACTTTGACAGCTTTTAAGTTCATGCTGAGTACCAAATTTCTCTCAAAAATGTTTTCAAGTAAGTAAGTAAAAAATATATTTTCCTACAAAACTAACAAAGTATTATCTCGAACTAACTGTAGAATATCATTACATACTTACAGCTTATAACATTGTACTTTATGGATATCAAACCCTAAAAAATACGAATGGAGTGTAAAGTTCGAAAATACCCTGCCCTCCGAACTAATTTGAGACTGTATCTGCAGTGGGCATGTAACTTTCATGTTGAAATATAAGGCATATTTAAACTTTCTTCAGCGCCAGCGTTGCGTCAGCGCAGCTGCATTTCCATACTATCTCGCGGCAGGCGCTTTTTCTTTCTTTTGATTTCTTTGTGGAAGCGTCGCGTCGTCGCTCGTCAAGCGGCTTTGTGAACAGAGCCTCAGCAAACGGGTATTAGGCATGTAAGGTCTTATTCTCAAAATCTTGTATCACCCCTTTCACATTAAGTCTTTTTTGTAAAATTACCCTTTTTAGGGTTCCGTAACCAACAAGGAACCCTTAATATACACCATGTCTGTCCGTCTATATGTCTGTCTATTTGCCCGCGGCTTATCTCAATGACTATTAGTACTAGAAAGCTGTAAAAAAGTGAAAGTGAAGTAAAAGTGGTAAAATAAAATCTTGATTAAAAATAGGTTCCTTCCCTACACCTAAAGTGAGTATGATTTTTTTATGGTCAGGGTTGTCGTTGAATAGGTTGTTCAAAAATAATGCGGGTGAGTGATAACCATTTTTCGTTTCAGGGATCCGTTTGCTTTAAAAACATTATCTAAAGATGCTTTAAAGTGCAATTTTTTGCTATAGTCAATTGCCGCTCCCCCCCTGCTAACTAATAGTTGTATTTAGACACGTGAAAAAAGTAGTATATATAACAATGTTTAAATGAAAACTATCACAGCTAACTTTACAAGTTAACGAGTAAGTAAAAAGAAAAAATCATACAAATTCCATAGAAAATAACTTAGATGAAGTTGTTAGTTGTAAAAAGCCCACTTTTAAGTCTGCATATTGGTACGGGTAACTACGGAACCCTACACTGCACATGACCCAACACGCACTTGGTTTTTACGAAAGATTGTGGTACCAATGCAAAGCCAGGGCGGATTGCAAGTTCTTATACTGATGGAATAAGGTTGAAATTAGAAATATAAGTCGTGTATATGGAATAAATATGAATATATTCTGCTGAAATGTAACTCAATTCTTTCTAATTTACATAAAACGTGTCACCGTGCTATAGACAGACATCGAAATGGGGTAAAAATAGTTATATTATTTACTTAATTTTGGTACGATTTTACCTATATTAATATTATGAAGAGGTAAAGTTTGTAGATATGATTTATGTATGTAGAGAGATAACTCCCTACATACAAATGTTATTTTTATTATCTCAAATATTATAATATTTATTTCAGTTATTATATCATAAAAATCATCAATAGATTGGAAAAAACGTTCACCTTTTGAATGCGGTTTCGATACTAAATCTTTTACATTTTTTTTTAATTACTATGACTTTTTTAATCTCATAATGCAACATAAGTCGACGAAGAAACGGTTGAGCGAATGCATTTCTTACGAACGCTACTTTTCATTGGCTTTTTTATCCGTGTATCATGTAGGCGAAGCCATGAGCATGGCTAGTGTGATACATCTGGGAGGTCAAAACAGAACTTTATCATGTATTTGTTACTTTATTATACTGACGAAATATAATTTGAACCTGAGATCTGCTTGAATAAACAAATTCATGTAATATTCTTAACACGTTTACCTATCTCCACTGCTTTGATTATGTAGTACCCGGATAAAAACTATTATTACGTGTTATTAATAAAATAGATTAACAACAAACAATTTAATCATACATGAGTTCGCTCTCAATACATTACTCGTTTTATCATCATTCTCGTAAGTACACTTACGCCTGTTTTATTCGTCAACATAATCTAATATTAATTAAATTCTGCAATCCATTCAATAATTTAATTAGGGTATATGTAAACGTATTTCAATTGTTTTAACATTTTAAATTGATTTACTCGTAAGTGCTACACGCGTGCTACGAGCTACGCCGTACAGGAGCTACGGCGTAGAGGAGCTACGCCAGGAAATAATCTTCAACTCGTTAGGTTATTTTTTAGTTTTAGTATTAAGATATTTATACTTTGGGCCCTGTGCTTGTATGTGTACTTTATTGTATTGCCTGTAGTAAATGAATTATTATTAAAATTAGATTTTTTACCCACAATGCAAAGAGCCACGAAAAGATAAAGTATGTTTGTGTGTTTGAAAAATGTCAAATGCATTATTTTTTTGTTCTCACACACAAGCGGTCGCTGCATTAGATGATGAAACGCAGAAGTCGGAGATTTTTAAATTATGTAAAAATATACTTTAATTTGTTTTTATTAACATGATGTTCAAAATACACTAATAAGTGTATTTTTTAATATTTATTTGTTTTTATTTAATTTGTCAAGACAAAAAGTATTATCCGTGCAAAAAATAACATTTAAATTAATTCCTAAATCCGAATAAAAAGTCTTGTAGAATTATAATTCTGAGTAGTTTGCAAATAACACGTGAAATATAAAGGTCGGGCAAGGATTTCGAGCCAAATTGAAATGCTACCTGAGATGCGTAGTAATTTTTCATGAGGTACCCAAGATTCTGAGTATATTCTTATAAATATCTAAAACAGTATTGGATTTTTTACGATGATTTACATATTTTAGATTAGTAGCGATTTGTTTATAAACTGATTGGCATATAAAAATATCTAAACATTTCTTATCATAGTTTTAGTATTTTCAAAAGGTCCCCTTTTTTCCCTTGTCACATCAAATTACGAGTAACTAAACAAACACAAAATGACAACTCTAATTTTGTCCTGAAATTTTCTATATTGTGTTAATAGAGTGCATTGTAGAACCAAAAAAATATCCTGACCAAACAGCTTGAGAGCAAAAACCAAGAGCTGCTAAAAACAATGTCATGAAACGAAAACCAGTTGGGTTAGTAGGTAAGTATAGTGAATAATTTTTAATCATTATATATGAACGTACCTGCTTAATACAAAACATCCTACTACTATTATAAACGCGAAAGTAAAAAACATCATTTTTTTTACTCATTTACGCAAAAACTACTGATCGGATTTTGATGAAACTTTACAGTAATATAGATTTATACATCAGAATAACCAAAAAGCTAATTTTATCCGGATACCACGCGGGCGAAGCCGTGAGCAGAAGTTAGTAAATAATAAATAATGCTGGACATTTTCACATAGTATCCTAGAGGTGATGATTGTTGTTTCCTAGAGCTTAAATTTATGAACTTAGTAAGATAAAAGTCCATCTACACTTCTAAGTAATCTTTTAACTAAATTTTTCCGACTGTGCGTAATTTTCCAAAAGTGCTACAACCACACATACGCGTCCATTTTGTTACAGAGAACCTCTAAATAGTATTTGAAGGTTTTCTCTTGCTAGATAATAAGATCAGCTTCAAAACATTGTGAATTTTTAGGTTGACG